>CM073598.1:12103800-12703800 GCA_037074985.1 Solanum bulbocastanum
CTACCCAAAGCACACCCTAGACTTGACATGGTGAATAAGACCTCGAAAGACCCAAACAAGCCACTTGACATAAACATGATGTAATAAAATACAATTTAAGAGATAGAATCGATTTAAGTCTCAAATAATAAGATGACTTAAAATATACCAATATATTACAAAAGAAAATACATGGAATACTACTAAGTCTGACATAACCTTTCTAACATCGTAGGAGTGGCTCAGGATGTAACCCATACGCCATGCACAAGTCTAAAACTAAAAGACCATAAAAGAAATAAAAATATCCATGTCTTTTCCCTCGAATCATGAGGACTCACAAATCCAAGGGATCAAAGCTGGAAATCCTGATCTAACCACTTCTGCGAGGAGGAGCGCCATACTATAGATAGGCACAAATATGCATTAGTATTATGATTGTACTAAGTATGGGGAAATTCATTAAAATGTAAACATGATAATATAATTAACCTCAACTTTTATGCTTGACCAAGAGAAACATAGTAAAAACCTTTAAAGAGAAATCATAAATCATGAACAAGGTCAATGCATGCTTTAAAAACCATCGGAAAGCTTTGAAAATGCCTTTGAAGAATACATAGTTCATTTATGGGATATTTACCATTAACCGACATAGATCATGAGAGCTATAACATGGAATCTGATGTCTTTCCCACACAAAAAAGAGATTGTCCTACTTCCCAAGGTAAGGACCATACATATTATGTTAGGTGGATCCACTAGCTATAACTTTCTAAGAAAAATCCTTCGAGGGAGTTTGGGACAAGAGAATTGCTTCTAAAAGACCTAACCTCTACTAGATGTAGGGCCTTCATTCCAAAGTCCTCTCAGTGCTAAGTAAATACTTGGAAAGACATCAATTAAAGACTACCAATCCAATCATCAATTTATATTAGAGTATCTCCTTTCATTAAACCATGATTTCATGAACTTGTTCATGAGACACTTCCTTTCTAAGCAACTAAATCATATTTCCATTCAAATGTGAGAAAACATTTCACAAATCATTGACACTTCATCTTAAAATCATCCTTAAGAATTAAATCATTGTTTTAATAAAACATGCATAAATTCATAATCATGATCCATAATCATAGTTCATATTCATAAAATAGACATTGATATGGGTTCACGTGAACAATTGGAAATCATGTAATTGTATCAAATCATACATAATAGGATTGAATGTAAGTAACTAAATCACAATAAATTGAATCCATGGAGAATCATATGAAACCCTAAGAGAATTGGATTGGAGATTGAGATTATTTTGGAACCCATTGGATGAAAGGGATCCATTGGTGGATTATCATATACCTTGGGTAATCAAGGCACTAAAAGTGAAGAAGAAACCTTGAAGGACCCTCAAACTTCTTCCTCGAGAGATTTGGGAGAAAACTTAGAGAAGAAGATTGGAGAAATTTGGGGTTTTGAGTGAATGGGTATAATTTGAAGAGTAAAGGTAGTTATAAGACCTTAGAGCACTCTAGAAATGATGTGTCTTAGGTGCTAAAAGAATAAGAAAAGACTAAAATAATGGAACTGTTAACGGAGGACTTCACAGACCGTTCATCGCTTCATGGTCCATGAAGGGGGTCATGAACTAGAGGGGGGATTGGACTTTTCAGTTTTATCATCATAGGCCATTCCACAGACCGTGCACCCTTCCATAAAACATCCAGGCGTCCATGAAAAGTCATGTTTTCCTAAGTCATGAGGGTCCTATTCGTGGGAGTGTCAATAGGTCATGGACTACTTCATGATTTATGGTCCTTCCTATTAAACCAAACTTAAGCCTTTCCCAAACTTGGTTCAAGTCAATGACTCAGCATATGATCCATGAGACGCATATGGGTGTATATTTGCCTGTAAAACTCTGTGCCAGTAGTCAATCTGCAACATTTTCCTTTCCAACTCACATACTACTTTTTGAGGTGTTACAATGCGCTCATGCCTAGCCCTCTTCTCGCTGCCCACATAGGCCTCATGATGGAGCGGCTCAATAGTACTGACATGGTTAACTACATCCAAGAAGGAATGACTGATGAAACCATAGACAAGGCACAAAAGCATACTGAAAGTAAATATAAGTACAACTAAACTAGACCTAACTGGACCCTCATAAGCCCAAAAGGTACACTCGCACACAAGTTTAAATAAAACATAACGAACCCTTATAAGCTTAATAGGTACACATAATAGTTAAGTCTACAAGATAGAAGAGTAACCTGGATTCGAATCCAAGATCATCAGTCGGGCTCCCAGCCCCGATAACCAACAACCAGTCAACTCCTAATCTAGCTAGCAAGAGTGAAAATCAACTAAACCAGTCAACTCCCATCCCACCTATCAAGAGTGACAATCAACTAGGCCACCAAGCCATACAATCCACTCCTAGGGGTGTCAACCGCCCAACTAGCAAGAGTGCCTCAGTAACGTATCAACTCCATATAGGATCTCAGATATCCAGGCCACCCAACTTGCAATCCCACACCCAAGGGCATCATCTACCCAACTAGCAAGGTTGACCGGGGGCATATCGACTCTAAAGAGGATCTCAAGTAGGCTCTGATGTGAGGCCAAAATTATATATTTTTAATCATTATTTGTCTCACATTTATTATTTGTGTTTGTCCTTTTTGAGCATAAATTTAAAGAATTATGCTTAAAAATGTATTTTATTTGTAGGATTCAATTGGTGTAAAGATGAAGAAGTTTGAAGCTAAAATGAATTAAAGATGCAAGATTATGGAAGGAAATTAAGTAGGCATCTTAATAGATTAAGTTGAATATAATATATATATATATATATATATATATATATATATATACGTTAAATTGCAATTCAAGAATTGAAAATTCAAGGAGAATATTATTGCTACCATGTGGCATAATTTCTAGGTCATACCATAATTTGAGGCAGTTGGATATACACGTACAACGAGGAAACCCAGTTCCTTTTGGTTTTGAGTTCCTAATTTGTTTTGGACTCACTTATTTTATTTAGGGTTTTCTATATCTATAAATAGTCCATGAGAATAATTATTAGGGAGAATATACCGTGTAGGGAAAAATCAATACTTTTTAGAGTTCTTTTCTTCTTGTTCTTTTCTTGGACATTAGTAACTAAAGAGCCTTGTTCTAGGGTTACAACTATGGGTAATTGTTGAACATCGATTGTTTTGAATTATTGTTGGTTATCGTTTAAATTACTTTTGTATTCTTGTTTTATTTTTTGATGCTTGATTACCATAGAAATAAATATATTGTCTATTCTTGGACTTGGGAGACGAGAGGTAGATAAACCAAAAATATAAAGAGCTTGATCTCTTTTGCCTATCACTTGTTTAGATTCATGTTCAAGATTGACACTCAGACGAACACCGTGTTTGGTTACTAAACAAGATGAAATATGAATGCTCGCTAATTGAGTCTGTCTATCCCCGCTCGACGATGTAGTTATATAGTTAATTCGAGTAGGCGATTAGAGGTCGGGAGATCATGATCGGAAAATCAACCCTGTAAATCAGTAATTTGATAACCGTAGTAATTCATTATATAATATGTGATACATGAAACCTTTAGCATGCTGTAGCCCTTGAATTTTCCAACCATTTCAGTAATTTTATTATTTCATTCTTACATTCTTTTCTTTACAAATAAAAATTAAACTTTTTTGACACACTTGAATAAATAATTAGACTAGTATAATTTAGTAAAATAGTCAATTGACAAGTCCTTTGGATTCAATAATCCAGCTCATTTAAAGCCATTATATTAATTATGCGACCGCGTACACTTGCGTGTGTAATTGGAACAAACATGCTCCAAGCCACCGTGAATCAACGTCCACTCTTAACGATATCATAAAGGGCACCAAGTCGGAAGCACTCCAATCCTGAGAAATCACACAATCTCTAGTGCATTGAGTCGGATAAATAGGGAGAGGAGACAGAAAGGCTAACAAATAGTGCAAACGCCTAAGCTAAAACTCATATATCAGATCGAAGTCTTCTATTCCTGCCTATAAGGACCTAGTCCATCCAAAGCGACGTCTGAGACATACTATAGTCACAAGGTGCATGGGTTTAAGGCAATACTAGTTTGTCCTAGACTAAGGCCAAAACATGGTCCATAAATAAGTAATCAGACAAGTAAATCACAATGCATGCTAAACACACATATAACCCTCTCCTAGCATGGTACTACCCCAGAAATAGTGGTAATCAACCCTAAATCATGGTCTCTAGCATGAAAAGAAAGAATAACTAGGTACCCACCCTCAATACACACTCATCATCATGAATTTATACATTCATGCTTAATCTAGATAGAAAGGAAGACGTAGCCTTCTTATAGGCTGACCGCAAGCGCTCCAAATCACAAAACTTGAGTGATTCCTATTTAATATAGCCTGTGAACACTGCCACTCTAACAAAAATAGGATCAAAACGTTAATATAGTCGTAAAGACACTAAAATCACCCAAAATGGAGACAGACCAATTTTAGAGTCAAATAAAAATTATAGGATCCATGCCGAAATTTCCAGAATTGACTCCCTTAAAATGTTCAAAGCTATGCCTTGAACCTATGTCGCAGAACACAATTCGAGGACCGAAAATCAGCTAACAAAACAACATGATGAAAACTCAAAACAAGGAGAATGGGCAACAACTTACCAGCAAAATTTACGTTGAAGGAGTGTCACTGACACATTCCAATCACTCCCACGTATCCCTTACAATTACGACAACGTGAGACTTCAAATCACTGAAATTGGATTTTGGACAGAGGAGAAAATGCAAAAATACAAATAAGCCAATGCTGGCTTGTGAATAGCCTTAAATAGGGTAGACGATTGAACGACGTGTACGCGGTGCAACTGCTCGAAAGGGCCTGACAGCTGCTGTATGTGAAAACTCATGCCTGGCCACCTTGCATCCGCGAACGCGGGCATTGCTCAGCCAACAACACAAGTGCTAAGGCTCCAAAACCCTGACGAGGTGTCCCGGACTCATTGGGAACCCCGTGCATGCAAATGAAATATGCAAATCCATTGAAAATAGTATTTTGGACTCAACAAAACCATCAAAATTTTTCATTCGAGGTCGTCTCATTAAATAGTGGGTCCTACACCAATTTTTCATTTTAAGCCAAAATCCACAAAAGGGCCTCAATTAACCTAGAAGCCTCCAGATCTAAACAAAGGGTTTTTCTAGACCAAACTCAACCTTCCAAAGCTAACCCCGCTGATGGAATTCTCATGCGAGCTCATTTACTCAGAATGTCGACTAAAGTCAAATTTAAGCTTCAACTTGAAAGATAAAATGACTAATCATACAAACTGCACTGAAAAGCCTCGAGAGTTATGCCGACTATGCTTCCAGCCTTACACTACCCTTCTGGAGCTAATGGAATCATCTAAATTAAATTTCAAGGTTATATTCCTAAATTTTTGATAAAAAATGACTGTTCAAGGTTTAAAAGCTCCCAAATCTCTAAATCTCCCTTAAAAACTAATGAACGATCAGGTTCCGAATTGTTAGTCCCAATAAGTCATAAATGATTTGGGGTCGCTATAGGAAAGAGTTAACCAATGAACTGGAGGCATAAACACAGAAATGACCTGAAGGTCATTACAACATCCATTTCTAAGTAGGACTTTCATCCGTGAAAGTAAGAGTCAAGAAGTACTTGTAGGCTCAAAAAAGATAGGAAATTGCTCATGCATATCATGCTTGGTCTCCTAGGTAGCCTCCTTAATCGGACATTACCTACAACAGACCTTATCAGGAATGACTCTCGAGCACAACCGCCACACATCCTTGGCAAAAATGGCAACTAGCTCATCTACGAAAGTCAAATGATCATCTTACTGTACTGCATCATACTGAAGCACATGTGACTCTTTAGGAACATATTAGCGCTAGATCAAAACATGTAAGACTGGGTGGATAGCTGAGAACATTGGAGGCAAAGCTGACTTATAAGAAACCTTTCCATCTGTCCATGGGATCTCAAAAGGCCCAATATACCTAGGGCTAAGGTTTTTCTCACCTCTCAAATCTCATCAGACCTTTCATGGGTGACACATGGAAGGAAAATCTATCACCAATTGAAAACCTCAAAGGCCGTCACCTACAATTATCATAACTCTTGTGCCTACTCTAGGTTGTCCAAAGTCTATACTAAATCACCGTCACCTTCTCTAAGGGCTCCTGAATAATATTTGTATCACGATGTCTAGGCTCTGTAGACTTAAACCAACCAAAGTGTGATAACACCTACCATATAAGTCATCAAATGGGGCCATATTGATGCTAAAATGGTAGTTGTTTTTGTATGTGAACTTTGTCAAAGGCAAGAACTTGTCCCACTAACCTTCAAACTCTAAAACAAAAGCCCGTAACATATCCTTAAATATCTAAATAATACTCTCTGACTGACCATCAGGCCGTGGGTGGAAACTTGTGCTAAGATCAACACGAGTGCCCAACTCATCCTGAAAAGTCCTAAAAAAGCTAGAATTTAACTGAGCACCCCGATATGATATAATGGATATTGACACACGACGAAGACAAACCACCTAACGAATGTAAATACGGGCTAACCTCTTGGCGTTGAATGAAGATTAAACAGAGAAGAAGTGTGATGATTTGATCAATCGATCAACGATTACTCGAATGCTAGCAATACCTCTAGAAGTCCGAGGCAAACCTACCATGAAGTCCATAGTGATAGGATCCCACTTCCACAGCAGAATGGGTAATATTTTGAACTCACCACTAGGTCACAGGTACCCGGCCTTCACCCGTTGACAACTCAGGCAATGGGATACATAGTCTACAGTATCTCTCCTCATGTCGACCCACCAATAATGCTTCCTTAAGTCATAATACATCTTCATAGTGCCCGAATAAATAGAATATCTAGAATTATGGCTTCTAGAAGTATCAACTTAATCAACCCCCCTCCACTCTTGGAACACCTATATAGACTGCGAACCTCAAAACCCCATCTAAATCCAAGGTAACCCGACTGACATCACCTGCTAACACTCAATCTCAAAGTGCCACCACGGTCTCATCCTCAAACTGATGACTATAGATCTGATCAAGTGGGGAGGACTGAACTCCCATATATGCGAAAACACATCTTGTATCCGAGACATTCAATGAACCGTACTATTTGCTAAAGACTGAATGTCCAATGCAAAAGGTCGCTCCATAGTAGATAAGAAGAGTATACTAGCCATACTTACTGCCTTCTAACTCAAGGCTTCCTGTACCACATTTGCCTTGCCCTGATGGTAGAGAATATAGAGGTCATAGTCTATCTAAAGTTCAATCCAACGATTCTGCCTCAAATTAAGATCCATTTGGATTATGATGTGCTGAAGACTTCTTTGATCAGTGTTGATCTTATAACATACTCCATACAGGCAGCGCCTCCAGATCTTAAGCGCGAAAACTACCGTCGCCAATTCCAAGTTATGTGGTGGGTAGTTCCACTCATGTAGCCTAAGCTACCTCAATGCATAAGCAATAACTCAACCCTGCAGCATCAATACAAAACCCAAACCAACGATCGATGTATCTCAATAGACCATGAAACTCTTGCCCTTAACAGGAAGAGTCAATATAAGGACAGTAGTCAGCAACTCCTTAAACTTGTGAAAGCTCGAATCACACTCCTTACACCACTCAGAAGGCATATCTAGTCGAGTCAACAAGGTCAGAGTTGCTGCAATAATGGAGAAGCCCTGAACAAACTGTCTGTAGTAGCTTGCTAATTCGGCAAAGCTCTGAACCTCATAAGTGAGCTAGCCTAATCATAAATAGCCTCAATCTTCACCAGATTTACCATGATGCCATCCTTGGACAACATGTGGCCAAGAATTTACAAACTCAGGCCAAAACTGGCCTTTGAGAATTTGGTATAAAGGCCGATGATCTCTCAAAATCTGGAGTACAATCTCCCAACCTCAGAAGTGAGCTTGCTTAATCATAAATAGCCTCAATCTTCACTAGATCTACCAGGATGCTATTCTTGGACACCACGTGGCCTAAGAATTCTACAAACTCAAGCTAAAACTCACACTTTGAGAATTCGGCACAAAGGCCGATGATCTCTCAAAGTCTGGAGTACAATCCTCAGATGCTTCTCATGATCACTCTTGCTTCGCGAGTGTACTAGAATATCATCTATGAATACAACGATGAACAAATTAATATACTACCCGAATACCCGCGTTATTAGTCCAAAAAGGCGACAGTGGTATTAGACTACCCAAAAGACATTACTAGGAACTCACATTGGCCATATCGAGTCCTAAATGCGGTCTTAGGGATATGTGCTGCCTTAATTCTCGATCGATAGTAAGCAAGCCTCAAATCAATCTTTGAAAACACTACGACACCTTGATACTAGTGAAATTGATGAGAAATCCTAGGAATGGGGTAGCGGTCTTCACTGTCACCTTATTCAACTACCTATGATCAATACACATGTGCATCATACCGTTCTTCTTCTTCACAAACAGGACATGAGTTCCCCTAGGTGACATACTAGGCTCGATAAAACCCTTACCCAAGATATCTAGAAGTTGAACATTGGGCTCCTTGAGCTCTGCAGGGGTCATTTGATATGGCAGAATTGAAATAGGCCAAGTACCCGACTCAAGCTCGATAGAAAAGTCCACATCACGCTATAGGGTTAGGCCAAGTAGGTCAGTAGGGGACACATCCACAAAATTATAAAAAACTACAATGGACTCAACTGGAGGGACCTCCCTACTCACATCACACATATAAGCCAAATAATACAAACACCAGTTTGCCACTAGCCTCCGAGCCTCAATAGAAGCGATAACTCTAAATGGTGTACTGCTAATGAAGCCCTTTGACACTACGGGGGAACACCATTCATGGCTAAGGTTATGGTCTTCGAGAAGCAGTCTAAAACTACCCGGTAGGGGGATAACTAGTCTATGCCTAGACTTACATATATATCAAGTATATCTAACAGCATAAGGTCAGCTCGAGTGCCACGCCCCTGGATAGTAAATAAGAAAGATCGAAACACCTGATCCATTACTAAGGACTCATCCACCGGGTCGACACATGTAATGATGCTACCATAGGCTCAAAAATCATACCCATACGAAAATCATAATACACAAAACATAAGAATAGGTAGAGCCTGGACCAAATAAAGCCGAAGCGGGCTGATGGCTTAAAAGAATCATATCTATGATCATTTCATCCGATGACTTAGCCTCCGACCTCACTAAGGTTGCATGGAAATGTTCTACCCACCTGTGTCATGGCCATTAGTCCTACTACTTGACCTGCCTCCTCGAGGACCATCTCAAATACCCTATTGTGCACTGCGACAGTCCTGACCCTAACCTCGACCTCTAGATAAAGGTGCTGCAGGTAGAGATATCTGTGTAGCTAGAAAAATCCTATGCAAAGGGCAATCTCTGGCATAGTGACCTAACTCACCATAGTAAAAAAAACCCAAAGATAATATGCTCCTAGAAAACCGATCGCTACAGTCGAAAGTACTAACCAAGGACCCATGACTCTAACTAGAGCTAACCTAACTCCAGCTATACCAATCATCCTCTGAACTCTGCAATGAGGCCTGAACATGCCGCCTGGGCTGACCCTGCTAAAAGCACTGTCAATGTTTATCATATGGATCTCTGGGCCTGGAGCGGGACCCTCTATAGCTACCCTCATATATAACTCTCTTGTCACTGTCCCCTTGGGCCTCACGATAGAGTTGCTCAATAGTGTGGGTGTGCTTAACAACATCTAGAAATGAGCAACCCACTAAGACTATAGACTGAGCCTCAATTCGTAGCTGCAGTTTAAATCCATGAACAAAGCACAGAACCCTCTCCTCCTTAGTAGGTAGAATCATGGTAGCATGATGGGAGAGCTCAAGAAATCTAGTCTCGTACTCAAACACTGTCATAAAACCCTTCTCTAACCTGGAGAACTGATCCTTGAGGTGATTCTGATGCTGCAAAGGATAAACCTAGCCAAGAAGGTCTCAGAAAACTTGGTCTAGGTGATCGGAGGAGTCCTAAGCAGGTCTAGTCTCAATAAATGTACAACACCAATATCTGGATGGCCCATCAAACTGAACATAGTGAAGTCGCTCCTTTTCACTCCACGAGACCCAAGGTATGCAACCGCTTACGATAATTAGTCAGAAACTCGTGGGCATCCTTACCCACAACTGTATAAAATCTTAGAGGCAAAAGCCTCAAGAACTCTCTGAGCATCTTCTGTTACTCTAGTGGCATAGCTCCAGCCACAATCATGGGATGGGTACCCCCAGGTGGTACCTGGGTCAGAGTGCCTATATTATATCCTGCTGATATTGTGCTGGTTTCAGTACTGGCGCTGGTACTAAGGATTGTTGTTGGCCACCCAACACACTCAAAAGCTGTACAATGGCTGCCTAAAGATCTGGTGCCACACCTGGTCTGAGTAGTGGCTGAGCTGGTCCCAGCCCTACTTGCTACTTTGGAATATGGGCGACTGGAGAATCTACTACTTGTTCTGGACCCCGCTCTCTAAGTGGGGGTGGTTCTGCAACCCTACGTAGAAAGGGAGGTCGGCCTCTTCCCTAATCTATCACATGGAACATATGAGCCATTGTGCAAAAAGAGTGAAGCAGGTGAGATTTCTAGAAACCAATAACACCCATGCTGCATGCAAGTGATACAAAAGATAGGAATTCCTTAAGACCCCCTGTAGCCTCCAAAAGATAGGACTAAGATGTCTCCACACCAATTTGTAGGACTCTACTAGGTATTAGACTTTATACTAGTGATATTGGTGAACCCGAGGCTCTGCTAACAACTTGTGACAACCCGATTTCCTGATCATAATGACACCTCTATAACCCACCAGTAAGTAAGTAAAGTAGTACTCAGAATGACAAGTAATAAGTAATAGGGTAAAACCAAACAGAAAATAACACTAATAATAAGAAAAGTCAGAAACAAAAGAAAACCAAAAACTATATTGAATAGATACCCTCCCAAAACTTGGAAGTCACGAGTACATAACTGTCTAACAAGAATAAATACAATTCCCAATAGTGGGACAGAACATGTTGTCTCAAAGGCAAAAGACAAGCTAACATATGTAAAGAAGGAGACAAGCTGATCGAGGACGCCAAATGCTCACCCTCATCTCTGATATCCACAAGCTTTCAAAAAATGGCACGAACAATCCCAATTGGTATATGGTACTAGGACCTGCTTCACGAAAACATGTAGAGTGTAGCATAAGTACCAAAACAAAGGTACTCAGTAGGCATTATAGGTCAACTGAGCAAGAAAGGTAAAGACAATTTGATAAGATATAATCTAGACACAAATAAGGGCTAAAGCGAATATGAAAAGAAGGCACACAAGCATACAGAAAGAATCTAAGTACAACTAAACTTAATAAAATAGCCTAAAACACAATTTCTAGTATTTTAAGCATGATCAACTAGGTACCCACCCCAAATTCACAAAATGAACATACATTTACATTAATAAGCTCAATCTAAGAAATGGGAAGCCGTAGTCTACCTTAAAATAGACCGCATGCACTCCAAATCATAATTCTGGAGCTTTTCCCCTCTGTACAACCTTTGAACTCTATTGCGTTATCAAAAATAAGTTCACAACATTAATATGGTCATTTAGACACCAAAAACAGAGACAAACCAAAATTGGAGACAAAACAGGAAATATGGGACCTTCATTATAAATTCCAAAACGTCTTCGGTGAGAAGTCCAATTTAGCTCCTCAAACTTGTATCCAAAACAAGGATATAATTCGGGGATCAAAATATCCCAAATAGTCAACATTTAAGAATTTATAACTTGAAGGGGTTGGGAAGCCTCTTAAGAGCCATGTTATTTCAAATGAAGGTTCTCCAACAATCTCCTAACACTTCCCTACGTAGCCGTGAGCTTCCCCATCTCCCTTGACTTTGAATCATCTAATTTTGATCTCAAATAATCAATAAATATTTAAAGGAAATATCACCATAACTGCTAATTGGGGTCTAGTCTTATTTAAAAACACCAGACAAAAATGCTCATCATGATCGCGGCCAAAAAAGCCCGTGATCATGGAGTTCCACTAAACTGGAATTCGCAAACACAACCAGAGGCTCGCAAATATGAAGGCAAATTTAGCAAGGCAAAGCTATTGCGACTAAGAAGCCGACGGATGTGAAGGGTAAAGAGGCGAGAGTCTTACGAAGGTGGCCCAGGCCTCGCGATCCAGAGTTTGAGTTTCTGAAGTTTTGTTGAGGCCTTAATAACGGGAGGTGTTCCTCTATTGTGGTGCTTAAACCGTTATAGCGGGGTTAATTTTCTCTATAGAAGTGCTGCTTTAGCGGGAGAAACAAGAATTTATGCAGAAATGCCCCAAAACTCTTTTTTTCTACATCATTCTTCTCGAGTTTGAGAGGGGTGAATTAGGGATTTTCTGCTCAATTTTCCACCAAATTCATCAGTAAAGGTATGTTCGTTACTCCCCTATCTTATATGTTAATTCTTAAGCTTTATATATTTGTCTCTATATGAGCCTTTCCATTTTTTTTCACACTGTTCATTTGATCTTTTGCTCTCATATCTCTCTACAACATGAGCCATTTTATCTTTTCACACTAGTCATACCACCTCATGCTCCAAGTTTATCTATTCAAGCTGCTATCACTTCTATGCGAATCTCGTACAGTTATTTCATTGTTAGGAACTTCGTCATTTCCTAAATTCACAACTACACATGGCTTGATTCTCGTAAAAGCAGAGATATGTAGGTGGCTTGATACTAAAGTCTCGGTCACACCATTTCCACAACTTCATATCATTCCAACTAATTCCACTAACACCATTCCGTTAGTTAGACAAAATCGGCTACTCAACAAATGTCTTTGCCATTAATTTATCATTTATTCTCAAAAATAGAGAGGAAACTATTAACACTCAATTTTGGCCAACCTATAACCTATTTTTAGATTGCTATTCGATTAAATATGCATTTTAAACATTATCTTTTTTATTATATATTTAAGTTACATTTAGTTTTTATCTAATTAACTATATACTTTAGTATCCATAATTTAAAATTTTATTACTATTATTAATCAATTGTTAAATTTTAAATAACAATTTTCATACTTTCAATATTTTACGTATATGTATAAAATATGTAGTGAAGTATATTTCTTTTGTTTGGAAATTTGCTATTAGTTATTTATTTTAATATGTGTAGTATGTTTGTTAATCAAGTAGGAATCCATTTAATCTCCTTCAAATTATTTAAACCATAGACTTTTTCTTATTCAATTCTATCCTATTATTTGTATAGTTCATGTCAATTCTAGAACATTTTGAGCCAATTGACTTTAATTCTAATTACAAGCCTATTTTTTAATCATACACCGTTCATCTCACCTTGTCCCATTCCAAAATCAATCTCAGCCCTTTATCTCATCTTAATCTGACGATCGAGATTTATTATTCTTTATTTTCTATTTTAATCAAAATCCCTAATTCCCATTTCTTTTCTCCCCTCAGTCCCTTAACATTGGCAAAACCCTACCAAAAGTAATAATTCACCTCACCTCTCTCAGCCCCCACTCCTTTTCTCTTCTCTAGTTCCGCCTAAAACTGCTCAAGCGTGAATGACACAACCACCAGTGCACCATCTTTCTCCTCTCCTCTCGCTACTCTAGTAGGAAGCAGCCGCCTCAACTCCCTACCTGCCAATTTGTCTCTCTCACCAGATCCAGCGAAGAAAATGCCACCAACAACGAGTCTGCATTTTTCTGTGTTCAAATTTAATGGAAACATCGAGACCATATGATTGTGAACACGGATCTCGGGTATGATATTTCTAATTTTATATCCATTGTGTTGAAATATTTAGTTCTTTTTGAACAAGTTCTAATATTGGAATGATGTTACTTTGATTTGTTGGCCAATGTTCATATATATTTATTGCATAAGATTATCTTTACAATTTTCAAGTCGTGTCTTTCTCTATTCATCGACAAATTTTGTCGTTATTGTTACATTAAAAACTTTTGTTATGCTGAATATGATGAATTTACGACAACTTATGTTCTTGATTAATTACTATATATTTTAGCTTGTTTTATTCTCTTAACCTTGAAGAAAGATCATTTGAAAATGATGATTCTTTGGTACTTTTTTATCTGTTCATTATAACAGTCATATTTGTTAAGTACAGTAATGTGAAATTGCATACTTGTATAATTGACATTCAAAAGACATGTTTCTTTTGTTATAATAAATTAATACCTTTATATTTAATAAATTTCTGTTAAACTATGGTAATATGATATCTCTTCCTTTTCTTCTGCTAACTGATAATTTTAGTACCAATCTATTTATGGTAAATTCTAGACATCTTGTTTAAGCTCTCTTTTACTTGTCTTTTTCAGTTAAAATTGATTTATCTTGAAACTTGATTGATTCGATCATGTTAATTAAAGTTGAATTTCTTGATTTTGTCATTTGATCCTCCTACCTTATATAGTTTGAAAAGATTTCTCATTTTTTTTATTATGGAAAACTTTGGTATAACAGTTGTATTAAGGAAATTTTTTTACTTGATTTTATTTCCTTCCATTTTATATGTTTTACCTATTTTCATATATAAAGAATCTCTCTCCTATCATCATGGACACTTTGAGAAGCATACTTTCTTACTCTAAAACACTCTCAAAAGATAAAAAGCAAAGCGATACCCTAGTATACTATCAAATTTTCTCTGTTTTTGGCTCACTGGTTTGGATTTCATATCAAATTTATTCATTAAATTATCAGTTTAGCCATTTAGTAACCTTTATTAGTATTATTTTATTCTTGCATTTATCATTTTATTTACTTTAAGTTTAAGTTATTGGACCGAAAGCTACCCGGTCAATCATCTTATCTCTGTGTGAAATTTCGGATGTGTTTCGCCTTAAATATCTCTGTGATTGATATTTATGACACATGAAACCTTTGATTGAGAATCAAGATGATTAATCTTGCTTGGTATGTCTTCTGTAAGGTTTCGTTATGAATGGGTATTAAGTTATGTAAGTTTAACATGTTTAGAATATTTCTTTTAGGATTAAACTTAATTAGTACATAGTATTTCGTATTTTTGTATTGTGTTTGTGTATATTTGATTATTAACAAGTTTTTAAACATAATTTGAATATCTGAAGAGTTTGCCTAGTTTAAGGATACATCTGGACATAGTTTTACTTAGAGTTAAAAATTATTTTTTTCCATCGGGGGGAAATTTACCTTAAATGAGAGGTCCCAACAATCCTCGAACACTACAATGCAATGTACCGAACACCCTGAAAACACCTAAGTTTAAATAACTAGAATATGAGCTCTATCACTCCGAAATTTACCAATTGAAATAATAGACCAAGAACTAATGTGTTTGGTCTTATTTTAAAAGACAAGACAAAATTTCTCTATGCGAATATAGGGTCGAGGGCAGAGATCATGGACCCCTGGTGAAATGACCTTCGCAATTGCAGAGGTCAACTACGTGACCGAGATGAACAAATATGGTCAATACCGGTTAACTTTTCTTCACGTTACGGAGAGTACCTATCGACTGCGATGGTTAAGCATAATTCCCTCACCTATCGCAGATGCTCCCGTGTGATTGGGATAAAGAGAGCACCAACAACATTTGTTCGTGCATCATTTGAAAACATCAAGTCTCCAAATCTCTAGCGGGGTGCTCAAAATTTGTTCAAAACCCCGTGTGCATAAAACAATATGCTATCCCACAAAAGTTGACATTCCATACTCAACATAGCAGTCAAAACATCTAACGAAGGTCGCCTCGATGAAAAATGGGTTCCACAATCAGTCTCATTTTAAGTCAAATTCTATGAGGGTGCTCAAAATTAGCTCGAAAGCCTCTGAATCCACATGAAAGGTCGTTTGAGACCAAATTCTACATTCCTAATCTAAAAGAATGATTAGAATTGTATTATGACCCTTTTAAATTTATTTATTTATTATTGAATTGTGCCCTAATGTGCCTTTAATTTGTTAGGTAGGGACTTTTCTGTTTTAATATCCTAAAATAGAGTTGTCACGTTGTTGGAAACCCATTTTGAGAAAAGTGGTGCGTAAAAGCATGGAACAAATAGTTTTCATCTTGAAACTGTCTCATATTTTTAGCCATTTGCTTTATATTATTAAACTTTATATATTTACGGTGTTCAAATGAATAGAAACTGTACCACTTCTTGTCGCATTCCTGCACATGCTTTTCAATTCCTTATATGTGGAAGTGTAGATGTAGACGCGCAAGTACCTCATGCAATGGATGATCCACAATGAATATTCAAGTTGTTGCTAGATTAAATGATGATGATCCAAAAGGAGTAGTTGTAGGTGTTGCATTTTGATCTTTGAGGTTACTGGTGATGTAATCACAAGCTATTTCACTTGATTGAGGAGCATGGTTCTACAATCAAATAAATCTAGAAAAGATCTAGTGTCTCCCTGCAACTCTTACCTGAAGGTGGGCTCTCATTCTAACTTGTTTGTTTGCTTTGTCATCTCAGCTTAATTAACTTATAGCGATCAAACTGTTTTCCCAATGCTAATCAAGTTAGACTTATGACTTATAATGCTCAGATGATAATGCAAACAAACAAGTAAGACATAAAGCTCTTCCTCATACATAACTCTCATGGCGACACCAAATCATTGTTTGATTGATTTGATTGTAGAATCATGCTTTGTTATCAGGTGAATAACTTAAGAAGACACAACCCGTAACCTCAAAGAACAAAAGGCAACACCAACAACTATTTCTTCTAGATCACTATCATTTAGTCCAGTAACACGCTTGAATATTTATGGAGGAGAATCCATTGCTGGAGATACCTGTGCATCTGGATCTTCACTTCCAGTTATTAAGACCAAAAAAACATATACAAGAAGTCAACAAGAAGTTGTCCATTTCTTTTCATTTGAGTACCTTTAATATATTGAATTAAATAATGTGAAGCAAATGGCTAGAAAAAAAAAAAACCATTTCAAGATAATAAAAAATTGTTCCCGCTTGCATTTGTACATGTACCACGTAGACAGTAATTTCAAAGGTTATATAGAATTCAAAAGTAGGACAAACATATGAGTTCATATGTTAATTAATTTTAGATTATTTTAACAAAAAAGGTTCTAAAATGCCCTTAAACTATGAGATTTGGTATAATATTTCTATGCATACACCTTATGAGTGTGGGCCATTAAACATAAGGATATTTTTTAGCCGAAAAGTTTATGTCACGGTATTTGGGGTCCGAAAGGTAGATGGAGGTAGGTTTGTAAAAATTTAAGTAGTTGAAGGGCATTTTAGGCCCTTATCCATTTAGAGTTTGAACTTATGATCGCTTATGAATGCAATTCTCAATAAAAGCCCTTCATTCTCTTGGTTTCTCTAGCGAGCGTGTTAAATTTATAGTTGACATGTTAAATAAATTTAATATAGTTGCCTAAAAGAATTTTTTTGGTTTTTAGGATAGTGTCTGACTAGTTTTATAATATGTCATGACCTAAGGTACCCCCTTATGCGTAACATGGCATATATGACCCCGAGAGGCCCTATACAAGCCACTTAGCATTCATAACATAAGAAATAGAATGAAAAGAGATAAAGAACAACATTTCAAGTCCAAATCATTTTATAAAATTAAAGCGGAAGTCTAAACACTTGTCTCATTAGCCATCTAGTACATAAGAATGAAATTCCCATACATCATGTACAAAAATGTAAATAATAAAGAAAACTAAAAACAATGAAAATCCATCCTCGAAGCATGAGGACTCACCAAAGCTCGAAGTCCCTCAAATCAACCTCTAGCCACTAAACTGAGAACCCTGAATGTTGGATCCTATATTTGGGGAAATGTAGGCAAGAGTATGCATTAGTACAATATATGTACAAAGCATCATAGCCATTTAAACATTTGAATCATGCTAAAATATGACATTTTCATGAGCATGCAATTATTAAGCTAAAATATGAGATAGGCAGGTTAGAAAACATGAGTCATAAAACACGATCAATGCAAGCTAACACCGTTAAGTTCTTTGAAACACATGTGAGATACTTTTTGAAGTAACCTTAGTTCATTATTGTTGTGGGAAGTAGCCTTAGCCGACCTAGATACCATGTGAGTTGTAACATGATCCCTCATGGTCTCCCACACCAAAAAGGGTTGTTGTACTTGGTAAGGTAAGGACGAGCTCCTAGCTATTGTGGATCCACTAGCTAATGTCTATCTAGACAATCATCCTATGGGGGCACATAGGAAAGGGATAGGTAGATTGCTTCTAGAAACCCGATCTCTACTCACGGGAGAGCTTTCATCTCAATATCCTCTCAGTGCTAAGCATAAATCCCACAAAATAGTCATTTTCTTACTTGTTCTCATTATCCATGGAAAGGCAAATCATCTTGCCAATCTAAGCTAGGTCATAAGTCATCCATGGAATGGTATCATTCAACAACCAATCCAAGATAGGTTTCATTGGGATAACTCTTTATCTTTGGTGCATTTAAGTGAGAAGACCTTTCAACCTTAGAATCCTTACTATGTGAGAAAACCTTTCACAATCATACTTTCATGTGTATATGAGAAAATTCATTCAAAAACACTACAACATCATCATTGATACTTCACTCTCAAAGAATCCTTAAAACATTTATATAAATCATATAAGAACATGCCTAATTTCATAAACTCTTCATTCATAATTTAAAACCCACATCATATCATCATAATTTGGAAAACATGGGGATTACATGGGTTCATGGGGAGTCATCATAAAACCATAGAATTTCATTAATTCATGCATAATAGATCATAATTCCATTAATTATATCAATAATCAAGAGAACCCATAATATAGAATAAAACCCTAACTGAACTGGGGATTTCTAACTTTGAAAATAGAAAAGATTGGGAACTCCATGAATGTATGGAATTCATAGATGAAGACTATCATACCTCAATGCCAATTGCTTAAATTTAATGGTGGAATTGGAGACTTTCCTTGAAACCCTAGGTTGAACCCTTCTTCTTTAAGTTTTCTAGAGAAAGAAATATTTTGGAAAGTAGGCTTGTTCTTTTTTTAGAAATTTGAGAGAATGATTTCAATTGGGGAAATTTGGGAACTAAAACACTTATATAGGGGTTTTAGTGAGTGGTAAAACAACATAGTATTAGGATAAATAATTAAGAAAAGACCCAACTGCCCAAAATAAAAATGCCGACCATCGAGCTATGTCCTAACCGATGGTCCGTTGGTCAAACCACGGACCATCCTACTAGTCCGTCGTTTGGATCAGAGGCTGAGATCTGAGGCCTTGATTGATGAACCTCGTCCATGGACCGTGTGTTCAACTACGGTCCATTGGTCCCGACCGTGGATCTCTACTTTTGATCTCTAAATTACTGTAAGTCTGGAACTCACCTATGAGACCTATCCATGGTTCGTGGATTGAACTACAGACCGTTCTGGTGAACTATTAATAAAACAGAAAACTTGACATTTTAAAAAAATTGACCGGTCACCCACGGACACCACCTATGGTATGTGGGTCACTCCACGGGCCGTTGATGGCCTCCATCATTACTGCGCCTGATTTTTCTGAAAAGTTGGAACTTTTTTCCTTTTTTAATCCGAGGTGTTACATTATCACCCCCTTAGGATCAGTCGTCCTCAAATGAGATTCAAGACATCACACAGAAGGTGGGAACTTGACCTAACACCCAATATGAATGCAATTACGTAAATGCACATATCCGAGTAGAAAATATCAACTTTAAGCTAAAACATATTCAAAATATCATAGCATGAAGTCTCTATGCAAGTCATACGCAAATGCACATAAACATGTAGAAACCAATTGTGTTGACTCATTTTCTCAAAACTTAAGCCTTTCATAATCATGCATAAATGAGGAAATCATGGGAATATCTAAGACACATGACACCAAAAGAGTAAACCATGAGAAATTCATTACCTGAAGCTAGAGTAGGGGTAGAAGGAAAGAGATGAGGATATCGGGACATCACATTGGCCTAGGCCTTCCAAGTAGCACCCTCAACTAACTGATTCCTCCACAATACTTTCACGGGAGAAACTTCTTTATTTCTCAACTTCTTGACTTACCAGTCTAAAATCTCAACTGAAACTTCTTCATAGGAAAGATTCTCCTTAACTTCCAAACCTTCTAAGGGAACTATGGATGTCAGATCACCAACACATTTCTTCAACATAGAGACGTGGAAAACTGGATGCACCAATGTCAATTCATTAGGAAATTCAAGCTCATAAGCAACCTTACCAATACACCTCAAAATCTGATATGGGCACAATCGGGGACTAAGATTCCCTTTTTTACCAAACCTTATTACACCCTTCATTGGTGAGATTTTAAAATAGACCCAATCGTTAACTTCAAATTCAATATCTCTCCTCCTAATATCAGCATATGATTTTTGTTGACTTTGAGTCATTTTCAACCTTTCTGTAATAAGTCAAACTTTCTCCATAGCATCATGTACCAACTCGTGGCCTAACAAAGCAACTTCACCCACCTTAAATGAACCTATGGGAGATATACACCTCCTACCATACAAGGCCTTAAAAGGAGCCATACTAATACTTGTATGATAACTATTGTTATATGCAAACTCAATCAAAGGCAAATGATTGTCCCAATTACCCTTAAAGTCAATTACACAAGCCCTTTTCCCATCGGTTTATGGATGACAGTCCGTGCTAAGCTTAATGCAAGTACCAAGACCCTTTTGAAAAGACCTCAAAAACTGAGAAGTGAATTGGGTACCACGATCGAAAATAATGGACAAAGGCACTTCATGCAACTTTATTGGTTCCCTCAAGTACAACTTAGCATAATTTTCCTTCGAATAAGAAACCTTGACGGGAATGAAATGGGTTGATTTCGTCATTCGATCTACTATAACCCAAATCGAGTCACGTTGTCGTCATGTGCAACGCAAACCAACAATAAAGTCCATATTCAAATCTTCCCACTTCCAAGTAGGAATGCCAATGTATTGGGATAAACCTCCCGGTTTTGATGCTCGACTTTCACTTGTTGACAAATAGGACATTTAGCCACAAACTCCCCAATATCCTTCTTCATCCCATTCGACCAATAGATCTCCCACAAATCACTGTACATCTTGGTGGCTCTCGGGTGAAACCGAGAACTGTGGGCTTCTGACAAGATCTACTCTCTTAAGTCATCAACATTGGGAACACACAAACAACCTTGATATCTAAGTACACCATCTCCCCTTTGAGAGAAAGCCTCTACGAACTTTTTATGCATCGCTTATCTCAGTTCAACCAAAGTCTGATCAAGACCTTGCTTGGCCTTTACATCAACCATAAATGACAATTCTGAGCCGTTGTGAACCATAACACCACCCTTGGTAGAGTCCACTAACAGAATACCCAACCGGGCCAATTTGTGAACATCTCGAGCTAACTCTTTCTTATTATCATCAATGTGAGAAACACTACCCATCGATAAACGACTAATAGAATCCGCCACCACATTCGCCTTACCGGGGTGATAGAGAACATTCATATCATAATCCTTTAATAATTCAAGCCTCCTCCTTTGACGAAGATTCAAGTCCTTCTAATTAAATACATATTGCAAACTCTTGTGGTTGGTAAAGACATCAACATGAACACCATACAAATAATGCCTCCAAATATTTAAGGCAAAAACAATCGCCACTAGTTCAAGGTCATCGGTTGGATAATTCTTTTAATGAATCTTAAGTTGTCTTGAAGCATAGGCAATGACTTTCCCATTTTGCATAAGCATACATCCTAGCCCAACTCTCGAGGCATCACAATAAACAACAAAACCATCATTCCCTTTCGTTAAGGTCAACACCGAAGCGGCAGTAAATCTATCCTTCAATTCCTGAAAGCCCTTCTCACAAGCTTCGGACCATATGAACTTAGCCTTCTTTTGAGTCAATACTGTCAATGGTGAGGGAATTGAAGAGAACCCCTCACCAAACCTCCTATAGTAACTAACAAAACTCAAGAAACTTCTAATATATGAAGGGGATAGAGGTTTAGGCCAACTTTTAACCGCATCCATCTTCTTAGGATCTACCTCAATACCCTTACTTGAAACAATGCGACCAAGAAAAGCTACGAACCTTAGCCAAAACTCACACTTGCTAAACTTTGCAAAGAGTTTTGTGTTCTTGAGAATTTGCAACATAATCCTTAGATGATTGATGTGATCATCCTCACTTCTCGCATAAATCAATATATCATCAATGAACAAAACCACGAACATGTCAAGATATTGTCTAAACACCCTATTCATCAAATCCATAAAAATGATTGGAGCATTGGTCAAACCAAAGGACATCACCTAAAACTCAAAATGACCATATCGGCTTCTAAAAGCCATTTTCGGTATATCATTTTCCTTCACCCTCAATTGGTGATAACCTGACCGAAGGTCAATATTAGAGAATTAACTCACTCCTTGAAGTTGGTCAAACAGAAGATCTATCCTTGGGAGAGGATACTTATTCTTAACGGTAACCTTATTCAACTATCGATACACATATGAAGAGAACCATCATTTTTCTAACAAAAAAGACTGGAGCATCCCATGGAGAGATACTCGATTGGATGAAAACCTTATCCTATAAGTCTTTCAATTGTTCCTTCAATTCCTTAAGTTCTGCTGGAGCCATTCGGTAAGGAGGAATAGAGATAGGTTGCGTAAATGAGAGAAGGTTAATATCGAAGTCTATTTCTCTTTCGGGAGGAATTTCGGGTAGATCGTTAGGGAACACTTTCGGAAACTCATTAACCGTGGGGACTGACTCAAGGGTAGGGGTTTCAAAATCTACATCCCTCACCCTAACTAGATGGTATATGCAACCCTTATAAATAATCTTTCTAGCTTTAAGACAAGAGAAAAACTAAATCTTAGGCATAGAATTTCCCCCTTTCCATTCTAAGACAAGCTCATTCGGGAACTGAAACTTGACTACATGAGTTATACAATTAATGGAAGCATAACATGAGTGCAACCAATCCATACCAAGGATAACATCAAAATCTAGCATATCAAGCTCTAATAAATCAACAAGAGTAACTCTATGGGACAAAGAGACAGGACACTTTCTATAGATCTTCTTAGCCACAATAGAATCACCAACAGGAATAGAGACAGAAAAGGGATTTAACAGCACATTCAGAAGAATATCAAACCTTATTGCCACATATGGCGTCACAAAAGACAAGGTAGAACCGGGGTCAAGTTAAGCATAAACATCAAGTTGGAAGACTTTCAATATATCGATAACCACATCGGGAGAAATCTCTTATTCACTACGAGTCTGGAGTGCATAAAATCGATTTTGCTCGAGAGCATTTGAACTCGAACCATTAGGAGGAGTTTTCTTGCCCTCTCTCCCTTTTGCCGTATGCATTGGGTAGTTCCTTATCTTATGACAACTTTTACCACAACTGAAGCAAGCATTCGTGCTGGCTAGCCACTTACACTCATGCTTTTTCCTACACCTAGCACAAGTAGACATAAGCAATGAAGATCCACTACCATTCCCTCTTTGAGTCTTAGGGTTAGACACCCTTTCTTTGTTGAACCTAAAAGGAGCATTAGAGGAACCTTGACCGGAAAACCTTTGTCAAAATCTAGAACGACTATGTCCATCGAACCCATCTTGAGAGAATTTACCATCACCAGTTTTAGGAATCTTTATCTCTCAAGACTTTTCCTTAAGTTTCTCCTCTTTGATCTGTTGAGCATGAACCATTAGACGAGAAATTTTCATGTCATTAACAAGCATGGAGGTACGACACTCCTTAACAATAATTTCGAACACACCTGAAACAAACTTACTCATCTTTGCCTTGGGATCGACAATTATTGTGGGAGCATATCAAGACAATTATGTGAACTACAAAGCATATTCCTTCACACTCATACTTCCTTGAAAAAGGTTGCTAAACTCAAGCACCTTTGCGTCCCTCATCTCAAGGGGAAAGAACCTATCAAGAAAATCAACTTTGAACTTTTAGCAATCAAGAGGACCCGTATCTTCCTGCCCCCCCCCCCCCCCTTTTCCATTGGTTATACCATATTTAAGCAACACCCTTAAGTTGATAAATAGCCAACTCCACTTTTTCCACCAGCGTCACTCCCATGATTATCAACACCTTGTAAACCTTATCAATGAAATCTTGAGGATCTTCCTCAACCATAAAACCATGAAACTTAGGAGGATTCATTCTAGTGAAGTCCCTCACTTTAGATGCCGCCGTACTCACATTTGGGTTTACGGGAATTGCAACCTCCCAATTGGCTTGGGCCGTCACTGCTTGGAACAACACTTGAAAAGTAGCCCTAAGCCCCGCATTAGTCACTTTCTCGGCCAAAGGGTCGACCGGAACTTAAGGAGCTTGAGAAGGAGCTTCTTTTTCCACATTCTCCCTCACATTTCGTTTGACATAAGCTCTTTGAGTAGCCATACATTGTAAAGCATCAGATAAGGATTAGGGACGAGACCTTATAGAGTTAAACTCTATCGCACGACTTTGGAGTAATGAAGAAGTGTAGTTTCGTAAACATCTTGTAGCCTCTCATTCATAAATGTGCCGTGCTTCACACTCATGAACAAGACTTTACTAAACGTGGCTTATGAGACATCTTAGGACCTTTCTAAACCTTGTGCTCTGATTATAAGTTTTTCACAACCTAAGATACCCCCTAGACATAACATGGCGTATAGGACCCCAAGAGTCCCCATACAATTCACTTAACATTCATAACATATGAAATAGAATGAAAAGAGATAGAGAACAACATTTCAAATCCAAATCATTTTATAAAAGTAAAGCGGAAGTCTAAACACTTATCTCATTAGCCGTCTAGTACATAAGAGTGAAATTGGGCCTAGACCATACATCATGTCCAAAACTGAAAATAACAAAGAAAAATGAAAACAATGAAAATACGTTCTCAAAGCATGAGGACTCACCAAAGCTCGAAATCCCTCAAATCAAACCTTTAGCCATAAAACTGAGAACCCTGACTGTTGGACCCTATATTTGGAGAAACATAGGCAAGAGTATGTGTTAGTACAAATATGCACCAAGTATGATAGCCATGAATATAAACATTTAAATCATGCTAAAATAGGACATTTTTATGAACATGCAATGATCACTCTAAAATATGAGACAAGTGGGTTGGAAAACATGAGTCATAAAACATGATCAATGCAAACTAGCATCATTAAGTTCTTTGAAACACATGTGAGATACTTCTTGAAGTAACCTTAGTTTATTATTATTATGTGAAGTAGCCTTAACCAACATAGAGATCATTTGAGCTAGAACATGATCCCCCAGTGTCTCCTAAACCGAAAAGGTTTGTCGTACTTGCCAAGGTAAGGACCATGAACTTCTAGCTATTATGGATCTACTAGCTAATGTCTATCTAGACAATCATCCTATGGGGGCACATAGGTAAGGAATAAGGATATTACTTCTAGAAACCTGACCTCTACTCATGGGAGGGCTTCCATCTGAATATCCTCTCGGTGCTAAGCATAAATCCCACAGAATAGTCATTTTCTTACTTGTTCTCATTATCTATTGAAGGGCACGTCATCTTTCCAATCCAAGCTAGGTCATAAGTCATCCATGGAAAAGTATCATTCAACAACCAATCCAAGTTAGGTTTCATTGAGATAGCTCTTTATCATTTATTCATTTAGGTGACAAGACCTTTCAACCTTAGAATCCTTACTATGTGAGAAAACCTTCCACAATCATACTTTCATGTGTATATGAGAAAATTCTTTCAAAAACACAATAACATTATCATTGATACTTCACTCTTAAAGCATCTTGAAAACATTTACATAAATCCCATAAGAACATGCTTAATTTCATAAACTCTTCACCCATAATCCAAAATCCACATCATATCATCATAATTTGGAAAACATGGGGATTACATGGGTTCATGGGGAATCATCATAAAACCATAGAATTTCATCAATTCTTGCATAAGAGATCATAATTCCATCAATTAAATCAATAATCAAGAGAACCCATAATTTAGAAGAAACCTTAACTCAATTAGGGATTTCTAACTTTGAAAATAGGAGAAATTGGTAACTCCATGAATGGAAGGAATCCATGGATGAAAATTATCATACCTCAATGAAAATTGCTTATCTTCAATGGTGGAATTGGAGACTTGTCTTGAAACCCTTAGTTGAACCCTTTTTCATCAAGTTTTCTAGAGAGAGAAATATTTTGGAGAGGATACTTGTTCTTCATTTAGAAATTTGAGAGAATGATTTCAATTGGGGAAATTTGGGGACTAAAACACTTAAATAGGTATTTTAGTGAAGGGTAAAACGACATAGTATTAGGATAAAATAATTAGGAAAATACCCAACTTCCCAAAAAAAAAAAAACTGCCGACCCTCGAGCTACATCCTGACCGACTGTCCATTGGTCAAACCACAGACCATCCTACTAGTCCATCGTTTGGATCAGAGGCTTAGATCTGAGGCGTTGATGGACGAACCTCATCCATGGGACCTATATACGGCTCGTGGATTGAATTATCGACCGTTCTGGTGAACCGTTGAAAAATACAGAAAACATGACATTTTACAAAATTTGACTTGTCACCCATGGACACCACCTACAGTCCGTGGGCTACTCTACGGGCCATGGATGCCCTCCCTCATTATTGAACCAAATTTTCTGAAAAGTTGAACTTTTTTCCTTTTGGAATCCAAGGTGTTACATAATATTTGAATGACTAAAGTATCTGTTGATTGGGGTTTGGTCTTATTTAAAAATACCAGGCCAAAATGCCTGTTGCGATCGCGGACAAGAGGGGCTACGATTGCATAGGTTCACTAAATCGGGCCTTGTGAACGCAACCAAGGGATCTACGAAGAAAAAAGGACCGAGGCAACATGTTCGCAACCAAGAAGTATACAAACACAAAGGGTAAAGAGGCCAGGCCTTCGCGAACTCGACTCATGCGTTGTGATCGCGAAGGCCATTTGACTTGGCTTTCATGAACGTGGCCAAGAGTCCCAAAATTGCGAAGGGAAACTTAGGTCAACACAGGGTGATGCATATTAGCTGGTTTGGCCAAGTCCCAAATCACCGTCAAATAAAACATGCTATCCTACCAAATTCTACTTCTAAGACTCAACAGAGCAGTCGAAACTTCCAACCAAGGACGTCTCGACAAAAACTGGGTCCTACACCTAAGCTCCTTTTAAGCCAAAATCCCCAAGGGGTCTTGGAATCATCTCGGAAGCTTTCGGATCCATATGAAAGGTCGTTCTATACCAAACTCAACGTTTCAGAGCTAATTGAATTATCAAAATTGCATTCTCAGGCTGTCTTCCTAAATTTTTTCCAATGTCAACCATTCAAGTTTCAAAATCTTCAAAATATGGAATCTCTCATGAAAACCAAACGAACGCCAAAGTCACCGAGCTGTTAGTCCCATCAAGTCATAAAAAACTTAGGGTCGCTGTAGGAACACTTTAAATGATGAAACAAAGGAATTTACACAAAAATGACCTAGAGGATCATTCAAACATCCACTACTGAAAAGGACATTCGTTTGTGAAAGTAAGAGTCAACAAGTATCTGAAGGCTCAAACAAGTTAAGAAACTGCTCTCGCATCTCGTGTTTGGTCTTCTAGGTAGCCTTTATAATTGTAAAATGCCTCCAATAGACTTTAACCACATGAATGGCTCTCAAATGTAACCACCACACATCAGACTCATCAGGAACATACCAGCGCATAATAGAAACATTGAAAACATAGTGGATAATTGAAAATGCAGGAGGTAGGCCAACTCATAAGCAACATCACCAATAGTCCGAATAATTTCAAAAGTCCCAATATACCTAAGAGATGAGCTTGCACTACCTCTAAAAGCTCATCATACCCTTTATGAGTGATTCACAAAGGAATACTCAGTAGCAAACTACACACCTCAATGGCTGATGCCTATGATTGACATAACTTTGGTTCTCACTCTAAGCTGTCTTGAGCCTATCTTGAGTGACCCACATATGATCAAAGGCATCCAAATTCAAATCAATACCATACAGACTTGGCTCTAAAGACTCAAACTAACCAACTAGAGAGTGACAATGCCTACCATATAAGGCCTCAAACAAGGCTATGTGAATAGTAGAGTTGTAGTTATTATTGTTTGCAAACTCTACTTAAGGAAAGAACTTGTCCCATTGAATAGTATGCTCAGAATTCCCATCGGTAGGTATAAAATAGATAGGTCATAGTCCTTTAAGACCATAAAGGCTAGACTACCCATACTAGCCACTTTTTGGCTCAAGGTATCTGCTACTTCATTCTCTTTGCCCAGATGGTATAAAATAGATAGGTCCTAGTCCTTCAAGACCTCAATCCAATGGTACTACCTCGAATTAAGGTTCCTCTGGCTCATAATGTACTGAAGACTTCTATGATTAGTGTAGATATCATAACAAACTCCATATATATAGTGCTTAAGATCTTACGCTAAAAAACTACCACTGCTAACTATAAATCTTAAGTGGGGTAGTTGTGCTTGTGCAACTTAAGATTTATTGAAGCATAAGCTATAACACGACCTTACTACATTAATACATAACCCAAACCTAATGTTAAATACGTCATAATACAAGGTGAAACCCTTTTCCTTAACTAGAACAGTGATATAGGAGAGGTGATAAGAAACTCCATGAGCTTTCAAAATCTAAAGGCAATTCAATTAGGTCAAAGGTGCTGCAAGAGTAGAGAAACTCTCTACAAACCGTCTGTAGTAGCCCACTAATCCAACGAAGCTCCGAATATAAGTAATTTAGGTGGACCTAGCTCAATCACAATTCTTCAGTCTTCACAAGATCTACTATAATGCCATCCTTGAACACCATATGCCCCAAGAATGCTAAAGACTCAAGAATAACTTGTACTTTAAGAACTTGACATAAATTCGCAGATCTCTCAAAGTCTACAGTACAATCCTCAAATGCTGATCACGCTCTCCCTATCATGCCCCAAGGCTACCCCCAGGACGTAAATACGGGACTTAGGATCACGAGTGACCCCAAGCTAACCTTGCTAGCATATCATAAGCATACTTAAAGATTTACTGAAAAAAAGAAATATTATGCGGAAGCTTATAACATAAAGCAAAATGAAAGGGAATACCCATTCTAAGTCTGAATAAATAAAACTGAGATTTCATAACAACTGAATGATCAAACTCAACTAAAACTGAATCTAACTATGTCTAAATAAAAGCCTCTACTAATTAGAGATGCTGGGGCATTCCCCTAGCTAACTCTAGGAAAACTGAAACTAAAACAAAACGATTCAATAAAAGACATCTCAATCGTCCTTGAAGAATGAGGACTCACCACTAATGTTAATGAACTATAAATTGGGAATCGATCTATGCGTGATCTGAATGCTGAGGACCTGAACCTACATCACGAGAAGATGTAGCGCAGAGTATGCGTTAGTACTTGAAAGGTACTGAGCATGCAGGATAGGATAAAGCTGAATAAAACATATAACTGAACAAAGTAATGAAGCAATGATATAATCTGAACATGATAGAAATACTGAAAAATACTAAATACTGAGCTAACTGAATGTAATGACCAAATACATGATATACTGAGACTGAATACTGAACTATACTGATAACCTCGTCAATGCACTAGAGTTCGACATAAAACCACAAGAGTTATCTGTGGAGTCTGATGTATCGCCCCATCAAGAGGACCCAATATACTGTGCCAAGGGTATAAAGACATTACTGACATGATCACTAAATATGTTTCCCACAGAGGGGACTTATCCTACGGGGGCACATAGTTTTGGGACTATGAGGGTGACTGACCCTTAGTCCACTCGGTATTACGCCTACTCCCAATTAATTTTGTAAATAACACATTATGACTGAATTTCTATAATATTGAGTAGCTCAAATAATGACATGCTAACTAAGAATGCAACATTAATATACTGATAATGAGACATTCTTAACTCAGGCATGTATATCTGAATAAACTGACCTAGTAAGTGTAATTCATGAACTAAATGAATCTACACAACTAGGGTTTTGAGTTTCAAGCAAGAACTAAGCAATATTTCCACGAAAACGTGATAATCTAATTTGGATTAGTCTAACAACTGAATCACAACATAAATTCTGAAATTCTAGAAACCCTAGGTCTAACATGATATAAAGAATAAAGAATCTAACTGAATTACAGGGAGCTGCAGGTTGCCATCCATGGACCCCACCTACGGTTCGTGCCCTACGATCTGTGGGTGGTGCCCTTCGGTGGCACCTATAATTTTTGAAATCTGCATTCTGGTCTGTCTAGGATATGGGGTGTTACATTATCTCTCCCTTAGGAATATTCTTCCTCGCATGAAGACTAAACTAGCTGAAAAATGGAAAGAAGGAGCTATAAACCCTACCACTAAGTACTAGAAACTGAAATCTGACTGAACTAAGTTCCAAGAACATGCAAACACGCTGAAAATGCAAGTGTAGCTGAAGGAACATGATACTAAGACTGAATCTACGCATGAGTAACTGAAAGACTTAAGAGGAACTATTACCTCAAACTGTGGAATCGGAAGAAAAGAGATGAGGATACTTGGACTTCATGGCTGCTTCTGCTTCCCAAGTAGCTCCACAAGAGGTCAACTCAAGCGATTCTTTGTTTCTCAACCTTTGAATCTGATTATCGAGAATCTCAATTGGAAAATTTTCATAAGTGAGACTATCCTTTACAACCACACTTTCCAATGGTACTATGGATGCTGGATCACCCACACACTTCTTTATAAACGAAATGTGAAAGGCCGGATGCACTGCTAATAGTTCTGCCGACAACTCTAACTCATAAGCCACTTTTCCAATTCTTTTAAAAATCCTTTAAGGGTTTATATATCTAGGACTGAACTTCTCTTTCTTGCCAAATCTCATCACCCCCTTCATAGGTGACACTTTCAGGAAAACCCAATCATCAATTTGGAACTCCAAGTCCCTTCTCCTTACATATGCGTAGGACTTTCGGCGTCTTCTACTACGTTGGCCTTACTAGGATGGTAAAGTACATTCATATCATAGTCCTTAAGGAACTCAAGCCATCTTCTCTGACAAAGATTCAACTCTTTCTGGGTGAACACATATTGAAGGCTCTTATGGTCTATGAACACATCTACGTGAACACCATACAAGTAATGTCTCCAAATCTTTATGGAAAATACTATGGCTGTAAGCTTGAGGTCATGAGTCAAATAGTTCTTCTCATGCAACTTAAGTTGTGTAGAAACATATGCTATAACCTCACCTCACTGCATTAACACACAACCTAGGCTGACTCTGGATGCATCACAATAGATCACATAACCTCTGAACCCTCTAGTAAAATCAAAATAGGAGCTGTAGTCAACCTAGTTTTTAGTTTTGAAAAGCTCTTCTCACAATCATCTGACCATTGGAAATTAACCTTTTTATAAGTCAACCTAGTCAATAGAGAAGCTATGGATGAAAATCCTTCCACGAACCTTCTGTAATAACCTGCTAGACCCAAGAAACTTCTAAAATCTATGTGAGAGGTAGGTCTAGGCCATTGTTTCACTTCTTTTATTTTTTGAGAATTCACTCAGATCCCTTTGCTAGACACTATATGACCAAGGAAAACAACAAATTGCAACAAAACTCACATTTGCTAAACTTAGCGAATAATTGGCGATCTTTGATAGTTTGCAGGACAACCCTCAAATGAGTCGCATGTTCTTCCTCATTCCTAAAGTAAATGAGGATATCATCAAAGACGATAATGAACAAGTCCAAATATTGCTTGAACACCCTATTCATCAAATCCATAAAAGTTGCAAGAGCATTGGTTAGTTCAAATGACATAACTACAAATTCATAATGACCATACCGAGCTCTGAAGGCTGTTTTTAAAAAGTCACTCTCTCAAGAGTAGCACCTTAAAGTTTGTCAAACAAGTCATCAATCTTGGGGATAGGGTACTTATTCTTGATTGTGACTTTGTTCAACTACCGATAATCAATGCACATCTTGAGAGAACCATCTTTCTTTTTCACGAACAACACTGGTGCACCCCATAAAGAAATAATGGGTCTGATGAAGCCCTTATCTAAAAAGGTCTTTCAAATGCTCTGTCAATTCCTTAAGCTCTGCAGGAGCCATTCCGTAAAGAGGAATAGAAATGGGCTGGATATTTAGAAGGAGATCAATTCCAAAGTCAATTTCCCTTTCAGGAGGAACTTCGGGAAGATCTTCTGAAAATACTTCTGGGAACTCATTAACTATTGGAACTGACTCAAGAGTTGGGGCTTTGGAGTATGAATCCTTAACCTGAACTAGATGATAGAGATAACCCTTAGAGATCATCTTTCTGGCCTTAAGGTAAGAAATGAATCAACCCATAGGAACTAAACTACTACCCTTCCATTCTAGGATTGGTTCGTTTGGAAACTAAAAACGAACAATCCTAGTTCTACAATCGACTGAGGCATAATAGGAATGTAGCCAATCTATGCCTAGAATGATATCAAAGTCTACCATTTCTAAATCTACAAGATCTGCTGAGGTGACTTTTAGGGAGACTATGATAGGGTAATTTATGTATACCCGTTTAGCTATAACTGGGTCACCAACTAGAGTAGAGACTGAGAAGGTTCTGAGAGAATTCCAGGACTGACATCAAAGTTTACTACTATATAAGGAGTTACAAAGGAAAGAGTATCCCCTGGGTCTAACAAATTATTAACATCTAGATGAAAAACTCGCAACGTGTACCAGTAACCACATCAGGAAAATCTTCCTGATCCTAGCAGGCCTGGAGAGCATACAAACTATTCTGGCATTGACTGCCACCTGTATCTGATGAATTACCCTACTGAGTCGGGCAACCTACGGGTGCTGCTGAAGTTGTAGACTGTTTAGAAGAAAAGCAATCCCAAAATCTGTGACTAGTCTGACCACACCCAAAACATCTATCTTTCTTTGCAAGACACTCACTCGGATAGTTCTTACCATAATTTGGACAAGTTGGGTAGGTTCTAGTAACGGAGACACTCCCTTGAAACTTAGAGATGCCCTACCTTTCTGATCCTGTCGAAACCTGAAGGATGGAACACTAGCTGATAAAGGTGCTGGAGCTGAAGATTTTTTTTGAAACTGTGAGCAATTTTCACCACTCAATTTCTACTAAGAATACTCATAGTTTCCTGTCCTCGCCTTCTTATTGTCCTTAACCTGTTCCCTAAGCTTATCTCCCTCAACTTGCTGAGCATGAGTTATGAGCCTAAAGATGTTCATATCTTCCAGTAACATATCATTTCTGCACTCTGTTCTCACCAAGTCTGATACCCCAAATAGAAACTTACTCATCTGAGCCCTGGAATCAATAACCATATGTGGAGCATACCTGGAGAGTTGGGTGAACTTAAATCCATACTCTTGGACTGTCATGGAACCTTGCCTCAAATTCATGAATTCCTGAACCTTAGCCTCTCTCAACTCTCTTGGAAAGAACCTGTCCAATAAAACTCTAGTAAAACACTCCCAAATAACAGGAGCAACATTCTCACCTCTGTTGTCTTTCCACTGTGTAAACCATGTGTGAGTTACATCCTTAATGTGGTAGGTCGCCAACTCTACCCTATCATTTCCTGTCACCTGCATCACTCCAAAGATTTTCTTGACCTCATCAATGATGTTCTAGTGATCCTCACCAACTTGTGACCCTAGAAACACAGGTGGGTTCATCCTAACAAAATCACGGACCCTAGCTGCCGCTTATCCACCACTAGCATTTGCAGAAATTGGAATCTACTGATTGTTCTGGTTAGCTACACTCTGGGCAAATAGTTCAATGGCATTCCGAAACTCTGCATTCGAAACTTGCTTATCTAGGACTGGAGGAGTTGCGTTAGCGTTGCGGGCATTAGCATTCCTGGGTAAGTCTACAAGGAGGCATGATCTAAAAATGGATAACGATGGATTAGAAAGACAGATCATACCAATGCACGATATTAATATCATGAAACTGAAGTTTTTCCTAAAACACTTTGTAGCCTCCCCCTCATAAGTGTGGTGCTCTTCACACTTATGAAATGGACTCTACTTAGTGCGGTGTTTCAAACATCTTGGGACTCTTGAACCTAGTGCTCTGATACCAATATTGTCACGCCCCAAGTCTACCCCCAGGATTTAAACACAGGACTTAGGATCACGATTGACCCTAAGCTAACCCTTGAGGCATATCATAAACATACTTAAAGATTTACTAAAAAGAATAAAGATTGTGCGGAAGCTTATAATATAAAGGAAAATGATGGGGAACACCTATTCTAAGTCTGAATAAATAAATCTGAGAGTTCAATGACAACCAAAAGATTAAACTCAACAAAAACTGAATCTATCTGAATAAAATCCTCTACTGATTACAGATGCTGGGACATGTCCCCAGCTAACTCTAGAAAAACTAAAACAAAAACAAAATGAATGAATAAAAGACATGTCAATCATACTCAAAGAATGAGGACTCACCACTGATGCTGCTGAGTTGGAAATTGGGAATCGATCTATGCATATCTGAATGCTGAGGACCTGAACCTTCATTACGAGAAGATATAGCGCAGAGTATACGTCAGTACTTGAAAGGTACTGAGCATGCAAGATAAGTTAAAGCTGAATAAAACATATAACTGAACAAAGCAATAAAGCAATGATATAATCTAAACATGATAGAAATACTGAAAAATATTGAATACTGAGCTAACTGAATGCAATGACCAAGTACATGATAAACTGAGACTTAATACTGAACTATACTGATAACCTGGTCAATACACTAAAATCTGACTGTGGGAGCTACTGTCTACCGACATAAAACCACGAGAGCTATCCATGGAGTCCGATGTATTGATCCATCGAGAGGACCTAATATACTGTGCCAAGGGTATAAAGGCATGACTGGTGTGATCACTAAATATGTTGCCCAGAGAGGGGACTTATCCTACGGGGGCATGTAGTTCTGGGATTATGAGGGTGACTGACCCTTAGTCAACTATGTATTAAGCCTACACCCAACTGATTATGTAAATAACACATTATGACTAAATTTTTGTAATACTGAATAGCTCAAATACTGACATGCTAACTAAATATGCAACATTAATATACTGATAATGAGACATTCTGAACTGAGGCATATATATCTAAATAAAATGACCTAGAAAGTGTAATTCATAAACCAAATGAATCTACACAACTATTATGAGTTTTAAGCAAGAACTAAGCAACAATTCCACGAAAACATGATAATCTGATTTGGATTAGTCTAACAACTGAATCACAACATAAATTCTGAAATTCTAGGAACCCTAGGTCTAAAATGATATAGAGAATCAAGAATCTGACTGAATTCTAGGTACCTAATGGGTGGAAGAAACCCACTAGTGAAATCCCACATACCTGGTGATGAAGTTCACAGATAAATCTTTCGATTTCAGGGCTGGAACTGAAGAAAATTTTCTGCATATTGGAGAGGGCTTGGTCGACTCTTGCTCCTTATTTTCGTTCAACTTGATAAATTTTTGGAGAATGAGTTGACTAGGGTAAGTTATAATTATGTTACTAGGCTAAAACTGACTAAAATGACGTAATTTAAGGGTTAAACGATGTAGTTTAGGGGTCCAATGCATAGGGAAAAGACCAAATGACTCCTGACTTAAAAGCTGTCGGGGCTAACCGACAGACTGACTAATGGACTGTCGATTGACCCACGGTCCATCTTGTCAACCGTTGTTGACTTTCAGAGAAGGGTTAATGAGGGTCATGATCTATGGACCAGGACCATAGATATGGCCCGTAGTCTGACCTATGGTCCATGGGTCCAGCCATGGGTCGACCCTAAAAAAATTTTCTCTTGGGTTCTGGGAGGGAGCTACAGGTGGCCATCCACGGACCCTACCTACTGTCCGTGGATGGTGCCTGCTAGTGTCAGCTGCAACATATGAAATCTGCATTCTAGTCTATCTAGGATACGAGGTGTTCCTTAATTCCATGAGTATATCAAAATATCATAAATAAACACTATGAATAAACAATCAGGGTAAGGCCTAAACAAATGTGTCTTCAAATCCATGAAGGCGGTAGGGGCATTTGTCAACTAAAGAGACATCACAAGGAACTTGTAATGGCCGTAACGAGTCCTAAATGCGGTCTTAGGAATGTATGCTACCCTAATCCCTAACTGATGGTGACTAAATCTCAAATCAGTCTTAGAAAACACAACAAAACCCTGAAACTAATCATATAGATCATGAATATGAGGCATGGGGCTATACTTCTTCACTTTCACCTTATTCAGATGCCTATAGCCAATACACATTTGCATGAATTCATCCTTATTATTCAGAACCAGGATGGGGTAACCAAAGGCGACACACTAGGCTGAATGAATCCCTTACTCAAGAGACTTGAAGCTAGACACTGAGATTCTTGAGCTCTATGGGTGCCATCCAATAAGGAAAAATAAAAGTGGGATGAGTGCTTGGCTCAAAGTCGGTAGGAAATTCAATATCACGCTCTGGGGGGTAGGCCAGGTAGGTCAGTAGGAAACACATCCACAAACTCACGAACAATAGGAACCAATTCAATTGAAGGATACTCCCTATTCACATCATATACATAAGTTAAATAAGACAAGAAACTTCTAGCCCCTAAGCTCGACACCGAATAAAAGAGAAAACTCCAATGATGTGCGACTATAAGAGCCCAATCACACCACTAGGGAATACTAGGTATGACTAAGTTAAGGGTCTTAGAAATCCAATCTGAGTCAGTGTGGTAAGGGGATAACTAGTCTATGCCCAAAATCACATCAAAATATATATCAAGCAATATAATGTCAGCCCAAATGTTAGGCCCCTGGATAGTCATCAAACAAGATTGAAACACTTGATCAACTATTAAAGACTTAACCACCAAGGCCGACACATGCAATGGCACTGCTAAAGGCTCCAAATTCATACTCAAACAAAAGTATCATACACATATACATATAAGTAGGTAGAGCCCAAATCAAATAAAGCAGAGGTGGGATGGTGGCATAAGAGAATCGAACTTGTGATCATAGTATCTTATGCCTCAACCACTTTCCTCACTGGAGCTACAAATAAGTGGGCCTGCTTGCCTCTACCCTAAAAATTTGTCATACCATATTGCTTGCCTTCCTGGGGACCACCCTATGCACCTGGTGACAACCTTGTCAGTCCTGACCTTGGCCTTCACTTCTAGCTAGAGGTGCTATTGCTGGAGCTGGTCGAGCTGTATGAGAAACTGGTGCAGTCATCCTATGTAGGGGGCACTCTCTAGACCAATGGTAAAACTTTCTAAAATAATAGTAAACATGTGAGGATCGACTTGTATAAGAATCTCCACCGTAGTGAGGCATGAACATGCATCCTAGATTGATGCTTCTGAAATCACTAGTGAGGCCTATCATTAAAGTCTCCAGTCCTAAAATGAGACCTGTTGTAGCTACCCTCATGCTTACCCTCACAATGGAGCTACATGATACTATGGACATGGTCAACTACATCAAAAAATGAGGGGTTCGCTGAGACCATAAAATGGGTCCCAATCTACAACTGAAGTCTCAAACCTCTAACAAAGCATTTGACTATCTCCTCTTCAGTAGGAAATATCATAGTAGAATGATGAGAGAGTTTATGAAACCTAATCTCATATTTAGATACAATCATGGATCTCTTCTCCAACCTCGAGAACTAATTTCAGAATCTATCTCTGATGCTTAGTGGGATAATCCTGACAAAGAAGGCCTCTGAAAGCTCTAACCATGACACCAGAAGAGACTCAACTGGCCTAGTCTCTAGAGAGAAATAGCTCCACTACCTGGCTATCCCATCAAGCTTATAACCGGTGAAGTCAAATCCTTTAGAATACACCAAGCCTAAAGTATATAGTTGCTCATGGAAAGTAGTAAAAAACTCATGGGCATCCACTTTAATCACCCTAGAAAACCTTATAAGTGATAGTCTCAATAACACCCTGAGCATCTTCTGTTCCTCTGAAGGCATAACTCTAAAGACAATCATGAGCTAGGCACCCTTAGGTGGTACCTAACCCTAAGGTGCCCCTCTTATAGGCAAATATTTCAAGGATGGTGCTAGTGCAACTGTAGTTGGGGCCTGTTGCATACCCTCGAGAGATGTCAAAAGCTGAATGATGACTGGAGATTGGGAGCCATAGCTAGTCTAGCTGGTGGCTGGGCTTGTCCCGACCCCACTAGCTACTGAAGAATTTGAGTTGTCTGAGGCTCCGCTACAGGCTTTGGAGTCCTCTTCCTATCATGGGTTGGTACTACACCAAGCCTATTGTCGAGTCCATCCTCTAGCTCTAATTGGGGCTTTACATGTGGGACTAGGGGATCACTCTTGAGCTATTTCACGAAATAATGAAATAAGATATATTCCATGAAACTAATAAGACACACGCTGCACGAAAGCAATATAAAAAAGATAACATTCCCAATGACACCCTATAGCCTTTAAGAGATAAGATACATTCATCTTCGCACCAATCCACATGACTCTACTAGGCATTACATTTATACATGCGAGATCAGCGAACCTGGGGATCTGATACAAATTTGTCACAATCATGATGACACCTAATATAACCCACCAATGGATAAGCTAACCTGGAATGACAAATTATTATTTTTATCAAAAAAAAAAAAAAAAACCTAGAATGACAAGTAATGGGTGTAAGTGTAGAAACAAAGCAGAAGCAACAATTTAAGTTCAAATTTAGAAGAATAAGTGGAAGCAAACCAATATACATACATATATATATATATACATATACTACTAAAGATTCCTTCCACAACCTAGAAGTCACAAGTACCGAACTGCTAAATAAAAGAGTACAAGTCCCAAAAGTGGACCAAATACAAATACTATCTCAAAATAGATACAAAGTATAGCATGAGTACCAAAACAACAGGCACCCTGTAGGCATCATATGGTGATTGAGCAAGAAAAGTAAAGAAAATATGAAAAGCTAGAATCTAACACATAGAGGTCAAAAGCAAAATTCTAAAAGGAATGCACACGAGTGTACTAAGAACATAAATTAAGTAATAACTAACTAATCCTAACTATACCCCATATGCCCATAAGGTAGACTTATGTAAAAGTATAAGTAAAACCCAAACGGACCCCATAAGACCAACTGGTGCATAAAAGAGCTAAAACTATGAAGAGAATCTAAAGGTATTTCTAGAACCGTCATAGCCTTCCCCATACTTCAATATGGTAACAACCTCCAAGGAACCAATAGAATTATGTCATGATTTTAAGTTGATCAAAGATGTAGCTCCCCAGTCAAGACATTAAACTGATCAAAGGGTAAAGTGTATTCAAACTCAAAGTATAACCACCCAGTCCGGACTTAAAACTGAGGGGTACAAATATGGACAAAACCCACATGAAAGAGATGCACACATCAGCCTCAAGACATGAGTAATAATAGGGTATACAAACTAGAACTATAGAAAAAAAACTTCAATGACCCCAAGATTCCTTTGCCATCTCAACATGGGTCCATTCCATAACACAACACCTCAGACTTATAAGGGATCCACTCTAACTCCTACTCTACAAGTCAATGCCAATTTTACTGATACGCCTAAAATAACCTACGTACAGATGGAGTCTATCACAAGGATAAGAACAAAAGATAAGGGCAAGCTGAGCTGAATTTTTCCCTAACTAATCATTATACTATCAAACCAATTATGCTATATCAATCAATAAGAAGTGCTAAGGCCTATCGACTCAAAACTATGCAATCTTATAGAAATCACTAGTCTATGCCTAGACAAAGCCCAAACATGCTCAATAATATCAATAAACAACAACCAAAAGCACCACAAGGTAAGGATGATCTCAAAATACCAAAGACACATTTTTGCAGTCCATAAACCCCGATTAAATAGCCTAAAATGTGATTTCTACAAATTTAAGAAAGATCAACTAGATACCCACCCCAAATTCACACAAATCAACATACATTTACATTATCAAGCTCAATATGAGTATTGGTGTTTTAACGTACACATTTAATCTTTAAGGGTCTGTGAAGCACACTAGGACTTTCATTCACTTTTTTTCAGTCTTTTCGTGCGTTATCTCTCTTATGGTTTAGTTTGAGTCCAATTGGTATCTCGAAGAAGTAATTTGGTTGTCTTTGTTATGGCTGAAGGGACAAAAACAAGGAAAGATTGGAACCAGAAAGGTTCTAATTAGTACCTGGCCTTAAGGGTCATGTTTACCATGGATGGTAAGTTAGTGGTCATCTATTACACAAGTAGAATGCCATGGGATTTATTAAATTAGTGATGAATTCTTAATGATTGTTATTATGTGCATTGCATTGCTTGAATAACTATTTATGTGTGAATTGTACTTGCCTAAATATTTGTATATGTGAGAAGTGTGATCACTTATATTTTTGTGATGTGGTGGACAAGGAAAAGTCTTGACTTGGTTATGTGTGACGAATTAATGATAAATGGCTATGTGTATTATTTAACATGTTTTGGTATAATCATGTCTTAAAATTTTATAACCAAGAGGCAAGGTTTGTATTATACATGTCTGGGAATGATCTCAAGATAATTTTAAAACTATATGGGCTTAGTAAGGGGACTTAATAATACATGACTATGAAGAAACTCTAGTTTCAAGATAGTCGGGATTTGGTGAGGAACCACGGGGAAAAAAAGTTATTATTTCATAATAATGAGATTTATTGTTATGAAAGGTTTTCTTAGAGTGTTTCATATCTAGTTTTAAATAATATGATATTTATTTCTTGTCTATTCATTGCTGGGTTTGGTCTTGGGATTTTGTTAAAGGCAAGTAGCGAAGGAAATCAGACTAGAAGATCTTTTGGGTAGTGACCTAAAATCTTTTAGGCTAGGCCAGTCTCATATAAAATCTAAGCTAGATGTGGTCTAGGGACATCCAGGAATGAATGGGGTGAAATGTCTAGGATTGGTTTATATTTCTTGTAGCCAAGACATTAAGGAACCCGTAGGGTTTCAAAGAATCAAATTCAGGTGAGTAGAACTCCTACAATTAATCTTAACGTGAAAGGTATATGTCGGGATGTCAAGGAAAGAGGGTGTGTTGAAAAAGTGATCTTTTTTAGAGTTTGAATTTCTGAAGTTTCATCGAGGCTGCTATAGTGGAAGGCATTCCTCCATAGGGGTGATCATACTACTATAACATGATTATTTTAGGTATCATGACGCCGCTATAGTAGGCCGGGCCACTAAGTAGGCGAAACAAGATTTTATGCTTAGATGCCCCAAAGCTCCTATTTTCTGCATCATTCTACGTTCGTTTTAGAGGGGCGAATTAAGGAAGTTCCAACTCAATTTTCCACCAAATTCATCGGTAAAGGTAGGTTCATTACTCCTCTATCTTGTAAGTTTATTCTTAAGCTTAATATATTTGTCTTGATATGAGCCGATCTTTTTTTTCATGTTGTTCATGTGTTGTCTTTCTCTCATATATCTCCACAACTTGAGCCATTTTATATTTTTGCACTTGTTAGACCACCTTATGCTCGAATTTTATCTATTCAAGCTGCTATCACTTCTATTCGAATCTCATACCATTATTTCATTTTAGGAACTTCGTCCGTTCCTAAATCCAGAACTATAAATGGCCTAATTCTCGTAAAACTAGAGATATGTAGGCGATTGAAACTTAAGTCTCACCCACTCTATTTTTGCAACTCTATATCATTCCATCTGGTCCTACTATCACCAATTTGTTAGTCAGAAAATATGCAACTTAGTCTACACCTTTGCCCATCAATTAATACTTCATTCTCGAGAAAAGAGGGGTAGGTGTTGACATTGAATTATGACCGACCTATGACCTATTTTTAGATTGCTTTAAATATGTATTTTTATGACTTTTATTTCTATAATATGTTTAAGTTACATTTAATTTTTATCTAATTAACTATATACTTTAGTATCTATAATATACAAAGTAGTTATTATTGTTGTTGTTGTTGTTGTATTTTATTGATTGTTTAGTATATAATGTATATGTATATATTATGTAGTGAAGTATATTTCTTTTTATATGGAAAATTATTTATTGTAGTATATTTGTTACTTAAGTAGCAATCTATTTAATCTTCTTTCAAATTATTTAAACCATAGGCTTTTCTTATTCAATTCTAGCCAATTATTTTTATAATTCATGTCCATTCTAGTACATTTTGAGCCAACCGACTTACATTCTAATCAACCTATCTTTTACTCATAATAATTCATCTCTTGACCCTCTATGATGGTGAACACGGACCTATAAAGATTTGTTCGGATATGATTGTTCTAATTGCATAACCTAGAATGATGGTGTTTTTTGACTGGTTTTTGTTTATATTTTGTTCTTTTCTGAGATTCACCCATCTTTTCAAATATTTAATTCTCTTTGAACACGTTATATTATTGGAGTGGTATCTTTTCCATTGTTGACCATTGTTCTTATAGATAGGCCAAATATTGTCCCATTTGAACCCAAGGCAAAAATGGAGTCTACCGAGTGATACCTTGGTTAACCCAAAGGATGAATCTTAAAAGCATATCTTCATCATGCCACGATATTAAATAAGACGCTTCTTGGGAGGCAATCTAAGTTTTGAGATTTTAATATTGTTGTTTGAATAACGGGCTTTAAATGTGCAGGTTGAAAATTCAAAATTTTGGGAAGAGGAGCAATTAGAGCAATTAGGCAAGCCTAAGTACTAGTCGGGGACTAACCGAATAGGTCGGTGAGCCCAATCTGGACCACCGTTTTGACCAACGAGTTGGATGACATTCTCTAACATTCGGAAGAAAAAAGAGCCGCTCGGGCATCGCCGAATGGTCGACGACATAAGTGGGCATCGCCGACTAGCGCGCGAACTGAAGGATCAAAAAATCGTAAAATGTTTTAAATTCAAAAACTTCTTTCTTTTCATATTTTTCGACCTTTGCACTTTCAAAACCAAATTTTAGATCTTTGTACTTGTTATTTTTGTGTGGGAATCAATTGCTCGGGGGGAATTTGTGCTTGTTTTCTTGTTCACTTGCTAGCCTAGCTTTCCTTTGTCTACTTTTGAGGTTGGTAATCAAACCCTATTTTAAATTTTTAGTAATTTCCTATGCATGATCATCTCCTTGTTGGATTATGTGCGTAATTTTAGTTGTTTGAATGATTTTTGTTAATGTGTGCCCTTGTCATATCTTGTTTATGCGTATTTTTGCCTCTAATTGTAAAATCTCGTGTGTTGAATGAGTGAAATTGCAGGTGTGTGTTAATTGTGTGTTGGTTATGTATGGCTGAAGTTTGAGAAACCTCAATTGCACCGATTGACTGATTTTGCCCAATGATAGAGTGGGTGACATCATTCTTAAGGGCGAAAGACGTCGATTGGTCAATTTTGGGCAAATCAAGGGAAGTATGAGTACACCGAGGACATAAGTAGTATAGGTCTGGATTAATTATGTGAATAGGTGTTTAATTTCAGTATTGTGGGTTGTGAATTGGAAATTGGAGATCGAGGCCAAAAACTGGCACAAAGGACCTTTCGGCGAGCTTAGTCGAGCTCGCCGAATGGTTCGGTGGTTTGCTAACTATTCGGCGATATTCCTGAGCTCACCGAGTTCACTCAGTGACTCATAAAATGTCTTTTAGATCGCCCTTTTAAGCCCAAATTTTAGAAATTATTATGTAACATTCATCAAGCTAATTTTTAGTTCGTCGAAAGGCCCTGGACATCGTCGACTCATGCTGAATTCTAAGAAATTTTATTCTGTAACATTCGGCAATCCTGAATTGGCTCATCGAATGGGTTCGACAACTCGCCGAACCACTCGACGAGTTTTCCTGCACATTTTCAACTTTGATAACTTTGCGACCTATTTCTAACATAATGGTTTGTTTGCTGTTATTTTGCTAGTATGGATAGACCTAAAGTACTAGGAAGGAATCAACTACCCCGTAAGCGAGCACGGGGAATCGTAATCAACGAGGGTGTTGCGCCTACACGGTCTACTCATGCCAAACTTCCTCCGACTTGGTGGAGGGGAAAAGGAAAAGGCAAAAGGCCAATTGAGCCAACTTCGGCGGAGACGAGCTCCGGTAAAATGGGCATCTATGCCACCTACTTCACTACTTCAGAGTCAGGAAGTGAGGGCAACTCGAGGGATAGATCACCAATTTTATTGCCTGAGTCGGAGACGACCAGACATTATGGACGATGAGAGCGGAGTTGCGTTCCAAGTCACTTTATGATCCAACTAGAATCTCGGTTACCTCTACAACTCCTCCACCTCCAGCAGAGACTGTCGAGTAGGTACCTTCGATGCCACCAGTTCAGGAACCCCCTCCCCGGTCGTTGAACAGACTGAAGGCTACGGGATTGAGAACCATTCTTGAGGAGAAGAGATTGTATACAGATGGAGTAGAATACATATATACAGAGGTGTGAAATACTATCAAGTTCCACAAATTTGAGATCTTCACCAGACCCCAAGGCTCATATATTCCTTCTTGGGTTCGAGAGTTCTATGATAAGTATGGAGAAATTGGTGCCAAAGGAGAAGAAGAAGGCTAGTATATTTGCGCCGATTGACCATGTGGTGGTACACGACAGACGGGTTAAATGCACCAGCACCAATATCAATGAGGTGTTAGGGTGTACGATGAACATGATCCATTACTTGGTGGATTGGATACAAAAGAAGACCATGTATGACTTGAATGGTTGGTTCGCTCCTTTGATCCAGACATCACACCTCTATGGATTGATACCGGTGTTCCAATAGAGAAGAGTTATTTGAATATGGCTACCAAGTATTGGTTTGGGTTCATCAGCAACACTTTGATGCCCTCGTAGATCGAGTCTATACTCACACATCTAAAGGCTCCATTATTGGGCTGCATCATGAAGTGGGATAGACTGAATCTCAGCCTGATTATCGAGCAGGAGGTGGCCATAAGGGCCAAGTAGAGTCAGACTTCTCTCCCGTTTCTAGTGTTGATCACAGAGTTGTGCCGACGTGCTCGAGTGCCATTGATAGAGAAGATGGATGTGGAAGTGAGTCCCACTTTCTCTACTTACATCCAGAGGATCGAGGCCAAGTACACCAAAGACGAGGCTGAGAGAAGGAGAGCTGCATCGGTGGACACTTCCCCGATGGTTGATGTGGAGATGTTGCAGACAGACACAACCCTTCCTACTTTGGCCAATAAGCTTTCAGGTAGCCCTAGTACTTCCACCTTTGTCCCTTTTATTTTTGTTGTTGTCCCCCATCAATTGCTACTGCTACTGCTTCTCGACCTTCATTGATCCAAGCTATATTGTATAAGAGGGGCCATCTAGCCCAATCTTCTGATGTGCATGCCTCTCGAGTAGAGGTTGTGTTCCTGGGATGATCGAGAGGGCTATTACTGCTACCTTAGCTCCTATCCAGGCTGAATTGAGAGAGCATCAAAAGCTAATTACTGCCCATGGCTTTGCGTTGGATGCCGTGATAGTAAGAGTGAAGGTATGTGTACAGAGTAGGATTCATTCTGATGATGTGACAACCTTGAGAGATGAAATTGCTTTCTTGAGATGAGATGTGGATGAGCACAAATCCACGAATCAGTCTATGTTGTTTGGCATAGTGGACCTTCTTGAGGTCCCTAGCACAAAGTTTCCACCTATTCATAAGATCCCTCCGACTACTATGATCGGAGATGCTTCAATGGCTGATGATGATGCTAAGTCAGAGGCTCTTGAGACTGATGAGGAGTAGATTGGTACACGAGAGGCAACGGTGTATAATGATATAGAGGAAATCAAGAGTGCAATGGTGCAGACAGCTGTGGAGACTTATCTTCGGGATACATCTATGGTAGGATCCCGTGGAGTAAATGATGGAGCTGAGCTGGGCATTGATGCCCCGACTAAGGGAGTCACAGATATGTAGATTTCACCTCAGACGTAGCCTGACAAGGGGATTTTGACTCTCTTTCAGTTTTATTTTTACTTGTTATTTCATTTGCATTTGAGGACAATTGCTAGTTAAGTTTGGCAGTATGAGGTATGTCCATACCTGCCTCTTTTGGGCTATTTTTATGGATCAATTTTTTTTTGTGAATGCTTGTTTTGGATTCTTAATTTTGTTTGTGACTTTTTGTTTTTGATCTATTGGTTTTTAATGTGAATGCTGGTTTTGACCCAAATTAAAAATTGTCACCTCTTGATGTTTGTGAATGTGGTTTTTCTTTTGCAAATTTGAGTGTCAGTTTTGATCAATACCGATGACTTGAATAGTTTTCTTGATTAAACGATATATGCGTGCAATTCCAATGAAGCAAACTTGAGTGCATAAGTCATATGTGAACTCTTAGCATCTCATTGTGATTGGCCGATTGTTGAAATGAATCTTGTGATAATCATTGCACTCTAGCTAAAATTGTAGAGTCTTATTTGATAATTGTGTTGAATGTCGTGTGTGGTGAGGTTGTCTTGGAATGTGTGCTTGATAATACCTAGAACTTGCCTTGGTTTTCCAATCGACAACGTAGGCGAATGATAGAGATGATCTTAGGCAAAATTTATGGAGAATGAACTAAATTGCTAGTATACTCTTTGTGACCACCTTGTGAGAGTGTGAACCTTGCTTGGCATTGTTTGAGCCTATCTGTTTCTTTGGATGAAACTTTAACACATTTGACCTTTTTCCGTCCCACCTAAAATCTTCATGAAGCATTAGTCCTTTTGAATAGTTGACTTAGGACAAAAGCCTAAGTTGGTGGTGTGGTAAAAAGGGAGGAAGGTCAAGAAGTTTGAAGAAATTCTCCCTCGAATGATCATGTTGAAAAAGATGGAAACCCTCCATATAAAAAAAAGAGAAGAAAAGAAAAAAAAGAAAAAGATCGAAAAATAAAAAGAATTGTTGAAATAAAGTTTGTAAAATGGATAAAAGAAATGGGGTATCCAATTAGTTATGCCTAAAAGAACATAGGGTGGATTGTGAAAATCGAATAAAGTGAAAGAACAGGAGAAAAAGTGAAATGCAGGCAATGCTTCATGAAGGTAGAAGTCACTAAGCCAAAATTATCATACATTTAGCCTCAGCCCTATTACAAGCCTTGAAAGATCTTTGTGATCTTGATTGAGCATAATGTCATGTTGATTGGAAAATACGGGCAAGCCTATGGGGAAAATCATCCATGTGCTTATCTTTAAGAGTGTGAGAGTTTCTTTAGATTCCTAAAGTTTGAAATTTTATTGAGCTTTGTGTGAATATGGAATCATTCTTGATGTGAGGGCATTAAAATACTTTTTTTGAGCTTGAATTTGCATTTGAAGCAAGCATTGTGAGCATGAATTCTATTTGATGATGGCTAGTCACAGTTTGAAAATTGGAGTGCACAATTGAACCTTGCATGGGTAGATTGAACTTCATGTGCATTCATATTGAGTCTTGAGTAGCACTATTTGTAGACATTTCTATTGAACTGATTGATCTTGTGTTTTACTTGCGGACAAGCAAAAGTTTAAGTTGGGGTATAGATGAGTCGAAAATTTTGACTCATTTAGGGCTTAATATAAAGAGTTTTAGTGTCCTCAATGCCTATTTTATGCTCAAAACTGATGTTTAAGTGCTAATTTGTAGTAATGAAGGCAAAAGAGTAAGGCATGGACATTACCAAGCAAAAAGGAGCGAAAAAGCTGAAAAAAAGTTGAAGACAAGAAATGCTGAGGATAGCCAAGACCACAGGGTGAGTTGCTGAGTGGATCTTCAGCTCGCCAAAAGTTCCAGAAGGCCAGCCCAGGAAAAAAGAATAGTTGGTGATGGAATGTGCAATTCGGAGAAGCGCCGAATAGATCGGTGATGGTTATTCTGATCGCCTAAAGTCACAAAATGACAATGGTGAAGAGTCAAGTCAAGAAGGCGATAGAAAGAGAATTTGGCGCATCGCTGACTTGGTCGGCGATGTTCGACTTATTCCGCCGAATGGTCCTCAGGCTAAAAATCTAGAAGAGTATAAATTCAATTTTTCAAAAAATGAAAAGGAGTTATGAGTCTTTACATAGTTCCCACACATCCTAACTCTAGGTTTTTGATCTAGAACACTCTAAACATTGTTTTTAGTCTTTTGAGTAGTAACTTAGAGTTGGGTTTTGATTTGGAACTAATTTTGAGCATTGTGAAGACTTGCAATTTGTTACCCAAACTAATGGAGAACATTGTTGGTAACACTTCTTGCTTTTTATAATGTTTGGCTAATACCCTCATTCTTGGGGGCATGCTTATGTATTAAATGTTTCAATTAGCTTATGGGTGTTAGTATTTACTAATTTAATTGTTGATTTGAAGTGGGTTCAATTGATATTTAAGTCATAATTTGTGAATTGTAGTTGCACATACAGTTCTAGCTTAGAACTCAAAGCTTGCTTGAGAAAGAGGTTTTTGGATTAAAACTATCAATTGATGATTGTAGTGATTGGGTTATTGTGGATTCAACTTGAGAAAGTGTGTCTAAATTCAATCCTACCAATCTAGCTCGAGAGAGTAGATTAATTGAGGTTTTGGGCTTCTTAGTTTGTTAGGCTTGTTGAGGTTCAAGAAAACTCGCTTGATTCATAATCGTTGATTGAGAAATAGTTGTTACACTTAAAGTATAGCCTACCCACTAAGATTCAAGGACTTTTAGTAGACGTTAATCACCCATATAGTGAAATTGGCGTTTAATCGATAACATCCCCAAGGACCCCTATCTATTTGATTGCTCCCCTGTCTTCTTAGTTGTTAATTATTAACTCTAATTCCCCCACTTGACACTCTTTGTCAAACCTCTGCAATTTATAGTTATTTTTTTGATAATTTCTACTTTTACAAACGATTAAAACACTCCTTTCACTTCGTAATTGAATTCTCTACTGTATCACTTTCTGTGGGATCGACCCCAACTCTTCGTTGGGTTTATGCTTGATTGAGATTGCCTACAGTTAGAATTGGATGAAGTGTAGTTGAGCATTATCAACAACTCCTTGTTGACTTTCACCATAGGCTTTAGAAGTCTTAATATGTGGAAAAGAAGATCTAGCCGTGCAAGTACCTCTTGCAATGGATGCTCCACTTTGAATATTCAAGTGTGTTGCTGGATTAAATGATGGTGATCCAGAAGCAGTAGTTGTAGGTGTTCCATTTTTATCTTTGAGGTTACTGGTGATGTCATTAGAAGATATTTACTTGATTGGAAAGCATAGTTCTACAAGAAAATCAATCCAGAAAAAATCTAGTGTCTCCCTATGAGTGCTACCTAAGGGTGAGTTTTTTGTTTAACTGGTTTGTTTGCTTTGTCATCTAAGCGCTATTAACTTACTGTGATCAAAATATTTTTCCAAATCTTTTCAAGAAAGACTTAAAATTTGTAAGGCTTAGATGATAAATCAAACTAATAAGTAAGAGAGAAAGCTCACTCTCAGATAACACTCTATAGAGGCACCAGATCATTCTTTGATTGATTTGATTGTAGAACCATGCTTCATATTCAATTGAATAGCTTGAGATGAATCCAGCATTAAACTTAAAGAACAAAATGCAACACCCGCAACTGCTTCTAGATTATCATCATTTAATCCAAAAACATGCTTGAATATTCACAGAAGAGAATCCATTGCAGGAGATACTTGTGCATCTAGATCTTCACTTCTAGGACCTAAAAAGCATACAAAGGAAGTCAAGAAGGAGTGGTACTATTTCTTTTCATTTGAGTACCTTGAATATATAGACTTAAATTATGTGAAACAAATGGCTAGAAAAGAAATGACCTCTTCATGATGAAAACTATTTATTTCCGCTTGCATTTGTAAACTTATCAAGTAGACAGCAATATCAAAGGTTATATAGAATTCAAAACCAGGACAAGCATATGATCCCATATGTTAATTAATTTTAAATTATTTTAATAGAAAAAAAGGCTTAATATTCCCTTGAAATAAGAGATTTGGTGTAATATTTTCCTCCATCCACCTAATTAGTATGGGCTGTTAGACAAGGGTATTTTTCAGCCAAAAAGTTAACGTCAGGGTATTTGGGAGCTGAAAGGTAGATGAAGGGTATTTTTTTACCAATTCAAATATTTGAATGTCATTTTAAGCCCTAATCCATCTATAGATTGATTGATTATGCTCCTAATTATTATTTAGTGGAGGTGATTGTTGGAGCATATGATCATTTGTGAATGCTATTCAAAATAAATGACCTTCCTTCTCCATTTTTCTCTAGAGAGGGAGATAAATTTTCGTTGACATACTATATAAATTTAATAAAGTTGCCAATAGAGAAATTGGTTTTGTTTTTGGGACAATGTCTGACTTGCTATGTAACCTTTAAAATTCTTATCAACTTGGTAATCATACAAATGCAAATGGGAGAAAATAGTTTTCATTTTGAAATGGTCTCTTATTTCCAGCTATTTGCTTCACATGATTAAACTTTATATATTAAAGGTACTCAAATGAAAAGAAATTGTACCACTCCATGTTGACTTCCTGCATATGCTTTACAAGTCCTAATATCTGGAAGAGAAAATCCAAATGCGCAAGTATCTCCTACAATGGATACTCCTCTGTGAATATTTAAGTGTGTTATTGGATTAATTCATAGTGATCATAAGCAGTAGCTACTAGTGTTTCATTTTTCTCTTTCAGGGTACTAGTCACGTCATCTCAAACTATTCACATTATTGGGAAGCATGATTCTACAATCAAGTCAATCTAGGAAATATCTAGTGTCACCCTGTGAGTGCTACCTGAGGGTGAGATTTATATCTTAGTGGTTTGCTTACTTTTTCATCTGAGCGTTATTAATGTATAACAATCAAATTATTTTTTCTAAACTTTTCAAGTTAGACTTATAACTTATAACACTCATATGATAAAGAAAACAAACAAGTAAGACATAAAGCTCACCCTCTGATAACACTCACAGGGAGGCACCATATCATTCTTGTATTTATTTGATTGTAGAACCATGCTTCCTAATCAAGTGAATAGTTTGTGATGATGCCACCAGTAACCTCAAAGGACAAAATGCAACACCAGCAACTAGTGCTTCTAGATCACCATTATTTTGGCCAGAAACACACTTGAATATTCATATAGGAAAATCCATTGCAGTAGATACTTGTGCGTCTAGATCTTCGCTTCTAGATATTAGGACCTGAAAAGCATATGCATAAAGTAAATAAGGAGAGGTACAATTTCTTTTCATTTGAGTACCTTTAATATTTTCATGTAAATGTATCATGTAAAGTGAATGACTAGAAAAAGACCATTTCAAGATGAAAGATATTTGTTCCCGTTTACATTTTTAGGTTTACCAAGTAGATAACAATTCAAAGGTTATATAGAATTCAAAAACAAGCCAATCATATGAGCCCATATATTAATATTAAATTATTTTAACAAAAAAAGGCCTAAAATTCCCTTAAACTATGAGATTTGATACAATATTTCCTTCCATCCACCTTATAAGTATGGGCCGTTAGACATAAGGGTATGTTTGAGCCAAAAAGTTGACGTAGGGTTATTTGGGGGGCGAAAGATGGATTAAGGATATTTTTGTATCAATTCAAATAATTGAAGGACATTTCAGGGCCTTCTCCATTTATAGTTTCATTGAGGATGCTCCTGATTAGTAGTTAGTGGAGGTAATTGTTGGAACATATGATCATCCGTGAATGCTATTCACAATACATGACCTTAGTTCTCCCTGTTGCTTTGGAGAGGGTGATAAGTTTATGATTGACATGTTGTATAAATTTAATATAGTTTCCTATAAAATATTTAGTTTTGTTTTTGGGAACAATGTCTGACATGCTATATAACCTTTGAAATTGTTATCAACTTGGTAATTGTAAAAATCCAAGCTGGAACGAATAGTTTTCTAACTTGCAACAACCTTTTATTTTCAGCCATTTGCTTCACATGATTAAACTTTATATATTCAAGGTACTCAAGTAAAAAGAGACTTTACCACTACTGGTTGACCTCTGGCATAAACTTTTCAGGTCCTAATATGTAGAAGAGAAGATCCAAATGCACAAGTATCTCCTTTAATGGATGTTCCTTTGTGAATATTCAAGTGTGTTGTGCGACTAAATGTTGGCGATCCAGAAGCAGTAGCTACCGGGGTTGTATTTTGCTCATTGATGTTACTAATGAGGTCAAACACTATTCTTTCTATTGAGAAGCATGGTTCTTCAATAAAATCAATCTAGTAAGATCTTATGTCTCCCTGCGAGTTCTACCTAAGGGTGAGCTTTCTAACTTACTCGTTTTTCTACTTTGTCACTGAGCGTTAGTAACTTATAGCAATCAAATAAATCTTCCTCAACTTGTAGAGTCATACTTATAAAATGTAACACCCCAGATTCGAGAAAGGAAAAATTCTAGATTTTCAGAAGTTGTAGGTCCCACAGACGGAGGCCACCTACAGACCAATAGTCAACTTATGGCCCATTAGTCAGCTCTGTCGATGGGTCAGTCAACTTTTAGTTTCAGACACCAGATTTCAGCCCTCTGAAAGCCAAACGACTAACAGGACGGACCATCAATCAACTTACGGCCCGTTAGTCAGCTCCGATGATGGGCCAGTTGACTTTCTGTTTCAAACCCCATATTTCAACCCCCTGACAGCCAAATGATGACTGATAGGATGGATTGTCAGTCGACTTACGTCCTGTCAATCAGCTTCGACTTTTAATTTAGGGGTAATAGGGTTTTTTCCTAATTATTTTAACCCTAAACTATTTCATTTTGGTCAGTTTTAGCCTATTATTCTAGTCAGATTTTACCCTAAACCATTTTTCTCTAGAATTCATCAAACTTAGAAAAAAAGAGGAGAAAAGAGGCGACCCAAACCCTTTCAAGAATGTAGCAGGTTTTCTTTAGTTCCATCCCCAAAATTGAAGGATTCCTCCGTAGATTTCGTCACCAAGTATGTGGGATTTTACTAGTGGGTTTCTTTAATCCACTAGGTCCCTAGAATTTAGTCAGATTATTGATTCGCAATATCTTGCTTAAACCTAAGATTTCTAAAACCTTAGATATTGGTTGTGATTTAGCTGTTATAGTATTCTTAATCAGATTATCATGTATTCGTGAAATCATTGCTTAGTTTCTTGCAGGAAACTCAGAACCCTAGTTGTGTAGATTTGTTTAGTTCATGAATTACACTAGCTAGGTTAGATAAGCAAGCATACATGCCTCAGATTTTGAATGTTTCATTATTAGTATATAACTGTTACATTCTCAGATTTTGCATGTCAGTATTTTGAGCTATTTGGCATTTCAGTAATTCAGTCATAATGTGTTACATACATATTCAGGTGGGAGTAGACTTAACACCGAGTTGGACTAAGGTTCAGCCTACCTGTATAGTCCCAGAACAATGTGCCCCCGCTGGTTTATAAGTCCCCTTTGTGGGCATCAGATTTAGTGATCATGCCATTCATGCCTTTATACCCCTGGTAAGGTATATTCAGTCCTTTCGATGGGGCGTATACATCAGACTCCACATGGTTTTATGTGGATTAAACAGTAGCTCCCACAATTAGACTCTAGTGTAATTAACCAGGTTTTTATTTATACTTCAATATTCAGTCTCACCATGTTCAATACTTGGACATTGCATTCAGTTCAACTCTTTTCAGTATATATCAGTATTTCCATCATGTTCAGATTGTCATTACTCAGTTATGCTTTGTTCAATTATATGTTTTGTTCAACTTTTATCCTATCCTGCATGCTCAATACCTTCAAAGTACTGACACATACTCTACGCTACATCTTTACATAATGAAGGTTTAGGTCCTCGGTTTTCGATCCACATTCAACATTTTCAGTGGTGAGTCCTCATACTTCGAAGACAATAGACATGTTTTTAGATTTAGTCTTTCATTTCAGTTTCAGTTTTTCTAGGGTTAGCTGGGCATGTCCCAGCAACTCTAGTCAGTTAGAGTATTTTTCAGACATAGTATTAGATTCAGCGTTAGTTTTTAAGTGATTGTTCAACATCACTAAACTCTTAGTATATTTTATATATTCAGATCAGTATTGGATATTCCCCATCATTCAGTTATCTCATGATTTAGCTTCCACATTAGTTCATTTTTTTTTCATAGTTATGTTCAGTTTGCTTATGATATGCCAGCACAGGGTTAGCTTGGAGTCACTCATGATCCTAGGTATCGTTCTTACGTCTAGGGGGTAGCTTTGGGGCATGACATAAAATATAATAATTAGATGATAAAACAAAAAAACAAGTGAGACAAAAAACTCACCCTCAGATAATCCTTGTAGGGAAGCACCAAATCATTCTTGGATTTATTTGATTGTAGAACCACACTTCCCAATAAAGTGAATGGCTTTAGAGGACACCACCAGTAACCTCAAAGAAAAAATGCAATGCCAGAAACTACTGCTTCTAAATCACAATCATTTAGTCCAGCAATACACTTGAATATACATAGAGGAGAATCCATTGCAAGAGATACTTACACATCTTGATTTTCACTTGCAAATATTTATACCTAAGAAGTATATAAAGGGAGTAAATAAGGAGTGGTATAGTTTCTTTTCATTTGAGTACCTTAATTATATAAAGTTAAATCATGTAAAGCAAACAGTTAGAAAAAAAAAGACCATTTCAAGATGATATGTATTTTTTCCAGCTTGTATTTGTACATTTACCAAGTAGACAACAATTTTAAAGGTTATATAGAATTCAAAAGTAGGACAATCATATGGTCTATTTATTAATTTTTTAAAAATTATTTTAACATACAAGGGCCTAAAATACCCTTAAACTATGAGATTTGGTACAATATTTCCCTCCATCCACCTTTGGGCCATTAGACATAAGGGTATTTTTGAGTTAAGAGGTTGATGTGAGGGTATTTTGGAGCCAAAATGTAAATGGAGGATAGTTTTGTACCAACTCAAATATTTGAAAGGAATTTTCAGCCTTTATCCATTTATAGTTTGATAGATGATGCTCCTGATTAGTATTTAGTGGAGGTGATTCTTGGAACATATGATCGTACATGAATGCTATTCGCAATAAATGACCTTCATTCTCCCTGTTGCTCTTGAGAGGGTTATTAATTTCTGGTTGACATGTTGTATGTATTTAATGTAGTTGCCTATAAAGCATTAGCTTTATTTTGGGACAATGTCTTACATGCTATATGACATTTGAAATTCTTATCTAGTTGGTAAATGTAAAAATACAAGCAGTAACAAAATATATATATATTTTAATCTTGAAACGGTCTCTTGTTTTAAGCCATTTGCTTCACGTGATTAAACTTTATATATTTAAGGTACTCAAATGGAAAGAAATTTTACCACTCCTTGTTGAATTCATGCTTATGCTTTACAGGTCCTAATATTTTGAAGAGAACATCCAGACACGCAAGTATCTCCTGCAATGGATGCTCTTTTATGAATATTAAAGTATGTTGCTAGATTAAATGATGCTTATCTAGAAGAAGTAGGTGTTGGTGTTGAATTTTGGTGTTTGAGGTTACTGGTGGCATCATCACAATCTATTCACTTGATTGGGAAGCACGATTCTACAATTAAATCAATCGAGGTAAGACTTGGTGTCTCCTTATGAGTGCTACTCAAGGGGAGCTTTTTGTCTTACCGGTTTGTTTGCTTTACCATCAAGCGTTATTGACTTATATTGATCAGTTTACTTTTCCTTAACTTTTCAAGTTATACTGATAACTTATAATGCTACGATGATAAAGCAAACAAACAAGTTAGATAGAAAGCTCATCGCCAGATTATACTCAAATGGAGGCACCATATCGTTCTTGGATTGATTTGATTGTTGAACCATTCTTCCCAATAATCCTTTTCCAACTCAACACCGGTCCAACCCATATTTCACAGCCCCAAGTCCCGTTGATACGGATAGACACCGGAAGCCCTAAAGGCTCGAAAGAACCAACTTATAACTATTGCTTATCATACATGCAACAATGAAGTTATAAATCTTTGATAAGTATAAGTAAAATACCCTGATAAAATACCAACATAGATAGGCCCAAAATATATATACTTGATTGGCCATTGAGGCCTTAATTATTAGAAAACAAGACATAATCACGCTTCAATTTGACATTAGATTACAGTGCCTTTAAAAGATAGACACTTAGATAAGGTCGGGATAGGAACCCCCTTAACTACAATAAAATATCAAATATATCTTACAGATTAGACGAGCCCCGAATCAACATGCAGCTCACCAAAGGTAATTGAGTATCCTATGCTTATCTTGGATAGATTTTATTATCTTGAGTACCTGTACCTGCGGCATGAAACACAACGTCCCTATGAGGGACGTCAGTACAAAATAATGTACTGAATATGTAAAGCATAAAGTATCTATAGGTAAAACAAGAGCTCAAGTGAAATTATGTATCAATTTATAAATGCATAACTAAGGATGAAAGACCACCTTTGCTTACTCTTTTGGGGTATTGAGTATATTACATTCTTGGCTTTACTTTACTCTTCCTTTCTTTAAAAACTTTGTCGAATTTGATACAATGACCACTTAGGCATTTTTACCCCTGGGATGCTGTCCTCATACATATATAAATTAGGATCAACCCATGCTAGGTATTATAAGCCCTGAGCTGCCACTCGTGTATATATATATATATATATATATATATATCAATTGGGATCGACCCATATTAGGTATTTTAACCCCTGAGCTACCACCCATAAGAATATTTCTTTTCTTTCACGATCCACCCATGCTAGGCTTTTGGCACCTGAGCTACGACCCATAATAATACATATTTGCTTTAAGTCTTGTATTTAATATTTGAGATAGATCATAATTCTTTTGAGCTTTGGAACTATAGACCAGTGGTGTAAACAAGTGAATAAAAGACTTGAGGCAGCAATAATGACATAAGAAACAAATGTAACATCAATGTAGTAATACGTAGGAATTTATATGACACAATGAATCTTATTAGGCGAAAACATATTCATAAATGGGCAATGAAGACACAGCAAGTGAGAACATGAGGACATGTAGAAAATGAGTCATTAAGTGGTATAACAATTGAGCAAGTGGTTCTACTAGCACATGGTTCATGTAAAACACATTTGGACATCTCAAATGAAGGCATATATACGTTTCAGATATAGACTATAACTTCTTAAATGGAGAGGCGAGGAGTGCATATGATGATACGATAGCTACACACTTAATAGAAGATATCAAATGTAAAGGTTCATAAACATATGAACTAATGAAGCATAGGAAAGAACGTAAATAAGGGTTGCACATTCCAAGTAAGGACATATAAAATGAATAATAGACATAACGTATATCGTCATACAAATACTTGTAACATGTGTAATGTAGGATCTTATTGACTCAATGATCCTCATTTGACTTGGTGGATAACTCATGAAATTTACTGCTTAGAGTACCTTTGTCATAATAATACTTGAAAGTATAAACACGCCAATATTGGAGAATGAACACACGTAGAAGTAGCTTGACACATTATTGAAACCATGGATGGTATGAAAAAGATTATTAACATTGGAGATTGTACACCCTCACATTGTATCTTTTACCATGAGGATCACTTAGAGATCTCACTTGGTTGGTACACAGAATATAGGACTTCATGCCATAAAATATGGAATCAAATAGCCTTACATACCTTGTCTCTTGACCAATACTAAGTGGTACCATGAATCAGCCTTCCTTTTGAGGCATTAATCTACATTAATGGAAAGTAATATAGCTTATATTAACAACTAATAAACAAGGTTGGATCACTTCGACTTACCAAAATAGTAGCTGGGAAGCAAGCTCGTAATCCCTCTACTAATGGGTACTCTTTTCACACATTCCTTTATCACCATGTTAACACAATTTATGACTTTCCCATGAGGTCATCTGACACTACCTGCGATTTACAACATCCAAAACAGTAAATACAGACATAACGGGCAGCACGTGTGCACAACTCACAATTCAAATGGTGTATCTTTATTTCTTCCCTATAACATTTCACATGACTCTTTCTTAAAGCTAGCCAATATTATAAATGAAAATCTACAAAATATATAGATTACATCACAATCAATTCAATAGGTCATGTAATGGACCACCTAGCAAGCATAAAGCTCTACAACTTTTCATAAATGGTGTTTCAACATCCAACGACCCCATACTTGCAAACAACACTCTCACTACCATATATAGGAATAAAACCATGTCCCTTACCACTAATAGTCCCAACCATCCATGCAATACTTCTCCAAACTTCACCATATATAGACATCCCCAAACCTTTCTAAAATAGTCAATAAAACTTTGACTCAAGGCTTCTGATCATTTTTTTCTTGAATTTGTACTAAAACACGTACAAAAATAACACCCAATATGATATATATATATATATATATATATATATATATATATATATATATATATATATATATATATATATATATATATATATAGAGAGAGAGAGAGAGAGAGAGAGAGAGAGAGAAAATGGGGCAGTACCCTTACCTCAAATTTTGGAAAATTGCTCTCTTAACTTGTACTCCTTTAAGAGTATTAATTACCCTTCACACTTGAACAAAATAAGAAGAGAAACTCTCTTAATAACAAAGAAAACATGGGCAAACAACTTAGGGAAAGGTATGCCCCATATTTAAGCATGAAAATATGAAATCTCATGGAACACTTAAGCTAAACCATAAGGTTTCTATTTACCTTGGCTGGAAACTAGGGTTTCTTCAAGAACCCATGGAGTATTTTTGAGGTGGTTGTGATAATCATTGAGAGAAAAAGAGAGTGTTGGAGATAAAAAAAATTATATTAAGAATAAAGAGATAAATGAGCCAAATATGACTCTATAATTGTTGGCACTCCCCCGCCTCTATCCTCTTTATTTTTTGCCACAATTTGCCAAGTAGGTGATCCACCTACTGGCCATTTTGAAGCTACTCAAATGTCAAACTAGGTGATGCACCTACTTCTTCTTATTAAATTTATTTAGTTATGGTAGGTGATGCAACTACTTGCTCTAATTAAGTTGGTCAAAAAGTCTAAGTATGTGATGCACCTACTTGTCACCTACTAGCTTAATTTAGTTAAGCAAGCACCTCATTTATTTTATCTCATTTTCCAAATTCTAATCCTCTAACTTAAATTTAACACTCAATATTAAACTTTAAGCTTAATAAGCACCTTACTTCTTGAGTTTAAATACTTTCATTAGTATTAACTTAGCCGTATACATGTTGAAATGTACGGGATGTTACATCATCCCCCCTTTGGATCATTCATCCTCGAATGAGGGGTGTAGCTTAAAATAATGTCGACTCTAGCATATCACTAAAAAGGTTTTCAAAAGTTCCTTTGTAAACAAGACTATTCAAAACATTACAACTGACTATATACACATATATAAGCCTCACACGACATTTAAACAACTGAAACATACTGAATAGTCAAATAAAAAGTAAGGTTCCTTTTACGACATATTTTGAGGTGAAACAATTCTATATGGTATGACTTGCCTTTATATCTTTTTGTTTATACACTAGCTTGATATAGAACTTTTTGAATACGCAATCCAAAGTATGAACTACACATTTTAACTTATGACGCATGGCTAAAATATTAAATGAACTGATGTTAACAAGTAATTAGGTGATCCTATTAACAATTGGATAGATGCATGTGAACCTTATTATCTTGTAAGGAAGACAAATGATGTCAACATCTCATGAAATTTTTAGAACAATATGAATCATTAACTTTGTAGAGTTCTTCAATTCTCAAGTGGCCCTTTTAATCTCTTTGACTCCTACACCACACTATAACGGAGACTAAATTTATAACATATTAGTGAAGGATAGACATTAGAACTTTCTCTAGTAACAAGTGCTTTATGACTTCAATACTATAATAAGTTATGGGTCCCCTAAATGTTAACACTTAAAGACAGTGAAATACTAGGTGTACGAGATATAACTCTGGAGGTAGCTCTACCTTAGGCATTTGATCAGTTCTCTGTATGTTAAGGCCCAATGGATCAAGGGCACAACTTTGTTTCTGACCAAATCTCATAAAGCCTGTAATAGGTGTACTTTTTAAAAACACACGATTGCCAATGCAATACTCTATCTTTAGTTCCTCGCATCTTGATAGGGCACCATGTTTAGCCATCAATTTATATGGACAAATAAGCTACCGGCTATATAATATAAACAAGTAGGCTATGAGCCATGTGACATATGTGGTCTATGAAGCATATATAATATGTAGACAAGTGACTTATGGTACATGTGATTCATGAGCTAGTAATTTATAATGTCTATAACATATGAAACATTAATATATGATCCTTCTAAATATGAACAAGTGATTTGTAGCATGTACTTGGTGAACTAGAACAAGGTCATATGAAATATATATATATATATATATATATATATATATATATATATATATATAAAGTGAGAGCTTTATGAAGCAAAGAACACCTACATGCAAGTATTCCAAGAAATATGTAACAAATGGGAAAATAATTCATAATAAGACATAGGACATGCAACATGTACAACCATACAAGCAACTAGAGCCTTTGCAAACAAAGAGACATCATGTAGAAATATTCTATCAAATCTTAAGTGCAAGGCCACTACTGCTAATTCTAATTAATGGATGGTGTAGTTCTACTTGTGTTTCTTTACTCATCATAAAGCATATGCAATTGTTCCCATGCCATCTTATAGTGCTGACAATTCTTCAAATCGGTATCCCAACCATAAGTATTGGCTCCTTTCTGATTTAACAATAATCTAATGTAAGAAACCATCTTTCTTTCACACAAATGATGCAAATATATTTAAGGGAACCACACAAGGTGAAATATATCTTCTACAGACGTGACCTTTCGATTACACTCTATGTTCTTGTAGGTACTAACGCTAAACACCAAAATTCAAATCAATAAAAAAATGACTTTTGTCTCTAATAAAAAATTTTGAAAATTTATTCTGAGAAAAATTTTGGGTATGCTATTGCAACAGGTTAAAATTAAAGAATCGATATCTCTTTCTTACGTCAATACTTAATAAACATCATCTATAATAAGGGCACAATCTATTCAATGTTTCTTCTAATAATCACATATGTTGCCTTTTTATACTACCCAAGAACTTTACTATTCTATAGCATTCAAATATTTTTATCCTTTATTTTATATATATCCAATTATTCTTTTGATGGTTATTAATTTATGTCATCATATACTCTGAATATCCTAATAAATCATAACTTATGGCTAACCCCTTAATATTTTCAACCTAAATCCTTAAGATTTGCTAGAATCTATCCTGAAAGCAAAGTTGTATACTAATGGGTGGTCGCTCAGGGTCAAAAAATGCCTAGCATGGGCCGATCCCAATAGATATATATATGGGTGGCAGCTCAGGGGTTATAATACTTAGCATGAGCTGATCCTAATTTGTATATGTATACGGACATTATCCCAGGAGTTAAAATGCCTAGCATGGGTCATTCTCTTTTACCACTTATCAGTTGATCATAGTATCAAATTCTACAAAGTTTATAAAGACAAGAAGAGTAAAGTAAAGCAAAGAATGTAATATACTCAATACCCCAAAAAAGTAAGCAAAGGTGGTCTTCCATCCTTATTTATGCATTTATAAATTGATACATAATTTCACTTGAGCTCTTGTTTTACCTATGGATACTTTATACTTTACATATTTAGTACATTTTTTTGTACTGGCGTCGCTGTTGTGTTTCATGTTACAGGTACATATACTCAAGATAATAGAATCTGTCCAAGATAAGCACAGGATACTCAGTTGCCTTTGGTGAGTTCCATGTTGATTCGGGGCTCGTCGAGTCTCTAACATATATATTTGATATTTTATTATAGTTGAGGGTATGATGAGGTCTTATCCTAGCCTTATCTATATGTCTATCTTTTAGAAGCTTTATAGACTAACGTCAAAGTGAAGAGTGATTGTGCCTTGTTTTTTAGTAATTAAGGCCTTAACGGCAAAAAAAGTATATTTATTTTGGGCCTATCTATGTTTATATTATATCAGGGTATTTTACTTATACTTATCAAAGATTTATAACTTCATTGTTACATGTATGATAGGCAAGATAAGTTGGTTCTCTCGGGCTTTTAGGGCATCGGGTGCTTGTCCGTCTCAATAGGTCTTGGGGGCATGGCACCATAGCACATGTCCACCTCAAACTCGCTAGAGACCCAGTCCAACTCCTTCTCCACAAGTCAATGCCAAATCACCGATACGCCTAAAATAACCTGCATACACGTCGAGTCGATCACAAGGAAAAGACCAAAGAAGATAAGGGGCAATCTAAGCTGAGTCTTCCCCTAACTAAAGATCATACTATTAGACTCATGTCTATTAGATCAATCTATAGGGAGCTAAGCCGTCTGAAATAACGTAGGAGAAATGTTAAGGCTAGTGACTCCAAACTAAGCAAGTTTATGCCAATCACTAGTATATTCCTAGACTAAGGAAAAAATTCTCAATAACATCAATAAAAAAAACTACCAAACACACCACAAGTTAAGGATGATATCAAAATACCAAAGCCAGCATGCTCACAGTCCTTAAAATCTGATAAAATAGCCTGAAACATGATTTCTAGCAATTTAAGCAAGATCAACTAGGTACCCACCCCTAATTCACAAAAATCAGCATAAATTTACATAATCAAGCTTCATATAAGGAATGGAAAGTCATAGGCTACCTTAAAGTAGACCACACACGCTCTAAATCACAATTTCAGAGCTTTTCCTCTTCGTACGACCTCAAAATGCTGCCACACTATCAAAAATAAGATCACAATGTTAATGAGGCTGTTTAGACACCAAAAACATATAAAATGGAGATAGAACAAAGTTGGATTCAAAATGGAAAATGTGGACCCATGCTGGAAATTTTGAAATCGACTCTGTCAAGAAATTATATTTAGCTCCCTAAACTTGTACCCCAAAATGGAAAATGATTGGGGCTCTGAGCAACCCAAATTATCATCATGTAAGAATTTAAAATTTAAATACAAGGGAGAAGGGCTGGGCAGCCTCTTCGGTGCCATTTTTATCTCAAACGCACTTTCACTGACAATCCCCGAACACTTCCCCATGTAGCCCCAATCTTCCCGATCACGCTAGACTTTGAAACACCCAATTTGGGGATCAAATTCTCAAGAAATCACAAAAGGAAATATCATGATAGCTCTTAATTGGGGTTTGGTCTTATTTAAAAAAGACTAGACCACTGAACTCGCATTCACGAACGTAGCCAAGGGCCTGCGAATGCAAAGGCATAACACCCAAGCCATCATGATAACAACCAAGAACCCCGCGAATGCAAAAGGTTAAGAGGCCAAACCCTCTACAATGTGGCCAAGACCTTGCAATCATGGAGGCCATCAGATTCAACTTTTAGAAATGAGGCCAAGGGTCATGCGAATGTGAAGGAAAACTTAGGTTGGCACCAGTGATGCATATCAGCTGGTTTGGCAGAGTCCCAAATTCTCTGACACAGTGCTCGGGATTCATTTGGAGCCCCGTGTGCACAAATGAATTATGCTACCCCACCAAATTCTAAATTTTAGACTCAACGGAGCATTCAAAACTTTCGACCAATGTCGTTTAAAAAAAAGTGGTTCCTACACCTAAGCTCCATTTTTAGACAAAGTCCACAAGGGGCTTGGTTTTATCTTGGAAGCCTCGGGATGCACATGCAAGGTTGTTCCATACCAAACTCGACATTTTAGAGCTAATGTAATCATCATAATTGCATTGGGGGGCCATCTTCCTAAAATTTTGACCAAATAGACGGCTCATGTTTTAAAAGCCCCAAGACATGTAAATTTACATAAAAACCAAATGAACACCAAAGTTACCTAACTTTCAGTCCAAGCAAGTCATAAATGACTTGGGGTCGCTGTAGGAGTATCCTAAATGAAAAAAATAAAGGAATTTACATAGGAATGACATGGAGGGTCATTACAACATCCACTACTAAAAAGGACTTTCATCTATGAAAATAAGAGACAAGAGGTACCTGAATGATCAAATAAGCCAAGAAAATGCTCTCGCATCTTGTGCTTGGTCTCTTATGTAGCCTCTTTAATAGGATGATGCTTCACATAAATTTTAACCATGTGAATGGATCTTGAATGTAACTGTCATACTTCTCTGGCCAGGATAGCAACTGGATCCTATAAAAAGGTCAAATAGTTATCAAAGTCAATTTAGTCATAATGGAGCATATGAGACTCATTGGGAACATACGTAAGCAACATAAAAATATGGAAAATTGGGTGGATAGCTGAAAATACATGAGATCGGGCCAACTCATAAGCGATCTCATCAATAGATCAAAGATTCTCAAAAGGCCTAATATACTCGGGGATAAGATTTCTCCACCTCCCAAATCTCATCATGCCCTTCATAGGCGACACACGAAGGAATACTTGGTCAACAACTGCAAACCTCAATGGTCAAAGACAACGATCAGCATAACTTTGGTGCCTACTCATAGTTGTCCTGAGCCTATCTCAAATCACATGCACATGACCTAAGGCCTCCGAAATTAAATCAGTACTACAAGGCCTAGGTTTTGAATACTCAAACCAACCAACTGGAGAACGACACCACCTACCATTTAAAACCTCGAATATGGCCATCTGGATACTAGAGTGGTAGTTGTTGTTGTACACAAACTCCACTAACGGCAAAAACTGGTCCCATTGACCTCTAAAATCTAAAACACATGCCCACTACATATCCTCAAAAATTTTAATAGCACACTCTGACTGTCCATCGGTCTGTGGATAAAAAGTTGTGCTAAGGTCAACATGATTATCCTACTCCTCCTAAAAAGTCCTCCAAAATCTAGAAGTAAACTAAGAACCACTGTATGAGATAATAGACATAGGAATACCATAAAGATGAACCGCCTTTCAAATATACATAAAAGCCAACCTCTTGGTGCTGAACAAAGACTAAACGGGAAGGAAGTGTGCTGACTTAGTCAATCAATCAACCATGACCCAAATGTTGTCAACACCTCTAGAAGTCTGAGGTAAACCCACACCAAAATCCATGGTGATACGATCCCATTTCCACTCTAGAAAAGGTAATCTCCAAAACTCACCACCGGACCTCAAATGCTAGACCTTCACTTGCTTGCAACACATGCAACAGGATACATAGTCTACAATATCTCTTCTCATATCGCTCTACTTGTAGTGCTACCTTTAATCATGATACATCTCTATCATGCTCTGATGGATATAATATATGTAATCATAGGTCTCACAAAGGATCAACTAAATCAAGTTCCCAACTCTCTAAACATAGATACGACAAGAAAATCTCAACACCCCATCTTAATCTAAGCTAGGCTTCCTAGAATCACTTCTTAACACTTGGTCTCAAAGGTACACCAAGGTCTCATCCTCAAACTATAAACCATGAATCTTCTCCAACAAGATAAAATTAACTCCATCAAAGGCCAATACCCACTTAGAATCTGAAATATTAAACCAAATCATCCTATTATCTAAGGACTGAATGTCCAAATCTAATAGACACTTCACAGTAGATATACAAGAAAGCTAGAATACCAATACTCATCGCCTTCTGGATCAAGAAATCTGCTACTACATTCATCTTGCCCCAATGGTATAAAATAAAGACATGCAATTACCAAGCTAAATCATGAGGTAAAAGGGTCAGAAAATATAAGTCATAAAAATGGTCAATGAAAGCTAACATATTTAAAACATTCATGAGATTCTTCTAGAAGTAACCTTAGTTCATTCTTGTGGGAGATTTGTCATTAATCTTAACTCATCTCATTAGTATGGGACATGGGTATTCGCCTCTTGTCTCATCATTATGGGGACATGGGTAATCGTCTCTTGTCTTATTATTATGGAACATGGGTAATCATCACTTGTCTTATCTTTAAGAGACATGGGTAATCATCACTTGTCTTATCATTACGAGGCATGGGTAATCACCGTTTGCCTTATTATCCATGGAAAGGTACAATTAAGCAACCAACCAAAGCTAGGTTTCATTACAATAACTCCTTAATATATATTCAAAGTTTAGTTCAGAAAACCCTTTCACAATCATGCTTTTATGGGTATGTGAGAAATTCTTCACAACAATAACAACAACAACAACAACAACATAGATATTTTACTCTCAAAGAAACTTAAATCATTTTTCATCAATTTCATAAATAACATGCATATCTTCATAAACTTATCTTTCATGATTCAATAGCTTCATCATATGATCAATTCTAGAAAACATGGGTTTCATGTGAGTTCATGGGAATTCAACTTAGAAACATGCAATTTCTTCAATTCATGCCTAAAAAGTCGTAAATCAATCAATAATATCATAATTGAAAAGAAACCATGTCAATTGAATAAAATCCTAACTCAAATGGGAATCTAACTTTACAAAATTGGAGAATTTAGGAACCCTATGGAGGAAAGGACTCCATAGGTGAATACTATCATACCTTGATGCCAAAAGCTTACTATCAATGGTGGAATTGGAGGCTTGACTTGAAACTCTAGCCTTCTTCAACTTTTAGAGAGAAAAATATTTGAGAGGATGACTTGAGTTTCTTTTGAGAATTTGAGAGAATGAATTTCTTTTGGAAATTTTAGGGGTAAAAATCATTATATAGGGTTTGTAATAAAGGGTAAAATGACATAGTATTGGGTTAGAATAATTAGGAAAAGACCCAAAATCCCTTCTTAAAAATATATGGTGACCTCACCACGACCAGACCTACGGTCCATCGGTTAGACCACGGACCATCCTGGTTGGTCATTTGTGAGTTTAGAGACCATCAATTTTGTACTCCCAATGACGGACCCATGTACGGTCTGTAGGTCCACCTATTGTTCATACATGCTCAGTCGTGGGTCTCAACTTTTGACTCTAAAATTTCTCTAAGTCTGGGACTCATCTACGAAACCTACCTACGAGACCATCCTACGACTCGTGAGGACAACAGACCGTCCTGATTAACCATTTGTAAATATTGGAACTTGACAATTTTTAGGAAGTATGGACTGGCCAACCAAGGGCCGACCTACGGACTGTGTGTCAAACCACGAGCCATTGGTGCTGGCACCAGATCTTGAAAAGCTAAAAAAATTCATTTTTTTGAATCCGAGGTGTTACATATAGTGATCCTGATCCAATTATCTGATAGTCAAGGTATAGATAATAAGGGAAAAATTATAGTACGATGCATGTAGTGTTTGAACTTCATTGTGAGAGTGAGTGTTTTCTTAGTCTCCAAAATAGAAAATCATGCGATTGTATGTGAATGAGACTTCTTGGCACTAGAGTAGAGTTGTTGATTACTGATTATCTAAGGTAATTGGTGTATGTGTATGTAACTTTGGTGATGTCATTCATTAACCCGCATGTGTTGACTTGAAAAATCGAGAATTTACATTGATTCTGATACAAGAAAGAGGAATGTGTTGTGTTTGTGGACTAAGTTACGTTGTTGAAAGTCATTTGATTATTGTAGGTCCTTAGAGCATGTTTGGATTAACTTAAAAGTTGGTTAAATCTACTTTTAAGTCATTTTTAGTTTTTGGAAGTGTTTGACAAATTTAAAAATGACTTGAAATAAGTTTAAAATAGTTTAAAATAAGTTTAAAGGCAAAAGTAGGACTCTCCCTACTTTTTATTTTTTGACTTAAAATTCATTTAAGTTTGACTTTAAAAAGTTACTTTTTAAAACCTACTACTTAAATCCAATCCAAACGGGCTCTTACTCTTCTTTACCTAATTGTGTCGTATGTGATAGTTGTGTTAGTCACTTGAGGACAAGCAACAATTTTAAACTTAGGGTATTGATGTGTCACGAATTTACGGTACTTTTTATGCTCAAAACTTAGAATTAATGTACGTTATGTAGTGATCTTTAGAAAATATGATGTGTTTTGTAATTTTTTTTGCAGGTAAAACAGGATTCAATAGTTAAGTGCTTAGAAACAGATGTTGTAGTTAGTTTTTGACCATCTATGAGTCAATCTATGATCTGTGGTTTGAACCACGAGCCGTAGATGACAGTCATAATTTAAATTCAGAGACTTGTAATTTTTAGGGGTAGCAATATGAGCTGTAAAAGTGTATACAATTGGTAGATAGAAGTCGAGGTTCGAGAAGGTGCAAGAAGTTTGATTTCTATGAGGAAGAAGTACAAGCAGCAAAAATTTCCACGAATCACAGTACTTGTCCGTGGAAAAAGTCCTAAGACTATCCAGTTGTTTTCATCCACGAGAGGGTTTACAACCCGTAAAAGCAACCACGACCCATAAATCAGTTCGTAAAAGTTGTTGATGTCAGTTTTCCTAATTTGTTTAGGATAAGTTTTTAATATCTATAAATACTCTTTCTAGATTTTATTTTACACTTCACGCTTATTTTATGGTCTGAATAAACAAAGAAACAAGCCTTTTTTGCGTTGTTCTTGAATTTGGAGAGATTTCAGACTTTAATTCTTGATTTTTGACTTTGAGTTTTAATTCAAGATTTTGAGTTTCTACTATTCATCTTGTAAATATATGATTATGCATATTTTATTTATCATTGATTGTTATTATTCTTACTTGCTGGAGTAAAGGGGGTAAAAGAATGGGAAATTGAATTACACAATGGGAATTTGAAGCTATCAAACCTCATCTAATAACTTGATTTTGTCCAAAATTAGCTAATTCGAGATCAAGGGTAACATTTAGTAATGCAAACACCTGTACGGGCCAAGTTGTGTGGTGACATTCATCTATTAAGGGGACCAAACCCTTAGGTAAACTTAGCTTACTGATCTCACATGCTACACTAAAAAAGTTACTAATATATATCCGATCTTACTAAGTTATGACTTCCTGGGAATTACAGACCTCTAGTTTCATCTTTTATTTGATTCAAAACATGTTCTTATGACATTTTGTTGCTTTCTACTTGTGAAAAATATAAACATTTCCTTTTACACACACCCTTCAAAAATAACATGACTAAGAGCACAAATAATTGCAACTGATCTAGGTCCAATCATATTCCTCTTGAGATCGATCCTAACCTTTATTAGGTTCTATATTTGAGCAACAATCGCTTTATACTTCCTTTGAAAGGTGTAGTTTATTGCGTATTAGAGATTCAGACAAATATTAACACAATAAAAAGATTTGATTGTATACAATAAATCAATTGCAAAGTAAAATACGAAAAAAGTAAATCACAAATAATTAACAAAACAAAGAAAGACAAAATACTTACAGAAACTCAAACAGTAGACCTTGCCTGTGGAATTGAAGTCGTGTAATTCTAACTTTCGTTGAGTAGGCTCATCTTAAACATAAGAGAAACGACATAAAGTGACAGATGAAGTTGTCCCAAAATTTTTTAAAAAGACACCTTAACTATGCGGGCGTCCTATCACCTCCCCTTAAACAATTTTGAACCGATATTATTATATCATTTTTTGTCCACCTAGTATAGATGTTGTACTCTCTTAAAGAACGCGAGCAACCTAAAATAATGAATATAACATTATTTTTACAAGTATTTTGTTATAAAATATAGTTTTTATTTTTCTTATTATTTTAACTTTTTTTCCTTGTTATTTTCTCTTTCTTTCTTCAAAAATTCATTGTCATCTTCATTAAAACTCCTCACTTTCAAAGTCACCATTTTTACCACAACTCCACCCTCCTTCTTTTACTACTACTAATTTAACTCTCTTCAATTTTAAATTTTATCTAAATATTTTTTACATTTCGAACAATGTGATAAACCCATTAGATTTCAAGATGATTAGGATGTGTCATTTAACTTTTAATCTGAAGTTCAATTAAGCTCTTTCAATTTTTGTGGAATTCATTAATTCTTTCAAAAGTATCATTTCTAATTTTAAAAATTATATGAAAACGAGATAAATTAATTTATGATACCTTCAAAATTTTAAATTTCTTAGAAAAATAATTAGTTTTATTATCAATAACTCAGCAAAGTCTAAACAATAGTATGATTTTTTTTACTGATAGAATGAATTTAGCTGAAGAGAGAAAAAGAAAAGAAAAGAAAATGAGGGAGGTACTAAATTTAAAGTGGGGTGGGGGTGTGAGGGTGGGAGGTGAAGAAGAAAGAAAGAAAAAAAGATAATGGAGGGAGAGGGACAACTTGAAAGTGGGGGTGGGTGGGGGATAGAAGGTGAAGTGGAGTTTAAAATAAAAATATATATTTAAATTAAATTAACGCGTGTTATGTAATGATTAGAGTGTGATAACACTTGCTTTTTAAAATCGATTAATTTTTTTTTTTTGGGACGGGGGAGGGGCAGGGGGGGGGGGGGTAGGGAGGGAAATAGGACTCTCATATAATTTAGATGTCATTTTGAAAATTTGAAACAATTTCAGGGTTTATGTTTTTTTTTCTATAAACATAATAAGTGATTATTTGTTTAAACAAAACTTTTAACACAAAAATAATATAATTTTCTGATAAAGAGAATTCAATTAAACCTACATACGTGAATTTGCTCCCATCCCCACCATCACAACGTCATCATAGTTATTACCTTCAATCCGCTTTTAATTGTCATGGTTTCTTTTTTTAGAGTCAAACAATAAAAACTTTAACTAACATTTTACAATGTATTTTTTCATCATATTGATATGCGAAAAATTGTAATTTTGTAGTATTTTTCATATAGTTTTTGAATATCTAATTTTTTTTGTTTAAATTATCGAATTAAAATAATCTAATCTAACTTTAAAAATTAGTTAAACTGACTTTCGAAAAACATAACATAATAATTAAAAGTGGACGGGAAGTAATTGTTTGCAATAAATTTTAAACATATGGAAAATAAATAAACCAAACAAATAAAATCTGAAGAAACATGAATATTGTATTGATAATAGTGCGGGTACAATTATGTTCCTTCCTTGATTCTTTTATCATAAGATTTATCCATGATTCGATGGCCGTTAGTGGCGTATTTTCCAAACTTGGATGATTTGAATTTGATCTCTTTATAAATATTCCATGAATTTGCAGAATATTTGAGATTTCGATCTCTTTATGAAATTTTTGAGTTTTTGATCTCATTATTAATATTCTATGAATTTGTGGTGGAATTTCTGAGATTTCAATCTGTTTATAGAATTTTCGATATGCTTTTTCAAGTGAATATAATATCTTTAGGCATGAACCAATGTTTAGGGTTAAATAATCTCCAAGAATCTTGGTTGGAATTAAACACACCTTGTTGAGTCTCAACTCAAATTAGACACGTCTTTACAAAATTTCAATGTCTACAGTAATCACTAGCATTAATCATTATCATCATTATTAGTATAAGCCATCTGCATTATTACTAGGGAACATAATATTTAATTTTTATAATTTAATTATTTGAATGGTATATTTACTATGCTTACAAATTAAAACATTACGCACGTGAAGCAACCGTTTTACTATCATTTTAGCAGTCGTAAATCGAAGTCAACTGGCGTTACACAGTACAACCCCCATTTGTGTATATATTGAATTGAATGAACAAAAATCAATTCGAACCGTATTCTATATTTATCGTAAAATATCTTAATCCTTCACCCATTGAAACTGGTGTTGTTGTTGGTAAAAATGGGTTCAGAATCTGATGATTGCAAGGTGATGTTGGGTGTAGATGGCGGCACTACCTCTACTGTGTGTGTTTGCATGCCACTTCTTCCCTTTTCCGACATCCATAATCTCCCTGATCCACTTCCACTTCTTGGCCGTGCCGTTGCCGGCTCTTCTAATTTTAATAGTGTTGGAGGTATATATATATATATATATATATATATATATCTTTTACTTGTGAGATTTGGACAATTCAGGATTCCCCTTTTCAGAAACCCTTAAATTCATTGGAAAATATTTTATTGATAAAGCAGGTCAATTTCAGCAGAATGGATGATTAGACCTAATTGCTGCTTTTATTTAAGGGTTTCAATATATGAATGTGTCTGCTATAATTCAAGCGAAAAAGGGGATTTTTTTTTTTTTTGATATGTTGGTTGCTTTATTTTCTGGGGTGCTTGTTAGTTATTCGAAAAAAATAATTTGGAAGACCTTTATGAATCTCTGGTATCTAAAATGTAGAGTCCAACTATTCTTTGTGCTTTCTCGGGTGAGGCAGGGGAAGAAGGTAGAAAGAAATGAAGTAGTTCATACTAATCAATCAACCATCTCTTAATTCTACACTAGTTGAGGTCAGCTGAACCTGATAGACACATCTTTTTCTTTTGGGAGGGCACTCCTAGTATTTCGTAGGACCTTTGATATCCATTGCCCAATCTATGGTCGTCTGTACGTGGGTGGATGTTCCAAATCCAAATAAATTGAGTATTTGGAGGATTCATCATAGTTGTGATATATTTATGCTGGTTGTCCACCTGCCACAACCATCCTTCTTTATCTGCACTTGGGACTGACTAGGCTGGGAAAAGCTCACGTAGTGGAATTAAGTAGGTCAAAATCAGAAGCAAAATGTATATATGTAAACATTAGGTTATTTGTACTTGACCATAAGCCTAAAGTCTTGAATTATTATGTCATTTGTTAAACATGCTTTTGGATTATTTTGAGCATGAATGGTCATCATTGCAAGTTAATCCATATTGGATTCAAATTTAATGCTATGAGCAGAATAATATTGTGTATGTCTGTGGATTTCAACTGTTGTTCAATTGTTGAAGTTTGTTAAATCAACTGCTAGAAGTGTTTTTCTTACGATTTAATGTCACAAGACAGAAATGTTCTCGATTCCTATTAGATATGAGTTTCTGTTTCTTTATCATTCTCGGTTGATGTTTACAGAAGATGTAGCTAGAGAAACACTGGAAAAGATTATAGCAGAAACACTGTCTGATGCTGGTGTCAAACGGTCAGCTGTTCAAGCAATTTGTTTGGGTTTATCTGGTGTGAACCATTCAAAGGATCAGGAAAAGATATTAGGCTGGCTGAGGTTTGCTCTGTGCACTAATTTGTTAAAAGATATTTTTGCTTGTGGAGTTAATCTTGTGTGCAACTTTTGAACTTAGTCTCAATATTAGGTTGCTGACATTTGCTTTTAATCACTGAGAATTCTGCTATTCCAAGACACAATTATGTGAAATTTCTTGCAAAAAATTAACAGTGCTGAAGCTCCTAGGAAAAAGTTGAAATCACTGAGAATTCTGTTATTCCAAGACACAATTATGTGAAATTGCTTGCTAAAAATTAGCACTACTGAAACATTGAAATTTCTATATTTACAAAATTCTTTACTCATGCAACAAGCAGAACTGTTTCAAAATTATTGGACATTTTGGACCTGAGCTTATTGTTCCAAAATTATGGGGCATTCGAATCTTGATATGCAAAAAAAATTATAGTAGTGATAACGATGTATATTCAAAATGTATATACATATCACTAAATAATTGTCAAAACTATGATATTTTTACAGGAGCACATTCCCAAGTCATGTTAAGTTGTATATTCAAAATGATGCCGTGGCTGCTCTAGCAAGTGGCACGATGGGAAAACTGCATGGCTGTGTTTTAATAGCTGGTACTGGAAGCATTTCTTATGGATTTACTGAAGATGGAAGAGAAGCTCGGGCTGCTGGTGCAGGGCCTGTTTTGGGTGATTGGGGGAGGTAAAGTTGGTGCGTATTCATGTCTTTTCATAAAGATACATATTCTTCTATGTTTTCCTCTTCCCCATAGCCTGAAAAAGACGAATATGTGGAGAAATATATTCTGCAAATATATACAGGAAATTAATTGTTATTTTTTTGTTTTAGCTTCTTGCCCTTTTTGTCATAAGAAAAATATACTTCTGCTGATGTAGAATTCTGGCATATCAATTGTCCGTAAAAAGGTCTCCTTACGCCTGGTAAAGTTTAGCAGTGTAGCTTTCTATGCTGCTAATATAGTAAATTGCACCATTGGTGAGGATGCTATTATCTTCTGAATAACAGTTGAATTTTCAGATTTGTTTGCACAGTGGCAGATGTTCATCTAGCATGTTATGCGTCTTTTGCCAACTGATGGCTAAATTGGATATCTTGAACTTGTTGCATGAGTAAAGAATTTTGTAAATATAGAAAGCGATTTGGATAGATGACAGTTCTACTTTTGATTAGAGCTGGACTTTGTATTAGAACTGGATTCTGGCTTTGTGTCCTTGTAGATTATTTAACTTCAACGTATAGGACTCTAGTGAGTTTATTGCTGCTCAGAGGTTGCATTTTAAATCTAAACTCCTTCAAAATATGTTCTGAATCAGAGAACTTAGTTCTTTCCTGTTGGAGCACTTGAAGTAACTCTTTTACTAGTTGTGTATCTTAGTTGAGGACTAAGTTGCTCGGACTCTCCAAAGATGTTTCCACATCCATGTCGGATCCTCAAAAATGCGCTACTTTTGAAGGGTATGACAAGTACCTAATGAATATGAAGAGTCCGAGCAACATTGGTTGAGGACATTGAAATGATACTTTGTTCTCCTTATTCTGGTTGACTGATGAATTTGGTTATAGTTAATTTAATTTGACAATTGAAAGAGAGAAAAATGATCAAGGAATAAGAAGAGACATCAGAGAATACAGTTCTCTGCTTTAGCAACTTTATTTACATATGCAAATGCATTCAGTATCCATGTGCATCTCAAATTGGCAGTAACTCTGGATTCTCCTTCAAGCTTGTCACAAATGTCATATTTCATGTGCCTAGCTTTCAATGAGGTTGTATGGAATAGCTCCTACTACACCCTTGGTTAAGGCCATGGTGAGTTGATCCCAATTTTCGGGGCTGGTATTATGATTACGTGTCAACTTTTCATTGATATTGTGTCTAGCTTCCTTAACATGATTGGTTATATCACATTGAAGTGGATTCTGAGCAATACTCATTTCTCCCTTGACCTGATATCGTGTCATTGGATGCATTATAAAATTTAAACCTTGCACTGAGCATCATGGTCAATGTAAGTCATTGATTCTAGAGGCATCCCTTGATGCTTTGCTTTGGCACCTAATTGGGCTGCCACAGATTGAATTAACTCAGGTTACTATATTTCACCTAAAAGCTTTTTGTAAGTATATGTGATATTCTGCTTTGATGCCTATTTTTAGTTCATGTGGTTATTGAAAGAGAATAGTATTACTTTTCTAGAGCTCTTTAAGAGTGAAAAATTCAATAATCGACAGACGTCCATTCTTGAAGTACATCTCAAGCAAAATGTACAAGGAGAAAATATCCAACTGACTATGAAAAAATGAGTCGTATCTAATGCTGGTTTTAGGATTTTGATAAGTTCGAGAACTCATATATGTACTATACTGTTCACTTGTTTTCTGTTAATTTCTCAATGACTATAGTGATTTGTTCAAATTCACACTTGTCCATGAGTTACATTTGAGTTAGGATACTCCTAGCACAAAGCAGGTAAGGATCTTTAATTTGTTTGTTTTCTGTACCTTATTTGTACGTCATTTTTGTGCTTTTGAGGCGAAATAGCCTCAGATCAAGGATAGGGCTGAATGCTACTTAAATAATTGATAACTAACACTACTAATTTTTTCAAACTGCCATTTATGTTCTTTTTTGTGTTCAGGTCATAGTGTTTCACTGTTCAGGATATACACTTATTTAGGTTTGTTGCAAAAGAAAGAGAACAATAAGTAAACAAATGAATAAATGAAGAAAGAACACAGAATATACTGTATTTGATAAAGATTATGCCACAAGTGAATTTGCTACTCTTTTGAATATGATGATAACTATCAGTTCCTGATAGTGCAGTGGCTATGGGATTGCAGCTCAGGCATTGATTGCAGTGATGAGGGCTCATGATGGTCGAGGTCCACAAACAATGCTCTCAAGTTGTATTCTACAGTCACTAGGTCTTTCTTCTCCGGACGAACTCATAGGGTATCTTCTCTAAACTGATGCGTCAAAGTTGATGGACATTTGAAGTGCCTTTGCCAGCTTCTTCCATTAGGGAAAGGATTGTAGATGAATGAAACCCACCCTGGGAAACATTTACACCATATAAACTGATGAAAATTAAAGAATATTTGCTTGAGAACAAAATTTCAGCTGTTTCATTTCATTCTTATTGGTATCTAGGTGGACCTATGCAGATCCATCTTGGGCTCGCATTGCAGCACTTGTCCCAGTAGTTGTATCCTGTGCAGAGGATGGTGATCAAGTTGCTGACGGGATCTTACATAATGCAGTTCAAGAATTGGCTATAAGTGTCAAAGCTGTTGTCCAGAGACTACATTTGGCCGGGGAAGGTTTGACATTGATTTTAATAAAAAAGTTCTAATTTTCTATGTTTTTATCATGCTCTTTTTTGCGTGCACTTAAACCCTCAATGATCAATGACAATGTAAGATATACATGTCTACTCAGCTACCTTGCCCTTGTTATCCTCTCCTCTATACAGTATTGATGTAGGTTCTACACTTTCTGGTATACTTCTTGTATACAGGTTGTCTAAACATCAGACCGTATCAAAAGCAAAAAGAAAAAAATCCTGCTAGTACTCTCCTATTCACACCTCGTTCTAATTTTGTGACTGAGGTAACTAAGAGAGAATGAGAAATTCTACGGTTGAAGAAGATGAGCCGAGCCGTTGCAGATTTTAAGAATTTTTTCAGATTTGCAGATGATTTTCATATTATTATTGGCCTGATATATATATTAATATTTTAAATCACAGATTATGTTTAGATCTTTTAGGTTAAGTTAATATCTCCTGCCATTGTCATCTTCTCCTATCATCTTCACTTTGACTAGCTTACTTTTGTGCTCTCTCTTTCTATAAGTAAGACCCTCGTTTCTTCATATTCAAAACTGATAAAGACTATGAGTTAATGTTGGCTGGGTGGGGTGCTATAAAGACATTCGTTTCTTGATGCCTTGAATCAATGAAGATGTGATTCCTCTATTAATTTCGGAATCCTTGGAATTATGCTAATACTTTTTTATGTAGCTAATGAAGAATAAAAAAATTATGAAGTATAAAAATATGGGTTGCCCTATATTCTTGAGATTTTTGTTAGATCTGTAGATTATTCTTTATGTATTTTTAAGTTACTTGCATACATTTCGTTATGGTTTAGATTAGATGTTAATCTAAAATTTTTTTTGGTGACTATGGAAATTTTATTACCGAAGTGAGAACTCACGCTCAAGTAACAAAAAACAAACGGTAACTGGACATAGTCCCAGTTCTGAGTCATAGCACCCTTACTCCTTTACTACCTATCTAGCTCTAGCAAGGATAGAAATTAAGCTTGGACAAAACTCTAGCTAATTTAGGCTTCTTGGAAACACGGTAGTATATATCTTGGATTATCAATCTCACAATTGTAGACAACGTTCGTTTCTTTCCTTGAAATATAACAATGTTAATCTAAATTTCTGTTAGGCTATTGACTATTTCCTTGTTTTCTGTATGCTTATATTCTACTCCTTCCGTCCCAATTTATGTGATGAGTTTGACTGGGCACAGGGTTTAAGAAATATGGGAAGACTTTGCAATGTTCCAAAATTATCCTTAAAATAAATGAATCTTTAAATAGAAGAGTACACCTTTGTGGAGTTTTTGCTAAAATAAGTGGGAACCCAACATGGGTAATGTTTTTGTTTTGTTTTGAAGTTGGTAACTTTGTATTTCTTTAAATGTTAAAAAACAAACTCAGTACTTCAGTATACTGAACCCAATTTACAGCAAAAAGACTCTTAAGAAACTGAAGCTATTCTAATCTTCTAAATGGAGTCTAGTACATCTAGAATTTCTACAGTTTCTTTTGAGTGTGTCTGTCTACACCAAAAACAAAAGAGCAGAATACAGTTCACTTTTATCTTCTGCAATGAGTTGCTCCTTCTCAAAACATCTGGAATTCCTTTCTTTCCAAACTGTCCACCATATGATAGGTGGTACAATTCTCCATCTAGCGCTGTCTCTAACCTCCCATCCTGCTTCTTCCCAGCTTGCTAAAGTCGCTGATAGGTTTCCTGGCATTGTCCATGTGATGCCTCTGAGAGCCAGAAACATCCTCCATATTTGACTTGTGATTTTGCAATGTTGGAAAAGGTCTCACTGTCTCAGTAGTTTCCCCACATAAACTGCATCTAGGGCATATAGTAATCCCTCTTTTCATCAGGTTGTCTTGGCCCTTGGGTGAGAACAGCTTCTCTTGTCAGAAGCCAAAAGCCCAACAAAACAATTAACCTTAAAACGTATCTTGGTCTTCCAAATGTGTTTCCAAGGCAACTCGTCAATTTGGTAATTGGATTGATTCAGGTCGTTATAGGCTATAGACACCACTAGTCCACTACTATGACCATTTCACCACTATTAAACCCTTCCTGCAGATCGCCCCAAGTTTCCAACAGATTGTAGAAAGAAATGACCCTACTCAGCTCCCAATCAGTTGGCATTCTTCTGAAAGTTATGCCCCATCCCTTGTCTGTCTGCTGTTCTGCCATGGTTCTGTGCTGGTGTAGGACTAAAGTGTAAATATCAGGTAAGCTCTCTTGCAGGATCTCAGTTCCTATCCATATCTCATTCCAGAATTCAGTTGTTTTCTACCATGGGTAAGCTGTTGATAGTGTCATTAAGTATTTGTCAAATAAGGAAATGAGACATTTTTGTTGGGAGTGACTAAATAGGAAAGTGTGTCATATAAATTGAGACAGAGGGAGTAGTTAGATATGGAGTCTTATTTCTGGTAAGAATTCTAGTTTGTTCAAGGCTCTCTATTCGATAAACAGGACTCTTGTATACTCCTACTTTGTATTAACACTGGATGAAAAGCTTATGAATTGATAGGGTTTACATCTCTTTCTCTAAAACTGTCTAATTTTCTCTCTCTTAATTTGTCTCATTTCACCTTTTCAATTTCCTTCCCTGGCCTTTCTCCTATCTTCCTTTTGGTATCAAATTCGTGCATGTTGACAACTGCAGATGGGAAAGGCTCCTTCCCTGTTGTTATGGTTGGAGGCGTACTTGGAGCTAACAAGAAGTGGAATATAGGAAATGAAGTTACTAATTCTATTTTAAAGACTTACCCTGCAGCTTGTATAATTCGACCAAAGGTTAGTACTGTTCTCTCGGTATGATTGAGACTTGTCCAGTTTTTAACATCATTTGGTACGAAAATAGATTCTTTTCATTCTGCTTTCTTTGAAGTTGGTGGAAGGAAAATGCAATCTTGGTTGTCATTCAATATTTCAGTTGATATTGCCATACTTTCCTGCTTTCTGTTGTTTGTGCAGTCTTTATTAGATCCTCACTTTATTGTGCTCCTTATCTTCCGTTATAGTTGGAGGCTTGGAGCTGCGAGTGCAATGAGGGAGTACAAGACTAATGAAATATGATTGGCCTAGCTTAGTGAAAGATGTTACTTTGTTATGCGGCCAAAATTCTACTCTACATGCATTAAGGGAAATGTTTGTGTTGAAATCCTTTCAAGTGAATAGTACAACGCTTATATGATAGATTTGGAAATAGCATTTTAGATACCCAGGAAGAGCAATTGAGAAGCTTTAAGTTTATTATATACCTCACAGCTAACTCATAGCTATCTTAGACTTCTCAAATACATTAGGCTTCCCTCAGAAATGCAATATATAGTCTCTCCATCCTGAAAAAGAAATAGGAAACATGAAAAGATGTGGAGTTCGAGGGTAAATCTAAAGAGTGGAGATGCTTAGAGTTCAACACAAGATTCAAGCTATTACTTCAATGCCAAGTGTTTGAGGGTAGCATGTCTCTGCACTGTAGAAATCATACTACATATCTTTAAAACTTTGCTTCGATGCCAAGTGCAACAAGCCTTGTTTACATTGTTGCCTTGAAGTAGGGTTTTCACCATTTGCCATACAAGAGGCAATTGAAACTTAGCTTTATATAATCACACAGGTAAGGTGGAAGAGAGAAGTTAAAAAATGAGATATTGCATTTTTTACAAGGAAAAACTGTGAGGTCCACAAGTGTTGAACTCGTGTCATTACTTCTGTCATATTGTTAATTATTTTATTTGATTCATGCGGTTATTTATGTGTCAATTGGATAAAGATCTGTTCCCTGTAGTTCATGGGAACATAGTAAATCCTATTTCAAATTTGAGAATTGGTGGCTGAATACTGAAGGCTTTGTAGACAGAATTAACTTCTGGTGCAATTCTTTTGTTTTTTTTTTTATGGGAAACCTGATTACATTTCAGCCTGCAAGCTCAAATCTCTAAAAGGTAAAACTTACAGAGTGGAGTAGAAATGAACAAGGGAATCTAAGCATTCAAAGGGTTAATTTGCTAAATCAAATGGTTAGATTGGACCACCAAAGGATGTGGACAGTGGATGGGGCTGCTCCTCCCTTAACCAGAGGTCTCGGGTTCGACCCCTGGGTATGGAAAAATCCTTGGTAGGGAAGTGCTCCCCCGAATGGGACCCTACGTGGCGCAAATGTGGATATAGTCAGGCTCCAACGCGGGTATGGGACACAGGGTGGGAAACCAAAAAAATAAAATAAAAAATTGGTTTGGTTAGACTCTTTGCTTGATAGAAGAGCATTGACAAGAGGAGGAATCACTCAGGTGGGCCTCTACACTTATGGAGTATGAAGAGTTCCTTAAAAATAAAGAGATTGCATGGAGACAAAGTCCAGGGCTTTATGGCTGAAAGGAGTCAATAATACAAGATTCTTCTGTAACACTGCTAATGCATAAGAGAAACAACAACATTGACAATCTGGTGGTACAAAGGAGACTCCATAGTGGAACCAGAAAGAATCAAAGAGGCACTTCTTTCTACATTAAACTCTATATAGAGAAAGAGACGATGCCTGCTAGAGATCTTATTACTTATCCTTCAATATCAGAAACAGAGAAGGATTTTCTACAAGGTAAATTTGAGGAGCAGGAAGTATACAGTTGCCTGAAGCAGTGTGCTACTGATAAAACAAAACTGGTCTAGATGGGTGCACCATGGAGTCTTATATCAAGTGCTGGGAAGTTTTGAAGCAAGATATAATGGGGGCCTTCCACAATTTTCATAATCAGAATTTTTTTGAATTCCAATGCTACATATATTGCATTGATTCCCATGAAGACGGGCAGAGGAGCTGAATGATTTTAAGGCCAATAAGTCTGATAGATAATTTCCACTAGCTACTATCAATGGTTTTGACTGAAAGATTTAAAGAAGTGATGGATAACTGGTGGATTCTCAGCAGATGACTTTTATCAGAGGGAGATAGATAATGGATGATGTGTGTATTGCAAATGAAGCAGTAGATTCAAGAATATCAGAAAGCAAGCCTGGCATTTTGTGCATACTGGATATGGAAAGAGCATATGATCATGTTAAGTGGGAGTTTCTTCTCAGAATCCTTAGACATGGACTTTGGGAGAAATGGATCACTAGAGCAATAAAGCCTAACTTTGGTTCTTTAGATTTTTAATGCCAAGACTACCCTGCTTTATGCTGTTGATCAGTTCTTTCCACTTTACTTGGTGGAACTTTCCTTTATCCTTGTTCCCTTGCCAGAAGAAGGATCTTTTAATTTTATGTAGTCTTTAATAAAGATAGCATTTTGGCTGATAGAGTATCACGCACTATGTTGATCAAAGTAAACCTGCCTCCCAGAGATTTACATCTGATAACTTATTCTGACACTTCTCCAAAACAGCATCCCTATCTCTTTGGATCTAGATTTTGCACCCAATGGCATCCCAAGATAGACAGTGAGTAGCTGACCCACTTCACCTCCTAAAATTGAAGCCAACAACTCCAAGTTAGGAACAAGATTAATGGGATAATTTGGCTTTTCCTCGCGTTGATGTGAAGACCTGAGATTCCTTCAAAGAAAACCAAGGTTGGGAGCTAACATTGAAGAGACTAAAGAATGACTAGGAAATACCCGGACTGACTGAACTTTATAACCATCTCAAAACATTTCAAGGGTTGCCGGAGGGAAGGATTGTTTGTGTGGACTGGACACGCCAAGGGGCAGTATAAGGTGAGTTCAAGATATAAAAATTATGAATACTGCAGAGCCACATACCTTTATCTAGCCTTGGAACTTATCTGGAAAGTACAGTTACCTCATAAGGTTGCTTGCTTTACTTGGCTGCTAGCTAAGGAATATGTGCTAATGCATGATAACTTGATGAAAGAGGCATTTCCTCAGCCTCAAGCTGTTGTCTATGTGGGACTGCAGCTGAAACTGTACGACACTTTTGCATTGTAAGGTCACTGGCCAGCTATGGAAGATTTTTCTCAATCTCAGGGGTATCTCTTGGACAATGCCTAGTAGGATTGTTGACACTCTTTTTTTGACCAAGGTTACAAGTTTGTATATAAATCTTCAGCACTAAGGCTGGGATCCCAAAAATTTACTTCACAGAGCTACATACAACTGAGTAGGCTCAACAACCCAAAAAAGAAAACCTATGTCTAGGTCCTATCTCATCTTACAAGGATCCTAAGATGTCTACAATTGCTATAGGATCACTATATATTCTGAATTACACCAATAGCAAAAAGTGATAATGTAGTTCATTTTAATCCTATGCAAAGGACTACTGAGATTAGGGCTAAGAGAAGAAGAAACTGGAGGATCATTCCAGCCTGTATTTGGTGGACCATTTGTAAAAAAGAAAAGGAAAAGGAATCCCAGATGTTTTGAGAATAGAAGTACTACTGAGATTGAGGCTAAGAGCAGAAGAAACTGGAGGATCATTCCAGCCTGTATTTGGTGGACCATTTGAAAAAAAGAGAAGAAAAAGGAATCCCAGATGTTTTGAGAATAGAAGTAGAGCACTATACAGAAGATCGAGCTCAACTGTCGTTGGCTATTTTGTTTTTGGTGTACAAAGTCATATCCCGTAGACAGACAATCCTTGATGTTTTTGATTCATGTTAGGATTGTATCCTGTTTTATTTTGTTTTGTTGTTTCTCTTTTACACTTTCTTTTGTAAGGGCTTCTCAGAACCTCCGAAGTAACTGGTTTATAATACAAAGTTGTTACCTGTTTCGAAAAACAAGAAAATACGTATAAGCTAATAGTTGTTCCTATGTTGTAGAGATTCAATCTATGAAATAGGACTTCATGAATATATAGTGTGCATTAAAACCCCTTTCATCACATAACATTCTAAGAATTCTGGACGTATTTTTCTTTATATCAAAGCAACCAAGAATGCGCCCCTTTGGTTTTCAACAATGTAAAAATGTTCTTTTCTTTTTCCAAGTTGTTGCTTTTTTAAAATGAAATCCTTTAATTTTCGGAAAGCCTTGAAAGCAATTATGTTTGATTTTTCTTTATAAATTGAAATATTCACTGTGGCTCCAGCAGAGCATGCTTCTCAAATTGAATAAACTGTTATGACATTGTTTCGAATTTTGGTGTTTTAATTTCCATGAGCTGTTGAGGATGTACCATTAGTGCCTATTTGCTCATTGTCTGTATGTTAGACATATCTTGTTTGACTGTGATCAATTCAATTCTAGTTGATGACACTCTCTATTGAATTGTCCTTTGGTTCTTGCCTATTGTCTGATAAATTTTGTATATTACAGTGCCTCTAGTAATATAAGGTAAACTAGAAGTGCGAACTCATTCTTTCAATACCCAGGCCTGTGTCGGTGCTTATTTTGACCATCCGCAAAGAGTAGTTATATGATTACCCAAATATGAGATTTTTCTCAAGGGGTGTGAGATTCCATGAATTCTTGTAACCTAATAGTTAAAAGCTAATTATTGGTCCCGTCTTGTGAATCCGTTTGACATGTTTTCTCCTTTGATCTCTGAGATAGCTACATTATCTGTCAACGGTTTCTTATGCAGATGAATAACAAAGTAAGCAGGATAAAAGTTTCTTTTTCTCTACTTTACCCATTTTTTCTCAAGTTAGCTTTGTCGTTCTTCCAGGGAACTGTTATCGTCTTAATTTTTCATGATTACTTTTCTCCTATGTTTAATGCTTCTGTCACACAATTCTTCAGGTGGAGCCTGCGGTAGGAGCTGCTTTACTTGCATTAAATTTCCTGATGAAAGAAACAGTAGCGAATGACCACAGTTGAAACCTGACTGTACAGATCTGAAAGTGTTTTTAACTGTATGACCATTGATTTCAACTCCGGGCATGTATGTCCATAGATCAGTGGATTATATTATATACTTTCCTATTTTTCCTTTGCATATGCAGACAGCTAAATGCGATAAGGTATTCAAATATTCCTGCGCCATATTGCTGTAAAGTATCTTTGTTTGCTAAGCTTGGCAGTCTTTTTATGCTGGGGAACTGGAAGAAAATTGTGTGGTCAGTTGCATTTGTATTGCAAATGGATACATAAAATTAATGACAATACCAATATCTATATAATAATCTTTTACGACATTCTCCTCTCTCGAGAAAGAATCTCTATTTTCCGTTCATGGCCGTTTTGGGAGTTGGGTTGAGCACTTATTCATAGATCGCATGAATATTCTTCTTAAAGATTGGAACGCAACAGTTCGTTCTCTTCTACTTTGGTCCAATCTACGCTAAGCTGCTATCCCTGTCTATTCCATGCAAATTAGTTGTGTTCCTGGAACAACATGCTATCATATAGATGACATCTAGAAAAAGAAGTGTTTACACTTGCTAAACTGTGACTGTTACACCAATTGATGCAAAAAAGAAGTGAAAATGGAAACGGTTGAAACTTATGAATACTAAAGATTGAACTGACTCACTAACTTTCTCCATGAAGCCTATTAGACTGAGATAGCTGTCGGGATCAGAGCCATGACTACCTTAACAAAGAACTAATTGTCCCTCTGAAAGCAAGGAGGTCTCACCAACTATGTTGATAGAAGATCTCCACGAAGCTTCTACTGTTGATCTTGAACAAATGTATTTGCATCATTTAAAGATGAAGCATCGAATGATGTCCATAGATGGAATGTATGGTATGTAATATGACTTAATGAAATAATAAGCTAGTTGAATGGAACTGGAAGTAACTCAACTGAAAGTAAAGCATGTAAATGCAATGAAAACAAGTAAAGCTTTACAAGTGAGGTATGCAATAATATCAAATACTAAAATAGTATACTTTTACTTTTCTTGAGGAGTTTCTCTAATTGACAACCATCACAATGAACTTCGTGATGGTACAACGTCTCGACCACATTGTCAGAGTCATCCAGTACCTTGCTCGAGTAAAGGACAACAATAGCTGAACGTATGGATCCATATATAAGTTCTTACCAAAGGCTATGCAAGGAATTTTCCAAACCAAACCAACGACACAATCCTATCCTACGTTGACTATATACTTTATGGGGTTTTGCATTATCTTAACCCTTACCCAACTCGGTGCTCAATAGTACTCTCAAATCAATGCAATACTATTCAATAAATGTAGATGCCTCATTTAGGGAAAAGGTCCCACTTTAGGGCAAAAATTGAAAATATATTACTTTAAGTCTATGCTCAATAATACTTCTTTAGAACTGAACTATAAAAAATAAATTGATTGTGCTTTTCTAAAAATCTGACTATCCTTTTTCAAGTTTGAGATATGCTTTCTTTAAAACTGAAGATGTTTTCTTTAAGAAATTGTCTATACTTTATTTATGAAAAGGAAAAGGCATAAATTCACCCCAGAACTCATCTCGAAGAGTCAGTTACACGCTTAAACTAATATAGTGACCTATTACACACCTCTGCTACTAAATAATGAATTTTTTAACCCACAAGACGTGTAGCAGCCCTTTCACAGTGGGAGGTGCATCACACTTACGCCACATCAATGCCATTTCACTGCCACATCAGATGACATGTCAAATTTTGACTAAAATTCTTCATATCATTCAATTGTTTCTTATTCAATGAACACCACCATGAAACCACTGCCATTGCCGCCATATTACTACCAAATCTATATATTTCACCATGAAAATCAAAATAATCACCATAAATTTCACCACGTACGATTAAATCCACCATCGAAATCATACTATCATCATTATCCCCACAAAAATTAGAAAGAACCACAACAAAATTTGACACTCATAAACAAACTTATCACCAAAATTAGATCATCACCATAAAAAGGTACAAACCCACCACCAAATATCACTGCCAACATTGTCAATATCGATTTTTTCTTCTCCACCACCTTCAATTCCTGCTTCTTTGTCACCCCAAGCCAACAAATCCATCATTATATTTTATTTTTTAAACATAATCATCAATTTTATCAACCACCAACAAAGCCAAAGAGAAAAATCAAATATAATGAAAATTGTGATATCGAATAAGCATCAAAGTAGGATATGATGGGGGGGTGGGGGAGTGGATTTTGGTGGAGGTATAGTGGGGTGGATGGAAATTGGGCATGAAAAAATGATTGAAAAAAATAAAGAAGAAGAAGAAGATGGTTGCCTATGAAGAAGAAGAGGAGGTTTGGGTAGGGGAAGGAGGGTAGGGGTAGGTGATAGTAAAAAAAAGATTTTAATTTTTTTTTTACTTTATTTACCGTCAAACACATTTTTTTTGTCACGTCAATTTTAGGGGGTAAAAAAAATCATTTTAAACAGTAAAGGTGTGTAATAGGTCGTCATGATAATTTAAGCGTGTAACCAGAGGCGGATGTAGGATTTGGAAGTCCTAGGTGCCACATCGTTCAAGTAAGATAAACGGGTCGGTTGCTTTAATTTTGGGTTACAATTCGGGTTATTATCTTTTTCGATTTTTATAAACAAATCGATCAAACATGCATGTTAGTAATATTTTCTTTTAGATATTCTGTGATTAGAGATAACTAAACACTTCATATTTTTTTTTAGAAATTAAAGGCCTTATTCACTTAGACTTTGAGGAAATTTTTTTTTTTTTTCCAAATTAAAATTTGAGCTTGTATAAACCATCTTATAGTGTTAACTTAATATATTCATATTCCATTGACTTTCTGTGTTGTTGCAGATATATTGTAGAGAGATTAAAATTGTAGTTTCAACCTAGTCATCTTACTTAGCAAGAATGTCGGTGAAGATTGAAAGAACCTTTAAATTGAAAGAACTCTAGTAATAATATTCATCATTTTTAAAACTTATATTTTTTAAAAACTACTATTTAAATACATTCTTAATAATATTTATGTGATATTGATAATTCAAGATTCATTAATTGATAAAGAATAAACATGCAACACTCATATCAAGAGATTAATAATTAGTGAAAGTGAAAGTTTTAAAAAAAAAAGTAAGAATCAACTATGGTGAAAAGGAGTCAATTTGAAATTAATAAAGTATAGTAAATAAATAAGAATGAATGGAAGAAAAAAAACTAAAGTCCTTCACACATTAATAAAAAAAGACCAAAAAAAAAAAAAAAAAGAAGCTTCATTGCACATGTGGCATATCATGCCCTTTTCCAATTGAACCATTTATCATTTTGTTTAGTGGGTGGCAAAGTTAATATATATTAAGTTCTGATACATGTATACATACATATATATATATATATATATATACACAACAATTTTTTCGAAATCACTGGGTGCCGTGGCAGCCCCACCCATACCCTTAGATTCGCCCCTGTGTTTAACTGGCATTTCGAGAAAAGTTCAAGAGTGAATTTATGGATTTTCCCTTTATGAAAATATGCATCTTTATGTAAAAATATACTTTCTTGAAACTCTTCTAAAATAATGCACTTGAAGAAAAATACATTCTTGAAATACTTCGTAAAAATCTTGAAACTTACTTTTCTCATGAAAACAATACAAATGAAATATTATGACAAGATTTTCAGATAACTTTATCAAAAAGGGTCCTTGTGGCAGTATAAGCATGAACCAACAATCAACAATCATCAATGAATATAAAGTACCATAATTATAATAATAAAAATCAAGAATCAATGATTAGAGATAGAGAGAATTAAAAAAAATGTGATCTTTTGGAGTCAAAACCTTAGCTTTGATCTTACTAACTAAAAAAATTATAGATATACGTGATGAGGAATAACTTAATACACTATGATAGGCTTACATACCCGGAAGAACAAAGTTCTAGAAGAAACTTGAAGAAGAAGCTTGAAACCCTAATTTTCTTTTCTTGATTCTTCGATCTAAGCCTTGGGAATGATTATGAGAGTATTTTGAGCATAGAGTATATTGTTTAGGACCTTAATTTGGTGCAAAAATGTCGAGATTTAATCTTAGAAGGGGTGGTAAAATAATGAAATAACCCTATTTTAAAAACTGTTGGAGCCATCTACGAGTCGTAGTAACTTCTACGGGTGTAGAAGCTCCCATAGAAGGCAAGCACATATTTTGGGATTTTCTGATGTTTTGATTTAGGAAATCTTTTATGGTCTGCGAACCGTTTTACGAGTCATCCTACAGGGTCGTGGAGAACATGCAAAAGAAGAGTTTTAGTACTTCACTTCCACAAGACAATATATGTACCATAATTAATTCTACGGGTCGTAGAATGGTCCGTGAAAGTGTAACAACTCAGAAATTGGAAGTTGAGTTTGGAAAGAAAAAGTTACAGAAAATGAGCTTGTGTCAGTTTATACGGATCAATCTATAGCCTGTAGAAGGCTCTGTAGTCCATAGGAGGTTCTACAGTCCGTAGAAAGGTTTCATAGAAATGATCCAGAAAATTAGAAAATGTCAAGTCTCTGATGAGTTCTTTTGAACCAACAAAATGTCCCGTAGAAGAGTTGACGGCTGGTAGGAATGGTCCGTAAAAAGTATTCAGACTTAGTGAAATTGAGTGGCTTTGGATCTATGGAAATGTTTACGGATCGTAGGAGGGCCCCGTAGAAGTTGACTTTAGACTTGGAAGAATTTTTGGTTCATGATTCTACAGTTGGGCCTACAGTCCATAGAAGCTTCGACCAACCATTGAGAGGTCTTATGGAAATTATTCAGAAATTGAGTCCTCAGTAATTGGTACTATGGATGACCAGTACGGTTAGAAATTTATACGGACCGTAGGTCGGCTCGTAGAACTGATTCAGTAGTTTTTATCTAAGGGAATTTGAGTCTTTTCCTACCCTTTTAACCCCTAAAATATGTCGTTTTTAGAACATTCTAAGGTCCTATAATTGATTTTAGGCATAATACATAAACATGACCCTTAACTTGACTTCAATGGACAACTATGCCCTCCAACTTTGAGTATGCACAAGTAGACACTTAAACATGTATAAAATTGAATAAGTAGACACACGTGTCCTACATGGAATAATATATGTAGGACGCCACGTAGGACACAAATTTTCCATGTAGGGTGCCATGTAGGACGGATGTGTTTATTTGTTCAATTTTATACAAGTTTAAGTGTCTACGTGTGCACATCCATAATTAAAGGTCATAGTTGCCAGCTGACGCCAAGTTAAGGGTCATGTTTATGTATTATACCTTGATTTTACTCTGCCTAACCTATCTATTCCCTCCCATTCACTCAAACTCACAAAATCTCTCAATGGTTTTCTTCTCCAACTCTTTCTCAAGCTCCTTAGGTGAACAACTAGGGTTTCAAGATCTAAGGTTTTCTTCTCTTGCATCTAAGAGCTTTGATTACCCAAGATATGTAGGAACTTCACCAATAGATTCTTTCATCCACTGGGTTCCAAAAGAATCTCAATCTCCAATATGATTTCAACCCAATTCTCGTAGGATTTTTTTATATATTCTTCATGATTTGATTCAATTACATGTTTTTCAATTAATTTCATATGACCCATGCCGTATTGTATTTAATATGACTATGATTATAAATTTATGCATGTTTTACAAAACTGATGTTTTATGACTAAAAGAGGCTTTTAAGATAAAGTGTCAATAATTTGTGAAAATTTTTCTCACATTTGAAAGGAATCATGATTTAGATATTTAAAAAGGAAGTGTCTTGTCAAGTGATCAACCATTTTTTATAATCCCTTTGTCATCCACCCATAGAGAAAATAATGTTACTACTCCTCTAGGGGAAGATACGGTCAAGACTAATTAGTATAAGACATATTGACCTAACGAGGTAAGAGAGGACTCATTGTCTTTTATGTTCCTCTTGTTAAGAGCGAAAATCTTTCCATTGAATTGATGAATAACTATGAAATCATGGTTTTGAAAATAGTTATTCTAAAAAATGAATTTATGATTGGATTGGTACTCTTTGATTATTGTATTTTCAAGTATTTTGATATGATTACGATTATATCTATTCCACTAGAATTTATTAGGATTTACTACTAGTAGAGATTTGATCTTTAGTAGCAATTTCCTTTGTCTCAAACTATGTGCCCCGTAGGATTGTTTTAAATGACCTAAGCTAGTGGATCCATTTTAGCAAGAATGAACGTACGGGTTCCTTACCTTGGCTAGTAGGACTCCCTCTTTTCAGTGTGAGTGTTTACACCGAATTTCATGTTATAGCTCACATGGTCTATTATCGATTAATGGTAAATATCTCATAAATGAACGATATTTTCTTCGAAAAGTTTTATGTAAGCTTTCCTTATGGTTTTCAAATATGCAATGGCCTTGTTCATGATTTATGATTTTACAAGGCTTTACTACATTTTACTTTATCATGAATATCATGTTTTAAGTTCACTATATTATCATATTTACATTTTTATGCATTTTCCCATATTCAGTACATTCAAAGTACATATGCATATTGTGTCTATATTTTTTCATAACCTCCCAGACGTGGCTAGATCATGATTGCTCAGCTATTGATTACTTGGATTGGTACTCATCATGGTTTGAGGGCTAGGCCATTGTCACTTTTATTGCTTTCTTAGTCTTTCAATTTCAGACTATGTTCGTGATACAGGAAGCTCTGGGGAAGTCGGAATAGGAGAGCACTCATCTTGGGGTGGGCTTACTACTTAGACGCTTTCAACAGTTATCCACTCCGCACTTGGCTACCCAGCGTTTACTGTGGGGACGATAACTAATACACCAGAGGTGTGTCCTTTCCGGTCCGTGCCTGCGTGCTGCAAGATCGAGTTTTACTTGCTCAACGTTAGGGGTTTGTCCTAGTCACATCTATGGATAAAATACTTATGTCAGACTTAGTTAATGTTCTACATATTCTCTTATGTACTCTGTTTCTATCTCTTATGTCATATAAAACTTTGAGACTCATATTGTTTATATTCTATTTTATTGTATTTTGTTACGTCATGCTTATGTCAAATGACTTGTTTAGGATCTCTGGGGATCCCATTCATCATGTCATATCTAGGGTGTACTGTGGGTCGTGACAGAAAGTTAGACATTGAAATTGACTTTCAGGACTTCGTTTCATTATTCGATCTATAGTCAGTTAAGAGATCTACAACATGACTGACCCGTGAAACTCAGGTCCAACCCTATGTCTCAGAAGTCTGATTCCATGAGCTCGTCTACAGTCCATGGTTGTTACTACAGATCATAGATGGTATCCGTGAAAGTTTTTTCTATGGATTTTGAATTCTTTTCTAGGAGTTTTCATGTCAGATCTGAGTTGAAATTTTTGGAGTGTTACAATATCTCCTTCTTGGAATCATTCGTCATCGGATGATGAACAAGCTAGAAAATTACATAAGGCACGAATACAATCCAAAAAGTGAAACATTCAAACACACGAATCAAAGTTGAATCTGAATTATAAATTTTTGGGGTGTTACAATCATATTTGCAATACCAAGATATCCATTTGTAGTACCTCTAGAAATTCTCAGTTATCGCATTTACGATCCACCCTCACAAATGTGTACCACACTAGATGACAATAACTCATCCAAGTTCAAAATTTGGTTTTTAATACTCGAAGTACATCCAGGACCCTCCAAATATAAATTAATAGTGCAAATCAATTGTAAAACACATTTTGAACTTATTGGAAGCGACATAACACTATTTGGGGATCACTTAAAGAACTCTAAAAATCCAATCAATTGACCAAAACACCCCATAAAGCTCCGAGAACTGAACCAAACTTTCACCTAGGCCAAAAACCACCCCCTATTCTAGTGGAACTATGAAAACTCGGATCCAACCTTCCTAATCTCAAATGTTGACTTTGGTCAATAGTCTTATATTTCCAACTTCAAAACTCAAAAACTCATTTGAAAACCTACAATCCTCGCAAGTCATAAATACCATATCAAAGTTGTGGAGAGAGTTAAACTAGGAAAACATTGAAAAACACGAAAACGACCTAAAGGGTTGTTACAGTTATTGTTACCAAATAAAACCCATGGGAGACCTCTAAAATTATCTATAATACTCTTCATGTTCTTAATTTATGCGATACCGTTTGACTTGACGCAAAATTTAAGAAATAAATGATTTCAAAATAATTGTGATCTAAAACAAACCTTAAACATTTGTATGGCCATAAAGTTAAATAATTTTTCATTATAAAAACATGCCCTTCTTTTTTTAACAAAGGAAAAAGGAACTTAAATGGTATAAAATGAAATAAGTGTGTAAAATCATGGGAGGCAACAACCATAAATACAAATTACAATGCCAAAATTGCAATTTCCCAACTTTTGCAACGTGGCTTATTTCTCTTCGTGAAAATTTTGGGTTTGAGACGCAAAAATAGTTGAAAGAAACTGAATTATGGTTGGAAGTTGGAACATTCACAAATTTCTCATATGCATTTTTCACTTGCATACGGAAAAGAGTGTGTGTTAGATTTGGGATTCAGTAACCAAAAGATGAAGCTGGATTTTCTTACCCAGAGGGCGAAGCTATATCTAAGAAGAGGGTACACATTCTCCACTTTAGCTTCCGCTGTGAGATGGGAAGGAGGCGTTTCAATGGTTCAAGGAGCTTCCAGGGGCATTGGCTTGGAGTTTGTAAGTATACTTTCTTCTATCCTTTTCAGAGGGTTGACTAATGCATTTTACACAATTTGCCCCCTTTTTTAGAAAATGATTGATATTTGTGAACTATTTACTTTTTTAACTTTTCAATTTAAACTCCGTGTTTCAGTTAAAGACAATCGCATAAGTGAAATGGGAGAGTGAGTAATTGTTAGGGTTTGAGAGACTGTTCTTATTGACATAGTTGTATTCTACATTTTGAAGAACAGTAAATAGGACTCAATTGCAAGACATATATATGATGTGGTTTGTGTTGTGCTGGACGTTTCATTGATGTGGTATTATTGTTGCTTCAAGGGATTAATTGTTTAATTTTGTGGTTCTTTTGATTTCTAGTAGTTTCTTTATTTGGTTAGTAACACGGGCCATGATCCTGTCAATTTTGGTGAAAATGATATAACTGAGGTCCATTCAGTGCAGACAGTTATTGTGCCAAGTATGAACCACTTAAAACTACAGCAATATAGACAGAGATTATGGGCATTGACTAATTTGTCTAACATATCACAACATGCTATTGCTGATTAAAGAGATAATTTGGATTATCTTACAAATGTCTTTCGATATTTCTATAGGGTTAATGGGGGTATTAATGAAAAGTCTGTGTCTCATTCTGAATACAGTAGTAATGCTGATTGAAAAGGTGAAAAGGGATTTCCTGATTCTGGAGTCTTTTACTTTTAGTCCTCTTTCTTTAATTGGTGTAGTCTTTGCTTATTTCTAATCAAACAATTTTGCAGCTTAACAGCAGTAGATTGGGCCTGGGTACATATATTATTTAAAAAATAGATGAACAGGGTATAATAGAAAACCATAGCATGCAACAATGTTTCTCTATTGATACTTTTGCAGGAGTTATATTATAGGCTTCAATAATACATGCTTATGAGTGGTAAAAGAAGAAACTTGGGGATGATAGTTCACACACAAAAAATGTAAAAGTGATGCGTTAAGTCTAGAAATTTTGATTATATTTCTAACTTATCATTCACAATATAATGTGAAATAAGTGAAGATTATTAAAAATGAGCATAGGCGATTGTTGGTTGTGGGCATGATATTGATGAGTGAAGGGGTGCCAACTGGTTTGATTGTTATCATATGGTGTTGTTCCTAATTATCTATTGGACTCAAGAGCTTTTTACTCCTCTTACCTTTCTTTTAAGTTTTTGATTTGTTTGTCTTTTGTTTTTCCCCTTTGTATTTGTGAACAGTTTAACTAGCATGTTTTAACTAAGTTATGGAGACTCTTCACTTTGGTGCCACACCTGTGTTGACATGCCATGGGTGTGGGATTTGTACCAGATAGGATCAATTGATTTTGGATAATTTGACCAAAATCAATCGAGAAATTCAAGCCGGGTACAATTTAGGCATATGATTTTTTATCAGTAAAAGAGACCTGTGTTGGATAGTTATAGATCAAACATCATTGAAGAATGTGCAATGAATTCAAGAAGTTTATTATGACCTCTATATCATTTTCAATAGCCATGTTACACTAAGAAGACAGTATGGAGATGCATTCATACTTATTAATAAGTACAGATTCAAACTTGCCCCCAGAAATTCGTGCATTCATTTCCTTCCAAATAGTCCACTATAATTAGGCATATTTTTATAGCTATATTTGGATCCGTACCCCCGAATCTTAAAATTTAGATCATCAAGGATCCGACCTACTAGTCCATCATAAGTATGCATATTTTTATAATGGGACAAGAGACGGATTTACCCCCGAACTTTAATAAATGGTACGTATATGCCCTCCGTTATACTTTCCGTCCGCATATGCCCCTGCCGTCCAATTATAGGTACACATATACCCCTCTCACTAACGGACCCCTAATTTTTTACACGTGTCTTAATCCTATAGAACAACCGTCGTTCTATAGGATTAAGACACGTGTAAAAAATTAGGGGTCCGTTAGTGAGAGGGGTATATGTGTACCTATAATTGGACGGCAGGGGCATATGCGGACGGAAAGTATAACGGAGGGCATATACGTACCATTTATTAAAGTTCGGGGGTAAATCCGTCCTTTTTCCCTTTTATAATTATACTTGGATCCGTTCCCCTAAATCTTATACTCCCTCAGTCCCATATTAGTTTATCATTTTACTAAAAATAGTTGTCCCATATTAGTTGATCATCTTACTAAAATCAAGTTGTCCCATATTAGTTGTCCACCTTACTAAATCAAGAAAGCATTAATTAAATTTTTCCTATATTACCCTTGCAATTAATTTTTTTTGAAAGTGTTCACATTTGTTTGTAAAATTCTCAAGAAGTTTTTATGGGGTGATTTAGTAAAATTATCTTCTTATTTATGATTTTTTAATATGTGTGTAAAAAGGAAAGTGATCAATTAATATGGGACGGAGGGAGTAATTTAGATCATCAAGGATCCGACATCTAGATCAGCACACGTCTTGGACATCCGCACCTGAGTCTAAACACTTAGATTTTAAATATAAACTAGATGGTTGATTGCCTATTTGTTTTTTAGTTTGTGATGATTGTAAAACTTATGTTTATGTTATGCTTGAATGTAAGCAGGAAGTTTGTTATCTGTTTTCTTTCTTTCTCTGGTATTGGATTTAGATCAAACCTTTGATTGGGGAAATGGCTGTAGGCGTCTGGAATGAGTGCTCATAAAGGACCGAGTTCTTTACTAATCAAAACATTGAGTGCACTGAAACCTCATCCATACAGCTAGTTAAAGTAGAGACAGGATTTCCAGTTCATTCTTTATCATCTGCCTTACATTTTCTCTTTTCCTTTTTGTTTTCCATACGTCTCCCTTGGCCATCTCATTTTTCTTGGTTCCCATGCCACTGCCTAAATTTGCACAAATGAAATGAAACATACAAACTTCATGAAGTTCGAAACAAAGGAATAGAACTATGGCCTCATCTGGCATGGCTGGCACACATATGGAGAATTTGGCCTTACTAAAGTAGTTATTAGGTTTGTATAACTGCTTATTTAATATCTGACAACATGACCTTTTGTTTTTAATGGGCTGGTCTGACTGGATGAGTTTAACTTTCTTGCAAACTCTAAAATTAAGCAGTTGCTTATACTTTCTTGTGCACAGGAAGACTTCCTCTGACAGGATATACTAGCCTTCTGTTTTTGGTCCAATCTTCAATGGACTATGATCGTAAGTTAATTATCATATTCTATAACTCCTTAGGCAAGGTTTTTCCTGGGTTTCTGACTCATGCAGGTTAGACAATTGTTAGAGAAAAAGGACAAAGGCTACATTGTTGCAACGTGTCGTAATCCTAGTGGAGCAACAGGGCTTCTGAAATTGAAGAACAAGTTTCCTGAGCGCCTTGACATTCACCCATTAGATCTGACAGTTGAAAGCACTATCGAGGTATATTTTAGTAGTTATTTCTTTGCACAGATTCTCCTTTTCCCTTTTTGTTCATAAGTGGGAATATTGTATTGCTCCACTTGCCAAAAGAATCATTTGCGTATTTCATGGTTTCTTGTTAGTCTTGTTGGTTCATGAGCCTTTTTTGTTTTTATAACAATGCTAATTCTCAGGACTCAGTCAAATCGATCAGAGACAAATATGGCTCAGTAAACCTTTTAATTAATGCATCTGGTGTTCTTTCAATACCCAATGTTCTGCAGCCAGGTACATTGTTTCTTTGTATTATGTTCATAAATTTATCAATTGTAGCTTGGACATTGTTGCAACTTACAATGATAATGAAAAGGATAAATGGTCATTTCCTTTCTTTTAATCATGGAATTGGTGAAGTGAATTATTTATCTTCTCTCTTTTTTCAGTACAGAAACAACACTGACTAAGGTGCAGAGATCATCCTTGCTTCTTGCTTATGATATCAATGCTGTTGGTCCCATTTTGGTCATCAAGGTGCAGTCTTTTATTTTCTCTCAAGTTGTAGGCTAAAATAACTTATTTTGAATCATTTCTTTTTTAGCAGCAACTATTTCTAAGCAATCAAGGTTTTGCTCAACAATGAATATCTTGTCTTGATACTTTGACCGACAAATAAGTAATTACCCTTGTTAATGTGTACATGATCAGGAATTTCTGCTCTCTCCTTGAAGGGAAGGTGCTAATACGTTTTTAATACTTGACTTTGAAAAAGCTAAACAACTTAATTTAAGCAAGAATTTGCCTCTTTTATACCGAACTTTGCCAACCAATCAGATACGAGTAGAGTAGGAAATCCCATTTCCAAGAAAGAACATTTTCGATCTTTTTGCATCAATAGTCATAAACTAGGTTTCCAAGGCTTCGGTTCAAGTAAGAGCCCGGCACGTGATGTGTTGCTTGGCACATATCACAAGCTTGAGTCCCATCACATACAAAAAGCTTGGTGTTGTGTGGGACTTCGAATATTTCTTAAAACTTATGAGCCCTTAACACAGCAATTTCTAGCTCTTTGTTAGTAGTAATGTCGTATAACCTGTTCTTAACAAACTGCAAATGACAATCTAAACGAAGAAGTGGAGAAAAGATAACCTGATGTGTTATCTTTCGATAATCTGCACAATTCTTATCTGTCAGAGATGTCTCAGATTGTAGAAATTCCTTGCTGTCATGCTGGTAGATCTTTGTCCAGAGTCTTCTAGTTTCCATCTCAGAATTTTGAGCATGTCCCTCCCTCAGAAGGTTCAAAAGTATCTTGTCCAACTCTTGTTTGTTCATAGATGTTACTTGATACTCCCTCCATCTCAATTTAAGTGTCTTAGTTTGACTAGGCACAAACAAAGGGAGACTTTTGAATCTTGTGGTCTTAAATTAAAGCTTTGTGTAGTCCTTTAAGTCTTTGTGCTCTTAAACTTGCAATGTAGGACGCTGGAATCGCAATACTTACTAAATATAATATGAGGCACTTTTTTTGGGACAGACCAAAAAGGAAAGTAAGACACTTAAATTGGGATGGAGGGAGTAGAAGTTAATATAGAGGACAGATATCTGCTTTAGATTTGCTATAAATTTTAAACTATAAAACAGACTTATCTGAATAAAATATTTTGTCCTATCTCAATTGCATTCAACCAGCATCATCAGATGAAGTTGGATATTTGGATTAACCTGGTGAGTTAAACAAAAACTAAAATTGGAGCATAAGGAACCTCATTGTCGGAGTTTCTGTCATGCTGGTAGATCTAAATCCCGAGTTTAAGGTTTCCATTTCAACATTTTTTAGCTAGTGCTTCTTCCATCATAGGGTTGGATAAATAGCTTGTCTAACTCTTTTTTGTTTGTAAAAGTAGCTTGGTAGAAGTTGAACTGCTAGTTCTGTTCTGTTTCCTGTTAATTTTGAATAATAAGATAGGCTTACTTATGTCAATTGTATTGGATCACCATCATCAAATGAAGTCGGATATTAGGATTATCCTGGTGAATTAAGGGGAAATCATTGTGGAGCAAATAGGAACCTGATTGTTGGACTTGCACATAGAAGATCTTGTCAAAGATAGACTTATCCCCAAAAAGGAGAAAGATCTTGCCAAAGTTAGCCATCTACTAGTTACTATAACGAAACTTAGAAAAGTGATCCACACATTTAAAGCAACACGTGTGTTTCATGAGTTGCCAAATGCTGCATTGTAAAAACAAATAAAAAATCAACAGGGATGTGTTGCGAAGAGATCCTTTTATAGTATATCATGTCAAAAGTTGAGGATTCTCAAAGTTAGGTTTACCTTTTTCTTTTTCATATTGAATACCTCTTACTTTTGACAATGTAACATTTAGTTCATGTTTTGCGTGAACAGCACATGTGGCCTTTGCTGAAAGCTGGAGGTGGCTCTGGAACTGACAAGGATTTTGCTATTGTTGCCAACTTAAGCGCAAGGGTGGGATCGATAGGAGACAATGCTTTGGGAGGGTGGCACTCCTATCGTGCATCTAAGACTGCACTGAATCAGTGTATGCTCTTTAAAAAAAATCTATTTACCCAATTACATATTTAACTTCTGCTGATGGATGGTAAAGTTGAATGTCTCCATGAACCTTTTTGACCAAACAATATGTCATGTAACATAACTGAAATATGGATATCAGATGTCTTATAAAGATATCTGGCATGATCATGGAAGGCAAAAATTGAAAACTTTCTTAGCATACAAGGATTGTGGATTTGTTGTATGGTTAGGAAGCAAGTACTTGTTAAATTGGCCATTTAACAGGAAAAGGAGAAACAACGGTTCCAGTTTTATGTGTTTTAAGAACTAGTAAGAGCCTGTTTGGATTGGCTTATTTTAAGTGCTTTTAAGCCAAGATAGCTTTTAAGCACTTTTGTAGTGTTTGAGACTGAGTAAAATAAAAGAAGTGTATTTAAGCCAAAAAGACAAAAATAACCCAAAAGCTACAAGCCCATCCAAATAGGCTCTAAGTCTAAACTGTAAGGAAAATGAGGAGCACTTTTAAATGATCATAGAATGACCATTCTGTTCAACCAATAGCCTTTCATACATTTTATATAGTCGATGGTAGTGGGATCTGGTGCAGGTTAAGTTGTGGGATAGCTGGGTGGAGAACAGTTGACCATTAAGGGCTGGGGAACAGGCAAGATGAATGTGAAGAGTGAACTGTCCCAAACACGTTAGTCTCCACCTTGGTCAGGTTTCAACTTCTTATGTATCAGTCTGGACAGAAAATCTTAATTGATAATTGTTTTTTTTTTTTTTACATTTTATTTTTTCCCCTTTCATCTTTGTTCGAATAATCATAGGTGAGAAGTTAAGTTTTCTCTACCTAAAGAGTATCTAGTGTGAAGTTCACTTCTCTCTTCATATCCTATTTATCTTGCTTACACTTGCATTTAGAGATGATTAGAACCATGGGCACCCTTAAACTCACTTATGCTCAGTGCTGTGTTTTGATTGTTGAGAGACAAGAAACTAATAATGCAATTCAGAAGAGATCACTGGTTGCACTGGCAAATGTACTGATATGCAGTGCACTTTCTTCCAAGTAGCATTTCTTGTGGACAGACAGGAACAACAATTCACTACAATTACAAGAAAATGTTGGAATGTTACATTTTTAGTTTTGGGATATACTTCTTCAAGCATGTCCAGAATTCCGTGATCCAATGTCTTAACATTAGTGTGATTCAATATTTGTTGAGGTAAAAACCAAGCAAAATCTTGGTGAAATGTTATGCGTAGATCTTTCTGGACACGTGTCCCCTTATATTCAGCCACAAACATTTGGTTTTCTTTTCTGATTTCGAGGACATTGGAAATCCACAAGGAAATTGGTTTTAAGTAATGCATGAAGAGTTCAGAATTGTGCTCCTTTGACAAAACAACATAATACCTGAATGCTTTCTGTTGCTCTTTGCAGCATTAGGTACTATAGAGTTTACCATATATATTTATTATTTTAAGTCATTGAGTTTGGAGATCAGAAATGGGCAGAGCTAGTTTCTTTGGCTATCTTAAGTTATGTTGCCCCAGAACCCTGTAAATTTTCAACTTCCCATAGAATCTCCGGAGCTTTCCTAGCCACTATAGTTTTCTTTTTTTATCTTCTTTGTCTGAAAATAGGAGGTAAAGTCAATAATGACAACTCTGAAGTTGGGCTGTTGTGTACCTGAATATTCTGACTGAAATTATTCGACAAATCCTCAAGTGGAACTAAACCTTGTGGTCAAAATGGCAGCAGATTGCAAACCTCATCCATGTATATAGATGACTTGTTCTATCACCTTATATTTATATTATAGAGAAGTGAATTTATTTGCGGTAAGATTAGTTGGTACTTCATGAAGTCTGAGAATGCCATTGATCTATGATTCTCGAAATTTTACAGCAACCAAGGATTTGACACAGTTTGTTGATAGTAATGCCATGCCTCTAATTTTTCATCCAGTTTGTCCTCTGGTGAAATTGGTTCATGCTAACCATGTCTTAATGTTGCAGTAACAAAGAATGTGTCGGTGGAATTTGCACGTAAGAAGGATCCAATTATATGCATTTTGCTGCACCCAGGCACGGTGGACACTGATCTCTCTCAACCATTTCAAAGAAATGTTCCAAAAGAAAAGCTTTTCACCAAAGAGTTCTCTGTTCAGAAGCTCCTCAGTATCATGAACAACACAAAGAGATGTGATAATGGGAAGTTCTTTGCCTGGGATGGTCAAGAAATTCCTTGGTGATTTTCCCCTGAAATCCATACATGACGACTGGGTATCTACTTGGTTTTGATTGATTCCTCCGGGATGATATTCTTGATTTCTTCTTGTTGAGCATATTTTCTAGTTAACTTTTTATGTCCTTGTATGGATATGCAGCACTTGTTATAATTAAACCATTAAATAAGAAAGAAATTGCAGTTTCATTTGTATCTACGGAAGAGATTGTACAAATCGTGAACATATACTGAAACTAGTTTCTGGAAACATGTGTTGTATGTTGATCTCGCAAAATAGTGAATCGAAAAGATATTATATAGCTATATCACTTAAGAAAAATTTAAGAGAAAATTTAGAAACAGATTATTAGTTTCACTTTAATGTGTTGTTTTACTTTTTTTCTTTCTTTCAAATTTCAGTAGTAAATATATCTAAACGTCATGTCATATGGAGATTCGCATGTAGTGTCCAAAGTTGCTTGTGCCATTTCTCATCTTTGCCTTCTACGGAATTTGATATAGTGAAAAGACATAAAGTATCACTGAAGTTTCGAATTTTCAAAAAAATATCTTAAATTTGTAAGTGTCCTATTACTCGACGAAAGTTTTGAATATTGTTGTAAAAGGGCCATTTTTATCCATTTTTTCACATTGTTTGTGAACACGAAGATGATGCGCGTGACTGAATCAATTTGCTTCCCAAAATCAATTAAAAATGTCATGTTTCAGTTAGTTTTCTATTAATTAATTAAGTTATTAAATACCCCATCTGATTTAGTGATCTTAGAAATCTATTTCAAACTCCTGGAAATTTGATCAGAGTCAGAGGAAATGAATTCCTTCAGATCTTCCGAAACAATCACAATTCCATCAGAGGAATCGGACATCATCTCAGCTAAAGAAACAAAAGCACTTATGGGCTTCAAAAATTTGTTGTTCTTTATAACCATAAGTATCATAACCAGTAACACCAAGAACTCCTAAAAGCAACAACCCAATTCCTATTTCTACAAGTATAGTCTAAACCCTTTCTTAATAGCTTTAAAGCTGCATGATTCAAAGCCATTATGTCTTAAAATTTTGGATTCTAAACTTCAATTCTCGAAAAAGGGTTTGAGAAAATGCAATAGATCCAAAATTTAGGGAATTTGTTTATAGAGTTAAGGTGGAAAGATGTATACCAACCTGAAAATGCTCAAGAATGACGTAGAAGTAGTTTTTTTCTATCTAGATATTGGTGCGGGTCATCAACAATAGATAAAAAGGAGAAGAAAATGGGGAAACAAAAAAAAAAAAAAAAAGATGATACACTATAGAAATACCGTATAAATTATGCATACTAAATTGATGAAGAACAACTTAAAATAGGACAATTACTACTGTTAATTGCAAGAAAATGGTATTGGGAAGGATATAGGATGAAGTTTTTGGGAAGGAAGAGTGAGTGGCGTCCAAATGGAAATGTTTTTGTTAAGCTTCGGGTCGGTTATCCATATTTTTATTAATATTTAAATTTAATAAAATGGGTAAAAGGGGTGAGAGTCACGGGCGTCTTCATAGATGAGAAAATGGGTCAAAACGGTCCTTTTACAAGGATATTCAAAACTTTTGTGAAGTAATAGGACGCTTGCAAAGTTAATGTGTCTGTTTGAAAATACGTCACAATTTCAGTGTAGACTTTATGTTTTTTTTCATTTACGCTTATTCACATTATATTACTACTACATGTGTCCTATATTAGATGAGCATTTTACTAAAAGTAATTGTCTACTGAATCAAAATAGAATTAATTATTTTTTTCCTATTTTACCCCTACAATTAATGTCTTTGAATATGAACAATTCTCAATACTAGCTATTCCTATGCTCTAGGTATATTCTTGAATAGAGAAGTGCTAAATAGCCAGAAAATTTTAAAAACTATAATATTTTTTTTATTTTAAAATAAACTGATATTTTTTTCATTCTTTAGTTAAAATGTATTAAAGTTAAAAGTGTTAAATGTTCAAAAAGGTAAAATAACATAGATAAATATCATTTTGACCAAATTTTATGGCCAAAAGGATTTTTCCTTTTAGATAAATCACTTAGATATGTAGTATTGAGAAAATATTTACTATTTATGACAATAATTTTTTTTTAACTAAATCTAACCATTTTTTGGGATTAAAATTGTACAACACTTCGAAAGACCCAGTTTCTTTTCTATTTGTCCGTCTCTTTCTCTACATATGATTTCTCCTCTTCCTCCTTATGTGTGATTTGATCAAAATTCTGATTTTACAGACTCGGAAGGAGAAACTGTCATCCTAGTCAATCCAACTGGGATGCCCTGGACCTGACATGTCACTTGGAAAGAGTAACATGAAGCTCAGAATTGGGGTGTAGTCAATACTCCCAAATAAAAAGGGAATTGATCTATGGTCGATTTCGTAACAAATCAAATAAAGAGGAATTTCTATTTGTACCTCGTAAAAAAAGCTTTTTATTTTGTGTAATGAACCATTTCTCTTCTTTTCGTGGAAAGAAATTATGTTTAAGTAAGCAAATATGTCATCTTCTTCTTCTTATTCTTCTTCTTCTACTACTACTACTACTACTACAAATTTTTAATCCATATCTTCAAATCGATTTACATCCAAAATATCACGAGGATAAGAATACAAAGGTCCAAAAATTGTACAAAATTGTGTGTGCAAGTGTTGCGTCCAATCGCACAAGTGTACGTGGTCATTCAAGTATTTAAAGTAGCTCTTATTAAGAGCCGGGTATCGTACCCACAGAGACTCAAGATTAAAATAATTCGATTTTACCAATACTCTCAATTAGAAACAAGTGTTATCAAGATTTAAGAATTGAATATTTTTATAATCTAAAATTTAATTAAAAGCTTAACTAAAGTGATTCAATTTCAGAAAGGTTTGAACAATGATTGGGTAATGTCCAGGGCTGTAGCTCACATTAGGAATCATGTAAATTATCTGGTTAAACGGATATTAGTTAACTATCAAATCAATGATCACAGGGTTAAATGTATGATTATGGTCTCCCGACCTCTAATCGCCTACTATAATAGGCAGCCTAACTACATCGTTGAGCGGGGTAGGCTGGACCAATTAATGAGCATTACGATTTTGTCATATCTAATAACCAAGCACAGTTTCTAGGTATATCCCTATCCTAGATACAAATTTAACTCTAGATCTTCAAAGAAAATCATGCTCCTATTGCCCATGTTATATCCTCTTATCCTTCTCCCGAGTTCAATTCAGACAAGATATTTATTTCAGTGGTGATCAAGCACAAAATACGAAAATAAGAACAAAAGATTAATTCATATGATAGCTAATTTCAATCCATAAAACTTCAATAATATACAATCATCTAGTAACCACAGCCCTAAAACTACGGAAATTAGCTACTCATATTGTAACACCCCGTATGCTAGAAAGACCAGTTTGCAGAAATCAAAAGTTGTAAGTGCCATCGACGGGCACCACCCATGGACCGTAGGGTGACCCACGGATCGTAGGTGGGGGTCTGTGGATGGTCACCTGCAACCCTCCCCAAAAAACACAGACAAAATAATATTCTAAGGCACGACCCACGATCGGACCCACAGACCGTAGGTCAGACTACGGGCAATGGTCCTGGTCCTTGGATCGAGACCCCAGAATCCCCTATCTAAATCCAGTCGATGGTTGATAGGATGGACCGTGGGTCCATCCACGGTTCGTCGATCGATCCATCGGTTGGCCCCGACAGCTTTTAAGTGAGGGGTCGTTTGGTCTTTTCCCTATACGTTGGACCCCTAAACTACGTCATTTTAGTCAGTTTTAGCCTAGTAACTTAATTAGAACTTACCCTAGTCAACTCATTCTCCAAAATTCATCAAGTTGAACGAAAAGAAGGAGAAAGAGTTCCAGACCCGAAATCGAAAGATTTCTTCGTGAATTTCGTCACCAGGTATGTGGGATTTCACTAATGGTTCCTTTCACCCATTAGGTCCCTAGAATTCAGTCAAATTTTTGATTCTCAATATCATGTTTATATCTAGGGTTTCTAGAACTTCAGAATATTGTTGTGATTCAGCTGTTAGACTAATCCAAATCAGATTATCATGTTTATATGGAATTATTGCTTAGTTCTTTGCATGAAATTCAGAACCCTGGTTGTGTATATTCATTTAGTTCATGAATTACACTTGCTAGGTCAGTTTAAACAGTTATCCATGCTCTAGTTAATAATGTCTCATTATCAGTACATTGATGTTGCATTTTCAGTTAACATGTCAGTATTTTGAGCTATTCAGTATTACATAAATTCAGTTATAATGTGTTGCTTACATGATCAGTTGGGAGTAGGCTTAATACTGAGTGAACTAAGGGTCAATCACCCTCATAGTCCCAGAACTACGTGCCCTCGTATGAAAAGTCCCCTCTGTGGGCAACATATTTAGTGATCACGCCAGTCATGCCTTTATACCCCTAGCAAGGTATATTGGGTCCTTTCGATGGGGCGATACATCGAACTCCACGGATCGCTCTCGTGGTTTTATATCTGTCAACAATAGCTCCGACAATTAGATTCTAGTGCATAAATCAGGTTATCAGTTACAGTTCAGTATTTAGTCTCAGCATGTCATGTACTTGGTCATTGTATTCAGTTAGTTCAATATTTAGTATATTTCAGTATTTACATCATGTTTAGAATATGCCATTGCTCTTATTTCTTTGTTCAGTTATGTATATGTTGTTTAGCTTTATCCTATCTTGTATGCTCACTACCCTGACGCATACTCTCTGCGCTACATCTTCTCGTGATGTAGGTTCAGGTCCTCAACATTCAGATCACAGATAGATTGATTCCTGATCTCCAGTTCAACAGTATCAATGGTGAGTCCTCATTCTTCAAGGACGATTTACATGTCTTTTCTTCGGTCATTCCTATTTTAGTTTCATTTTTGCTAAAGTTAGCTAGGGGCATGTCCCAGAAACTCTAGTCAGTTAGAGGCTTTTATTCAAACATAGTTAGATTCAGTTTTAGTTGAGTTTGATCTTTCAATTTTCATTAAACTTGATTTTATAAATTCACATTTAGAATGGGTATTCCCCATCATTTCCCCTTTATGTTATGTTTTAAGCTTCTGCACAGAATTATCTTATTTCAGTTCTCTTAGTATGTTTATGGTATGCCAGCAGGGTTAGCTTGGGGTCACTTGTGATCCTAAGTCCTGTGTCCACGTCTTGGGGGTAGCCACGATGAGTGAAAAATTTGGTATCAGAGCTCAGGTTCAAGAGTCCTAGGATTGCTGAAAAGCCACACTAAGTAGAGTCCCTTTCATGAGTGTGAAGCGCGCCACATTTATAAAGGGGAGGCTACGGAGTGTTTTAGGAAAAACTTCACTTTCTTGATATTCTTATCGTGCGTAGGTATGATCTTCTTTCTAATCCATCGTTATGCGTTTTCAGATCATAACTCCTCGTAGAGCTTACCCAAGGAATGCTAATGCATTTAACGCTGACGCAGTTTCTCTAGTCCTAGATCACGAAGTTTCGAATGCAGAGTTTCAGAACGCCATTCAACTTTTGGCCCAGAGTGTAGCTAACCAGAACAATCAGCAATTTTTAGTTCCTGCAAAAGCTAGTAGTGGATCAGTGGCAGCTAGGGTCTGTGATTTTGTTAGGATGAATCCGCTAGAGTTTCTAGGGTCGCAAGTGACATAGATGAGGTCAAGAAAATCTTTAGAGTGATGCAAGTGACAGGAAATGATAGGGTAGATATGGCGTCCTACCAACTTAAGAATGTGGCTCACATTTGGTTTACTCAATGAAAAGAAAATAGTGGTGAGAATATCGCTCCTGTGATATGGGAGTATTTTACTGGAGCTTTTCTGGACAGGTTCTTTCCAAGAGAATTGAGGGAGGCTAAGGCCCAGGAGTTCATGAATTTGAGACAAGGTTCTATGTCGGTCCAAGAGTATGGACTTAAGTTCACCCAACTCTCTGGGTATGCTCCGCATTTGGTGGCCGATCCTAGGGCGCAGATGAGTAAGTTTCTATTTGGGGTATCTGACTTGGTGAGAATAGAGTGCAAAAATATTATGTTGCTAGAAGATATGAACATCTCTAAGATCATGACTCATCCTCAGTAGGTTGAGGGAGATAGGCTTAGGGAACAAGTTAAGGACAACCAAAAAGATAGGACAGGCAACTATGATTACTCTCAGCAAAAATCGGGTAGTGGAAATCGCTCGCAGTTTAAGCACAAATCTTCAGCTCCAGCACCTTCAGCAACAATTGTTCCACCACCATGTTTCGACAGGATCATAAAGGTAGAGCATCAGGCTCTAAGTCTGAGAGAAGTGTTTCAGTTACCAGAACCTACCTAACTTGTCCAAAGTATGGTAAGAACCATCCGGGCGAGTGTCTTGCAGGAAAAGATGGATGTTTTAGGTGTGGTCAGATTGGTCACAGATTAAGAGATTGCCTTTCTTCTAAAAAGGGACAATGAGGCAACAATGTTATGGCTCATTCTACAACTTCAACAACACCAGCAAGTCACTCAACGAAGTAGATTACTTCACCTAGTACAGGTGACGATCAGTGCTAGAACAAGTTGTATGCTCTCTAGGCTCATTAGGATCAAAAAGATTCTCTTGATGTGGTTACTAGTACATTGCGAGTCTTTCATTTAGATGTTTATGCTTTGTTAGATCCAGGGGCTACTCTTTCCTTTGTAATTCTCTATATAGCAGTAAACTTCGGTGTCAGTCCAAACACTCTCTCATAATCCTTCTCAGTCTCTAATCCAGTAGGTGACCTAGTTATAGCCAGATGGGTATACAAAAATTGCCCTGTCACAGTCTTTTAGAAAGTCGCCTCAGCAGATCTTGTAGAGTTAGAAATGGTAGACTTCGATGTTATTCTAGGCATGGATTGGTTACATTCCTGTTATGTCTCAATCGATTATAGAACTAGGATCGTTCGATTTTAGTTTCCAGACGAGCCAATCTTAGAATGGAAGAATAGTAGCTCAGTGCCTATGGGTCGATTCATATCTTACCGTAAGGCCAGAAAGATGATTTCTAAGGGTTATCTCTATCATCTAGTTCGGGTTAAGGATTCAAAATCTGAAACCCCAACTCTTGAGTCAATTCCAGTAGTTAATGAGTTCCAAGAGATGTTTCCAAAAGATCTTCCCGGAGTTCCTCCCGAAAGGGAAATCGACTTTGGAATTGATCTCCTTCCATATACCCAGCTTATTTTTATTCCCCCTTACAAAATAGCTCCAACTGAGCTTAAGGAATTAAAGAATAGTTGAAAGAACTTCTAGATAAGGGCTTCATCAAACCCAGTATTTCCCCACAGGGTACATGAGTGTTGTTCGTGAAAAAGAAAGATGATTCTCTCAGGAGGTGCATTGACTATCGACAGTTAAACAAAGTCACAATCAAGAATAAGTACCTTATTCCCAGGATTGATAACTTGTTCGACCAACTTTAGGGTTCTAGTTATTTCTCGAAGATAGACCTCAAATCCAGCTATCATTAGCTCAGAGTCAGAGATAGTGACATTATGTAAATAACCTTCAGAACTCGATATGGTCATTATGAATATGTAGTTATGTCATTTGGACAAACCAATGCTCATGTAGCTTTCATGGATTTGATGAAAAGTATGTTCAAGCAGTATTTGGACTTGTTAATTATCATCTTTATTGATGATATCCTCATTTACTCTATGAATAAAGAAGAGCATGTAACTCATTTGAGGTTTATCTTGCAAACTCTCAAAGATCACCAATTATTTGCTAAGTTTAGCAAATGTGAGTTGTGGTTGCAATCTGTTACTTTCCTTGGTCATATAGTGTCCAGTGAAGGGATCTGAGTGGATTCTTAGAAGATAGAGGCAGTGAATGGCGCAAACCTACCTCTACTACAGATATCAGAAGTTTCTTGGGTTTGGCTGGTTATTACAGAAGGATTGTGGAAGGATTTCCATCCATAGCTTCTCCATTGACTAAGTTGATTCAAAAAAATGTTAAGTTTCAGTGGTAAGATAGTTGTGATAGGAGTTTCTCAAAACTGAAAATTAGGTTAACTACAGCTCCTGTTTTGACTCTACCAGAGGGTTCAGACGGTTATGTGATTATTATGATGCATCCAGAGTCGTCCTAGGTTGTGTGTTAATGCAGCGAGGTAAGGTTATATCTTATGCTTCTAGACAACTTAAGGTGCATGAGAAGAACTATCCGACCCATGACCTCGAGCTTGTGACCGTAGTATTTGCCCTAAAGATTTGGAGACATTACTTGTATGGTATTCATGTAGATGTGTTCACAGACCATAAGAGCCTTCAGTATGTGTTCACCCAAAAATAGTTGAATCTTCGCTAGAGGATATGGCTTGAGTTCCTCAAGGACTATGATATGAATGTGTTTTACCATTCTGGTAAGGCCAATGTGGTAGCAGACGCTCTTAGCATACTATCTATGGGTAGTGTAGCGCATGTTGAGGAAGAAAGGAAGGAATTAGCAAAATATGTTCACCGACTTGCTTGCTTGGGAGTTCGCCTTATGAGCATATCAGATGGTGGTGTAACAGTTCAGAATGGGTCAGAATCTTCATTAGTAGCAGAGGTTAAAGAAAAACAAGACAATGATCCTATATTGCTTTAATTGAAGGGTGCAGTTCATCAACAAAAAGTTGAGGTTTTCTCCTATGGGAGAGATGGTGTGCTTCGTTACCAGGGTCGTTTATGTGTTCCTAAGGTGGGTGAGTTGAGACAACAAATTCTTTCAGAAGCCCATAACTCTAGGTATTCTATTCATCCATGTGCCACTAATATGTACCGTGATCTGCAGGAAGTCTTTTGGTGGAATGGCATAAAGAGGGATATAACAGATTTTATGGCTAAGTGCCCTAATTGTCAGGTGAAGGTAAAACGTCAAAAACCAGGAGGTATGACACAAGAGATCAATGTTCCTACATAGAAGTAGGAAGTGATAAACATGGACTTCATTATAGGATTGCCTCGTACTCGCAAACAACATAACTCCATTTGGGTGATAGTAGACAAAGTTTCTAAGTCCGCTCACTTTTTGGTTGTTAAGACTACAAATTCGGCGGAGGACTACGCCAAGCTTTACATTGATGAGATACCCGGTTTTATGGAGTTTTTTTGTCTATCATCTTAGATAGAGGTCATTAGTTTACCTCTCATTTCTGGAAGTCATTTCAGAAAGGTCTTGGTTCCCAGGTTAATCTCAGCACAACATTTCATCCCCAGACGGATGGACAGGCAGAGTGTACCATTTAGACCTTAAAGGACACGTTAAGAGCTTGTGTAATCAATTTCAAGGGTAGTTGGGATGATCACCTTCCTCTTATAAAATTCGCCTACAATAATAGTTACCATTCCAACATTCAGATGCCCCCCCCCCCTTATGAGGCATTGTATGGGCGTAGATGTAGATATCCAGTTGGCTGGTTTGAAGTAGGTGAAGCAGCCTTGATAGGACCAGATTTGGTACATGATGCTATAGAAAAAGTTCAGCTCATCAGAAATAGACTTAAAATAGCCCAGAATCGCCAGAAGTCCTATGCAGATATAAGGAGAAGGGACTTGGAGTTCCAAATTAATGATTGGATTTTCCTAAAAGTGTCACCTATGAAGGGGGTGATGAGATTTGGCAAGAAAGGAAAGCTCAGTCCTAGATATGTATACCCTTACAGGATCTTGAAAAAAGTTAGTAGAGTGGCTTATGAGTTAGAATTGCCAGCAGAACTAGCAGCGGTGCATCCGATATTTCATATAGCATTGAGGAAGAAGTTTGTGGGTTGATCCAGCATCTATAGTACCTTTGGAAAGTATGGCTGTGAAGGATAGTCTCACCTATGAGGATGTGTCAGTTGAGATTCTTGATCGTCAAGGCTGAAGGTTGAGAAACAAAGAAGTCACTTCAGTGAAGGTTTTGTGGAGGAGCTAGTCTGTAGAAGGAGCTACTTGGGAAGCAGAAACAACCATGAAGGACAAATATCCTCATCTCTTTCCTTTCGATTCCATTCCAACTTGAGGGAATAGTTCATCTCTAGTTTTTCAGTTACTCATGCGTAAATTCAGTCTTAGTATCATGCTCCTTCACCTATTCTTGCATTTTCAGCATATTTGTATGTTCTTGGAACTTAGTTTAGTCAGATTTCAGTTTCCAGTACTTAGTGTTAGGGTTTGCAGCTCTTTCCCTCTATATTCAGTTAGTTTAGTCTTCATTTGAGGATGAATGTTCCCAACGGGGAGATAATGTAACACCCCGTATGCTAGAAAGACCAGTTTACAGAAATCAGAAGTTGCAGATACCACCGATGGGAACCACCCACAGATCGTAGGGTGACCCATGGACCGTAGGTGGGGCTCCGTGGATAGCCACTTGCAACCCTCCACATAAAACTCAGACATAATATTCTAAGGCACGACCTACGGCCAGACCCACGGACCGTAGGTCAAACCACGGGCTGTGGATCAAGACCCAAGAACCCCCTATCTGAAGCCAGTCGACGGTTGGCAGGACAGATCGTAAGACCATCCACGGTTCGTCAGTCAGTCCGTCGGTTGGCCCTGAAAGCTTTTAAGTTAGGGGTCGTTTGGTCTTTTCCCTATGCGTTGGACCCCTAAAATACATCGTTATACATGCTGCAGTTAAGAATGTCTCATTATCATTATTAATGTTGCATTTTCAGTTTGCATGCCAGTATTTTGAGCTATTCAGTCTAACAAAAATTCATTTATAATGTGTTTCTTACATAATCAGTTAGGAATAGTCTTAATACTGAGTGGACTAAGGGTCAGAATCCTCATAGTCCTAGAACTACGTGCCCCCGTATGATAAGTCCCCTCTATGGGGTCCTCTTGATGGGGCGATACATCGGACTCCACGGATAGCTCTCGTGGTTTTATGTCGATTGACAGTAGCTCCCACAGTCAGATTCAAGTGCATTGATCAGGTTATCAGTTACACTTAAGTATTCAGTCTCATTATGTCATGTACTTGGTCATTGCATTCAGTTAGTTCAATATTTAGTATATTTCAGTATTTACATCATGTTCAGATTATGTCATTGCTCTTATTACTTTGTTCAGTTATGTATCTATTGTTCAGTTTTATCCTATCATGCGTGCTCAGTATCTTTCAAGTATTGACGCATAATCTACGCTACATCTTTTCGTGATGTAGGTTCAGATCCTCAGCATTCAGATCACGCATAGATCGGTTCATGATCTCTAGTTCAACAATATCAATGGTGAGTCCTCATTTTTCTAGGATGATTTACATGTCTTTTCTTCTTTCAACTTTCCTAGAGTTAACTAGGGGCATGTCCTAGCATCTCTAATTCAATTAGAGCCTTTTATTCAAACATAGTTAGATTCAATTTTAATTGAGTTGGATCTTTCAGTTATCGTTAAACTCAATTTTATATATTTAGATTTAGAATGGGTATTCCCCATCATTTCCCCTTTATGTTATGTTTTAATCTTCCGTACATAAGTATCTTATTTCAATTCTCTTAGTATGCTTATGGTATGCCAGCAGGGTTAGCTTGGGGTCACTCGTGATCCTAAGTCCCGTGTCCACGTCCTGGGGGTAGCCTCGGGGCGTGACATATATCAAGAATCTAGATTATGCAATGTTTAAATAACATAAAGAGATAAAAATAAATAAAAGAGATTAGGAATGAACCTTAAGAACAGATGAAAAAGTTCTTCAAAATCCCAAAAACAGAATAATTAATAAAATAAAATTGTAACACCCCGCTACTAGAAAGAATTAGAATTAGAAATAAACTGTTTGGAAATAATCAAATTTGGAAAGTTTGACAATGTTAAGCTAATTATGAGTTTTTGGTCAACTTCAAACGACCATAACTCCTAGATCAGTATGAGTTAGGTGTGCTACAACTTACCGTAGAAAATATCTTTGAATTATATTTACAACATCATCGAGTTTGATCAATTTCGAGTTCGTATGAGGGAGATATGCTCATTTGAAGTTGGGTTGTCTAGATAAGAAAAGTCAAAACTGGATTTTAGAAGGGCATTACAGCCTTTTCACTACCCAATTAATTAAATTCATTTTTGGTAATTAAGTTGGGGTCTCAACTGATTGGATTCAGTTTACGCTATTTAAAATAAGTTAGGGTTTTGAGAGAAGAGAAAAGAAGAGGAGAAGAAGCAAGGAATCGCCTAGTTCTTGAAGTTTTGCTTGAGGATTTCGCAAGGGTTGATCCCTACGAGGTATGTGAGATCACATAGCGTTGGGTTAGTTCACCCACGTGCCAATCATGATTTTATTCAGCGAAAATGTTCTTGAAAGTATAGAAATTGAGTTCTTGATGGATTTGTTTGAAATTTCTATTGGGTTCTTGACTGTTGAAGTTGTTGAGGAGTTCTTGATTTAAATTCATGAAATTTGATGTAGTTTTGAGTAGATTCTTGCATATTTTGGTTATGTAGTTGAATCTAAGTGTTTGGGGAGAGTAGAAAATTGAGCAAGAAAGATCAGGGATTTTCTGGGCCAGGGCATGGGGCACCGTGCCACTCAGAGCACCAAGGACGCCAAGTCTTCTATCCTTTTCCATTTCTTTCCGTACAAGTTCCCTTGAAACGTACCTATGTTTCCTATTTGATTTCTACACTTTAAGGTACGTCTAAAAAATATGAAATCATCCATAACATGAGATCATGAGCCTTGAATCCATAATTCAATTCAAGGAATGTTAAGAGTCAAGTCAAGAGAAGTTCATAAGAGTTTTCCAAAAGTCTTTTACAATGTTTTAACTTTGTTTTAAGACTTGAGTTTTGAGTTGAGCAAAGAGTAAAAATTGAAGTTCTTTTCTTCAAAAGAGTATATCGGGACTATGTATTCCCATAGAGTAAAATGTTTTCACATTTAAACAAGAAAGGAAACTGAGATTTCCAAAAAAGCCTTTGGGCTAGTTTTCAGTAAAGAGTAAATCCTTTCGCAATTAAGCACGAGAGAAAACTTTGATTTTCAAGAAGAGCCTTTGAGCTATGTTTTAATCAATTATCCCAAACCACAGAAAGAAGTTATGCTTTTAAACATAAGAGCTAGTATATATTTTGGGAGTAGTATTGAGTACCGATATAGGGGAGAGTTCAGACAACTCTCAGCCCCCATAAACCATGTAGCCATCATGGGTAGAAAAGGGTCATACTTTTTAGATGATTCTTTAGTGCATTTAGCATAGACTAGTGGATCCACTTAGTAGTCAGGTTCAATACCCTCGGCAAGGTATAGGACGGCCCTGGCAGTGTGAGGCAAAATGATGTATCATCACAATAGCTCTTAAGTAATAGTTGTCTGCTAGAGAAACTCCCACATAAGTATTTTGTATTCTTATATACACAAAATTAAATTGTATTTTTATATACATTCATAGTTTATATTGTATCTTTGCATACATACAGAGTTACTATTATATTTTTAAATACACAGAGTTGCTATCCATGTTTTAAAAATCTTTTCTTTATACCGCATTTACATTATTGCTTTATATTGAAATGAGTTAAGTTGAGTTGAGTTGAGACCAGGTATGTTCTTTCAGTTCCTTTCAAGCTTATGTCTTTTTTAATATTCGCCTCGCATGTTCGTACATTCAATGTATTGATGTCATTTGATTTGCATCTCTTTATGATGCAGATTCAGGTAACCAGGATCAGCATCCGGCGCATCGTTGATTCAATTGAGCTTCAGAGTTGTTGGTGAGCCTCTTTGCTTTCAAGGATCCCCTTTTTCATTACTTTATCATTTTAGTTCATTAGGATGTCGAGGGTCTTGTCCTGACGTCCATCTCATTTTTTAGAGGCTTCATAGACAATTAGTTGATGTTAGTTCTTGAGTCTTTCCATTTCAGTTATGTTTGAGACTTGAGTTGCCACTTTGGCCAGTGAATGTTTATTTATAATACATTCTCAATTATTTTTGAGCTTTCAGTTTACTATTAAAGTATAATTATGTTGAGTTAAGTCTTCCGCTGAGTAAGTAAGCCAGACCAAGGGTTCGCTTAGGGCCAGCAATGGTTCTCGAGTGCCAGTCCCGCCCAGGATGTAGGCTCGAGGCGTTACAAAAATATGAGTCTATTTATAATTAAGTCGAAACAAAACGACCAAATCTGGCACTCCAGAGCGCGACGCGAAGCTGCTTTTAAAGTTCAGTTTGTGAAAATCTTCTCTTCTCCGCGACACAAGTACAATACGGACCGTTATGTCTCAAGTTCTATTTCACCAGCAAATCACTAAATCCCTCTCCGCGATGCGGAAAGGATATGGAGCTTCCTTGATCTTTATTTTTTTTTTCTTTCTTCCTTGCTTCTTTTTAACTTGGATCCTTTTGTGCTTCCCAATTCTTGTTTCAGTGCTCGTTCCTCCATTTAAGCTCACCTACACAACTAATCATGTTGGTTAGTATAAATGAATTCAAATGACTCGGCATTACTATCAATTAATAGAAAATGATTCCGAACTTGACCAAAATGCGGGGGTTATTTGGTTCTTAAACGTATAAATACGCCTAAGATCAGCAAATAGAGATTTTAAATCTCTAAAATTGCAGCAACAAGAATTTACCATTGTCGACCATTAAAAAGCTTCAAGCTTTGAATTCTTTATTTGAATTTTACGAAATTGTGATGAATTTGTATAAGTTGTTCTTCCATATCATTGAAAATAATGTTTTGGAGTTTATATCTTAATTCTAAGGGAGATTGATTAAGTTTAGCATTGATTTTAGGAGAAATTTCATATTAAATCTCAAAGAAAATGAATATTTCGGAATTGTCTTGCATTACTTTGTTTCATAATTGTATTAAAGTTGAATTAAAATCATGAGCAATACATTTATAATACATATTCCAAAAATATCCCCTTCTTTGTGATACCAATCAAAATAATTTAGGTAATTCACTTATAATATATTTATAATACATGCACAACACATTTTTAATACATATTACAAACAACACTTCTTTCTTAATGATATAAATCAAAATAATTTATAAGACACATATAATACAAGTTTTATTCACGAACAATGATATAAGTTTAATTCATTTTATAGATCATTGTCTTGTTATTTGTTAGTTACATTTTTCATCCATTCTTAATTCTCTCTTCTAATTCAACTTTAATATTGTGTAATACAATTTTAATGCAAATTTAATTCATTTTGCAGTTTTTGGTTTATTTTTTATTATTGGATTACTTGTTAATTCAAAATTGATACAAGTTTAATTCACTCTATAGATAAGTGTCTAGTCTTTCATTAGTTACATTTTTATTCATGCGTAATTCTCTCATCTAATTCAACTTTAATATGTGTGTAATACACTTTTAAATATAAGTTTAATAATATTACAATTTATTGGTTCATTTGTTACAATTGGATTGCTTATTTAATTCATTATTGATACAAGTTTTATTCAGCTTACCCATCATAAAATGCTCTTTCGTTTGCTACATTTTGCATTCATATTTAATTCTCTTCTAATTCAACTTTAATATGTGTGTAATACATTTTTAGTTCAAGTTTAATTCATTTTGTTGTTTATTATATCTCTTCGTTTATCCCGATTAGATTATTTGTCTAATTAATTATTGATACAAGTTTTATTCAGTCTAGAATCATTGACTTCTCTACTAAAGAAAGTAGAGAGAGAGAGAGAGAGAGAGAGAGAAAGGGAAAAAGAGCAACATATAGAGAGGGAGAAAGAGCAACAAAAAAGAAAGCAAGGGAGAAGAACAACAGAAAGAAAGAGAGAGAGAGAGAGAGAGAGAGAGAGAGAGAGAGAGATAGAGAGAGAGTGAGAAAGAGAGGCAAATTTAAAAAGGAGAAAGAGGCGAGTGAGAAAGACAAATCTAATAAAATACATAGTATAATATATTGTTATAAATGGTAATAATTAAAGAGTATATTTAAATAAGTAATTATTTTTAAAAGGGATTCACTCAAGTAATTAATCTTATATTTTTTCTAAATTATTTTTATAGGTATTAATATGAACAAAGGGCAAAATAGTAAAATTGATCAATCTATTAATGATTTCTTAATTACCTTGTAAAATAGAAAGTGTCCATCTAATATGGGACATAGTAATAGTTTTCCAACTTCCTGTGAAAATTAGTTTAAGACAGAAAGTATGTTTAAAAATAAAAGAAAACCCTTTAGTTATCCATGTTGACTTAGTGGTGGCAAATGGGCGAGTTGAAAATGGATCTACGAGCAACTTCCAAACTATTTCGTTAATCTTCTAGTACTTCTAACGTTTGCATACGGGCATATGATCTTAATTTATGTGCAAATCCTGTTTTAATATTTGGTGTGGTATTTATTGTTACTACATTAACTAAAAATATCAGGTAGTCATCAGGGGAATATATTTGTAATATAGTGTATCTAAATACCTATACTTTCCATATCAACATCAAAGCCCCCAAAGTATTATTGTTTCAGATTTTATGATCTCTTTAAAATTGACAGATTAGTATTGAAAAAGAAAAATGTTGTGTTATTAGTGATTTCTCTCTATTCTTTGAGTTTTCAAAAATAACCTTAGCAATGTGCTTGTGCAGTCATCAGTTAGACAAGTTTCCAGGACAAGGACATAATTAGGAAAATCCCAAAAACCTCAAGGTGGGTATAAGTGAATTATGGAATTACCTCCGCAAGTAAAACTTTTGTGAGAGGCTCAGACAGTTTTTAAGCATCAATGTCAATGATAATCAAGAAGAAATCTATATCATTTGTCTCATTACATACATATCAGAGCAAAGAATATAATAAAATAGAAAACTTCTTTTAATTTGCACTAGCTGAGTGATTTGAATATTCCATATTTCTATTTTTCTATGCACAAGAAAAGTTGGCAAATGTGTTGAAGACCCTAAAAAAATATCTAAAATGCACAGAAGCAGCTATTTAGAGTTTGGTCTTCTCACCTAATTTGCACAGCAAAAAAAAATGGAGCAATATACAAGCGCGAAGCAAAAAAGCTCTCCCCTATTCAAATTCCTAAAGAAGTAACACTTCTCTTTGTTTCCAACAGGATCTTCTGGCTTTACAGTGGACTGAATGGTAGCCACCATTCATCTGTCAGTACCAAGAAAAACAAAATTGCCCACTTTTGAACTTTCTACCTGTTCAATAGAAGAAACAGCAACCACCATAAGGTTATTTTTGAAAGAAACAATCGCAAGAAAATTAAGATATGTCTATACTGCAATATCTTTCTTAGTTCCACGATGGGTATGCATCTTATAAAAGTTGTACAAGTTAAACAAAGATGGACAACAAGCGAAGATCTTGATTCGAAAGGCTACTTGGCCTATTTTATAGTGTAGCTCACTTTTTTTTTTATGCGAGACTATCTTTGCTTGCTTGGGCTGGACCATTTGGATGGACAGAAACCAGAGATGCCTTGAAGGGAAATCAACCAATGTAGATATGTTGAAATGTCTGTTCTTCTTAGCTCTCTAGTCTAGATTACAGAATATACATATAGAGGATAATATCCCTTCTTTTTGTACTTGGCAGCTATCTTCTTTTTTAAAAGTAAAAAAACAGCAGTGGTGCCCGGGCCAGCTTACGCACACCTCGACTATATGAATGAACCCCATTATTCAATTGCTCATGGTAACCTTTTTTAGCTTCTAATGTCTAACATAGGTCTCTGAAAGGATCTCGGAGACTTACCAAAGTACGAAAGACAGGTTCTTTCAGAAAACGGATTCATATTCAAAGAGTGCATAACCGCATGCTGAATACCCCTATCTGTAGAAAGATCTTAAGTGCTCATTAACTAAAATATGTCGATGATTGACTAATTGACTGGCAGCGGGAACAGTTGAAGCCATACCCGATCGAAAAAGGATGTTATTTATCCGTGACACATTTCAAGTAATTGTAGTAAAACTTGACATGTTGACCTCGCGGCTACTACTGCTCCTTTGAGCAGTAATGAGGGATCAATTGTGGTCGCTTCAAATTGGACATAATCTTTGGGTTTTATCATGTTATTCGATAGTATATGCATACAAAAGATATTTGATTATCAAAAGAACAAAGAATACTACAACAACTAATTACTATGCCTTTGTCTTAAACAAATTGATGTGATTGGAAGGGAAGAAAAGATGTACTTTATTCTTTCCATCCAAATTCAAAGGGCCTGAAAAGCTAACCTGGAGAAATTGAGCTTTAATCTTCCCTCTTTTACTTCCCCTCCTCATATCCTCCTCTTTCAGCAAACATAGTATAAACTCACCAGCACCTACTTGTGATTTAGTTGAAAAGAAAAGAGAGTTTAATGAGCTACTACATCTGAGCTAAAGATACCTGTAAACACGAATGTAGTGATGCTATAGAAAAGTGATATATTCCTACAATGACTCACTTCAAGAGTTCAATGGTAAAACTGATGGTCAGTTATTTTTTTTTTTTTAATAAGTAAAATTTGTATTATAACTCAGGCACTTAGGTAGTGCTAAACCCCTTTACAGCAAGTCAAAGTATAGCAGTATAACAAAGAACTCCAAATCCTAGCATGACTCTCAACACTTCTAGGATTATTTTCTGCATCTATAGGATAGTTATTCGTACGCCAAAAACACAAAAGCGAAATACAATCTGTTTTTATTTTCTGTACTGTTCTACTCTTGTCTTCAAAACACCTAGCATATATTTCCTTCCGGATGGTCCACCATACACAAGCTGGTATGGTTCTCCAGTAGCTCCTGTTTTTAGCTCCCTTCCCAGCTTCTTCCCAACTAGATAGAGTGTCAACAATCTTGCTAAGCATTGTCCATTGAATGCCTCTACGATTAATAAAAATTTTCCATAGTTGGTCAGTGATTCTGCAATGCAAAAACAAATGTCCACTGTCTCAGCTGCCTCACCACAAGACAGCTTCTTTTGCTAACAACCATGAGAAACATGCCACCTTCAAAGGTTTTTTGGTTCTCCAAATTTGTTTCCATGGCCATATGAAGTTCTGTGCCACTGTCAAGTTCAAAAGTTTGTACCCTGAACTTACTCCCCTTTGTAGTGCCCATTCCACCATAGTCTGTCCACTCCATTCTTTAGACTTTGAAAAGCTTCAAGAATTTTGAAGAACTTAATCAGTCTAGGAATTTCCCAATCATTCAAGTTTCTTCTGAAATTTAATTCCCTGCCTTGGAATGCCCACATGTCAGCTATTCTTATGTCCTGGTGGATAACTAAATCAAACAGATCAGGGAACTTCTCTGCAAGACTCCAATTACCTAACCACCGATTTTTCCAGAAGATGGTTTTATACCATTACATACACTAATGGTAGAGTGGTTAAGTAAATCGAGCCACCAGTTTCAAATAGATCTCCAAACAGTGACACCATAAGGATTGTTTGCTTCTTCAGTCATCCACCCATCCAATTCTCCATACTTTGTTCTGATCACATTTTTCCATAGAGAGTGTCTCATGGGCATCTCCACAACCACTTCATTTTCAAAGCTTTACTTTGGTTCTTCAGGTTTTAAATGTCAAGACCCCCCCTGTTTCTTGCTTGAGATGAGTTCTTTCCACTTGACTAAGTGATAACCTTTCCCGGAATTACTTCCTTGCCAAAAAAAGGTTCTCCTGATCTGGTCTAGCCTCTGTACTACCCCTGCTAGGATGGGGATTGGGGAAATCATGTAGGGTGGGAGAGCATCTAACACAACATTGATCAAAGTGAGTCCCCCCCCCCCCCCCCCCCCCCAAATAGACAAGTATTGGGATTTCCATATTGATAATTTCCTCTCACATCATCCCAAATTTCCTTGGACCTTGATTTGGCCCCAATTCTTTCTCCTTTTCTGTAATTAAATGTTGTTGTCGTGTGCGCAATGGCTCAGCCTCTTCAACCTCCCATTCTTCAATGGAGGACACTAATCTCTGCTCTAGTGCACTACAACATGCAACTTCTTCTACCCCCCTAGCAATCTCATCCCTAATCAGGATTTGCGACTTTGGATCCTCCGTGAGATCCTTTTCTTACCAATAGGTAAGATGATGCTTGACTAATGTTGAAGTTATTGTAAATACAACGAGAAGCAAGACATGGAGGTGCCAGCACACGGAGACTTCTAAATTTTGTATGAGATATTTGTGTTTTGTTGCCTAATTCTGGACTTGTTGGGACAATTTTTTGGGATTTCTTTTGTTGTTTTGTTTATATATTATTAGACCTTGGTCCAAAACATTTTTTTTTTGATGATTTATATTAGGGAAAAGGGTCAAGCATACCCCTAACCTATAGGAAATGGTTTAAAAATACCCTTCTTCCACCTTTTGGTCTAAAAATACCTTCATCTTTGTTTTTGGTTCAAAGATATCCTCCTTCCACCTTTTGGTTTAAAAATACTTCAACCCAAATTTAATTGAAATGAATTCTTTTACTAATTAGTTAATTCTTTTACATAACTAAAAGGCAACTTTTAATTTATTCAAATTCTTAATATTAGCTCATTCTAAAATATTTAAAAAATTTAAGTCTATCTCTATTTCAAAAAACAACATAAAATAAAAAAAAAAATTATTGTATAAAAATAAAGAATAAAATTCTTGTTCTTATTATCAAAATAATACATTACTAATAGAACCCGTTCTTTTATTTAGTCATTAATTCGCCATCACCTCTTATCATAGTCATAGTCAATGTAGCTTTTCCCCTTCAGGGATTGTAAATAACGCTACAACATGTTGCTACACTACTGCATCTACCTCTAGTGTACAAATTGTGTAATATCTAGTGTGGTTTAATATATTAATCTTTTCTACCCAAAAAAAAGGGCTTGTCAACAATCATTAATTCTTTATGTTAAAATTTAATTATATCAATAATTTATTATCATACATTATTATTTATTAAAAAGTATATTAAAGAAAAAATTAAATATTGATATGATTAAATTTTAACATGATAATTTGAATATAACTAAAAAATCAATCTAAATAAATCAAAAAAATCAATCTACAAATTAAAACATTAAAAATAATGTATAAAATGTAAATAAAATAAAAAATTTATTCTGTAAAAATGAATCATAAGATTTTTATCGTGTTATTCCAATAATAAAAATAAGAATTTTATATTTCATTTGTAAACAATAAATTCTATGTTTTATTTTACGTTAGACTTAAATATTTTAAATATTTTGAGAGGAGCTAATATTAAGAATTTGTATAAATTAAAATTTGACTTTTAGAACAAATGAAAGAATTAACTAATTAGTAAAAGAATTCATTTTAATTAAATTTGGTTTGGGAGTATTTTTAGACTAAAAGGTGGAAGGAGGGGTATCTTTGAACAAAAAACAAAGGTGAAGGATATTTTTTTTTTTTTATGACAAGGAAAATCCGCAGCCGCTATCCTTTGGGTGCGCGCACAGGGTAAAAACCCCCGCTCCTATGCAATAGCTAGCAAACCACATAGGAGAGGTAACCCCCGCTCCTATGCAATAGCTCGCAAACCACATAGGAGAGGTAACCCGCACAAGGCAAGCCCGGTGTGACGAGCTCGACCCAGAAGGCAAACCCCTTGCTTTCACTGGCAAGGGGTTTCGAACTTGAGACCTCCAACATGGAAGTCCCAAACCCAAACCACTGGAATTTAATTCATTTTAATTAAATTTGGTTTGGGAGTATTTTTAGACTAAAAGGTGGAAGGAGGGGTATCTTTGAACAAAAAACAAAGGTGAAGGATATTTTTTTTTTTATGACAAGGAAAACACGAAGCCGCTATCCTTCGGGTGCGCGCACAAGGTAAAAACCCCCGCTCCTATGCAATAGATCGCAAACCACATAGGAGAGGTAACCCGCACAAGGCAAGCCCGGTGCGACGAGCTCAACCCAAAAGGCAAACCCCTTGCTTTCACTGGCAAGGGGTTTCGAACTTGAGACCTCCAACATGGAAGTCCCAAACCCAAACCACTAGGCCACCCGGAAGGGTAAAGGTGAAGGATATTTTTAGACCAAAAGGTGGAAGAAGAGTATTTTTGAACCATTTCCAATAGGTTAAGGGCATTCTTGGCCCTTTCCCCTTTATATTATGGCCTTTTGGCTACTTGTAATTTATTTTATTTAAAAAAAAAAATAAAGATATAATATAACAAGTAGCATAACTCAACAATTCTTACCAATATATAGAAGAGAATGCTTGACAAATTTTGAAGTTACTGCAGGTATAATAAGCAGCACATAACTATACTTGTTTCCTTTTTCCCTTACTCCTTATGTTTGAAAGATTAAAAGCAATAACTAATCAGACAACAAAAGTACAGATATGTACCCTTTGTATAGAAATTTCAAAATCCAGTGTTCTGGTGGTCTAACTGTGAGCAACCAAGCAATATTTTCTACTGCTTCCAATATCAACATACAAATTTAAATAATACTAAAAGAAATTACCTTAAGTAGGAGATTACTTCATTGATTTAGCAGAATCTCCCCACAATTCCTTTCTGATCAGCTTAAGAATTTCAATAATCTGTATTTGAATGAAAGGGATATGTAAACAACATATAATGTGTACCTCTTACAAAATAAGCTTCAGGGGAAACTGCAATTCATCACACTGTATACATTCCCATCCCCTGGAATTTGTTCACTAGCGGCAGGAAAAAGTCTTTTATCCTACTTGTCATTTTAACTGCAGCTACTAATAGTCTCCACATTGATAACTACTACATACTGCCTTTTTTTCTTAATTTCTCTTCCTTAAAACCTTTGAGGCAAAAAAATCTGTCTTCAGATGCAAAGGCCAGTTTTCTCAATCTTGAAGCCTTATTTAGAAATATTTGTAGTACAAGAAAACCTTAGAGATGATAATTGAACAGATTACTTACTCAAAAGCTAAATCAAGAAAACCCAAAAACACTTGTATTGAAAGGGGAAGTTAAATAAGATTTCTTCGAACAGAAGATTTGACTTACTCCAGGATAATGCTGCAAAACTGGCAAGTAGTGATCAAGTGCGATGTATATCTTTTCAAGTAGGCGCATAAGTGTATCAACCTCATCTCCCAAAAGATCAACCTGAGTATTGAGCAAACAAAAATAAATATCAGGCTAAGTATAGAAGCATGGATAAATCAAAGCACATTCGTAATTACGTAATAAGCTTGTAACTTACACTTGATATCATTGCAGAGTTCACTAATATGAAAATGCTTTTATCAGATACTACCATGAAGATGCATAACCAAAGAGATATGCAGGAAAAACACAATATTAGGTGTTTCTATATCTTCATAGCTATCCAAATGAAATGGTATGAATATAATGATTTATATAGATAACCAACTAGTTTGGGATTATGACCTAGTTGTTGTATAGCATGTAAATGAATAGAAATTGATGGAAATGGAATTTTTATCTGGATGTCCATACAATTGCTTATTTGTTTCTCTGTATATAGTTAGATCATTTTGGCATGGATCATAACGACTAATGAGAGTTGGATTTTCAATTAACCTAACTCAGCCATTTCTTCATTAGTCTGCAGGCCACACGTACATATAGCATACTCAAACTAGTTATATTCCATACACCTAATAAATGCAGATCATTACCTCAGCCTCGGCCATTTGAAGGTCTGAACATCTTTTTTCAAGCCTCTGTCGGTACAATAGCACTGTTCTTCTAAGTGAATTGGTCTTCTTGACAAGAGAATTCAACTGACATGATGAATGCTTCCACCTGAAAATATTGGAACGATCTATTATGCTGTAGGCAAATCAACAGAGTATAACTTCAAGAATTTATCTTCTGGCTTGACCTAGGTTTATGAGTAAGTTGTGCACACGTGCACACTTGTCTGTTCCTGTGTGTATTTATGCCAATTAAATAAGTACTATGCATGTAGTTAGTGTTTCACAGTGCATCACTATTAGTTGTTGTTTTTTCGAAACTGGTAAAGCACTGTGCATCCCCAATTGTATTAATATGCAATGATTAAGCGAATCTAAAATTAAAACATGGTGTTAATGTTTAATCAAGTCGAATATACTCCCGATTACTATACAAACATAAGCCAGATATAATGTCTCTATACCTGATATCTGATGCCTCGAAATAAGTCAGGAGCCGTGAATAGAAAGTAGGATTGTAAACCACAATAAAGAAAAGCACAATGTGTTAATGCTGAAATTCCTTTGGGCACATGTTGGTGCAGTAAGCAGCTGAGTAAAGCTTGGCACAATGGGACTTAGCCATCGTGTTGTAAGTTTTGTTCCAGTCATCACTAAACTCTTATTATGTTTTACATATTCGGACTAGTTGAGTTTTTTTTCCCCAGTTTAGACATCCACTATTTTTTGCTTCCGCATAGTACATGTTTTGCTTAGTTATTTTCATTATGATTGATATATGCCTAACTCAGGGTTAGCTTGGGGCCACTCGTGATCCTAGGTCCCGTGTTACGTCTAGGGGGTAGCCTCGGGGAGTGACATCACCAATTCGGGATATAGGATTATTTCAAGAATCATTTATTTCTTATGACATTATAGTTATTAATATTTTAATAAGACTTTTACCCATTTTGGAATTCTAGTCTTCAGATAGAACTTTTTGGTATCTAAAAATTTTGGTAGGACTTGCAACCATACATGGAAAAGTATTGTGTCTTAAAAGGTAAACATTAACTACCATTATGAAACACATACCTAGCATGATTTGCTTCCAGATTGCCACTCGCCCTGCATTCAAAATCTGCAAGCATTTTTGACAACTCGTGTACCCTACAAATTACTGCTTCCATATGCTTTCTCAGCTCAATTTCTTTGGTTTCATTTAAGGTCAAAATGTACTGCCTCTCTTCAGAAACAGCAAGGACCATCTTTACTTTATCATCAGCTTCTTTTAACTCCTCCTCCTTCTCTACAAGCTTTTGATGTAACTCGTGGATCGCCTCCTTCATTGCTTCAATTTGCTCCAATGCTTCTTCTAATTGACCCTTTATCACCTCTAATTCCTTATTTCTCTCAGAAACTAATCTTTGCTGCCTACTTGCATGTTCTTTTACAGCATTGAGCTCTAGAGTTACCAACTCAAATTGTTCCTTCTCCTTTGCTAGAGCAGTTGATGCATCACTTGCTAATTTTTCCTTTTCACCCACTGATCTTTCCAGCTGATAAATCATTTGCTTTAGTTTTTCCTTCTCTTCAACCTCTAATGTTAATTCATATTCCTTCTGAATAGCTTTCATCTCAAGAAATATCCGATTTTCATTTTCATTCGAATAATTGTGGTACAATTCCTTGAGCTTGTCCTGAGCATCCTTGATTCCTTCACTGAAAATCACTCCATAAAAATCTTGCATGATCAGACACTCCAACTCTGAATCTTCAAGTTCAGAATTGTAAGTATTTTCAGCAGTAATGTAAGCTTCCGTCAAAATAATATCATAAATGTCATTCATAATATGGAACTCCATCTTTGACTCATCAGCTTTGCTACCTTTCTCTCTAATGAGATCCCTTAGAAAACATTTATACACTTCTTCCCTGATTGAAGCTGCTATCTGTGAATCTTCCACCACTAAATTGATATCTCCTATCTGCTTCTGCATGTTTTCTTCATCCAAAGAGTGTTGCAGACTCTTCTCAGCAGCAGCAGAGACTTCGGACAACAGAAACCTCACTTCATTTTTCTTATCCCTAAGCAAGTCTCTTAGCTGACGATTTTCAGAAAGAATGGTGTCAATTCTATCCTTCAAGCTATCCAAATTTGTAGGTCTTTGAGTAATTTCAGGACACCTTTCAGTCTCTACTGAGATATCTTCTAATTTCATAATAACTTCTGGGATCTTCTTTCTAAGAAAATCAAATTCCCCCTGATCCTTCTTATGCTGCACAACAGACCCCCTTCCTATAAGAGTTAGATATTCAGCTCTTAGAGAAAAGTAGTCATCAGTTTTCTTTTCCAGAACGGATTCATGTTCTCTCTTCATCTTTGTCATCATATTATTAAAATAGTCCACCATTTCCTCCCGTGACATGTGTTTCAATGTGGCAGCTTCAAACTTTTCAGGTAGATCACTCTTTGAATCCTCCCACTTCCCATTTCCCTCCAAAATAGATTTTGAAGATGTCACATGCTCACTTGACATCATGCGATGAAAGTGGTCAACATCCTGCGACCCATGTGATGTCAGACTCTGTGTTTCTATACTAGACAATGACTTCAAAATAACCTCTAAGTCATTTTGAAGATTAGAGATCTCACTCAGTTTCTCAATTCGAGCGTCACAAGACTGACTATACTGATCCCACAATTTGTCCTCAAAACCTTCCTGCATACTCTGGATCAGATTCCGCATCACCATGGCCTCAACCTCCACCTCAATTAGATGCTCCTCCTGCCACCACTCAATTGATGCCTTGGACAGCTGTACCATTCCATCCATACGTGTAAAAATTGTATCCATGATCATTTTCAGATGCTTCACTGTTTTGTCCACATGAACCCAACTTTCGGATTCTCGCTCTCGCAAAATGCCACCCAGACCCACCAACTCTGAACTAGAGCAGATCCTCCTGATAGAACTGGAACCTCTAACCCTATCAATGCCCTTCTTCAGCTTCTTGAGTTCATCTGTTGCTAAATTTCTTAGTGCACCTAAAATCTCTCTCGTCTCTTCATGTTCTCGGAAAACATCTGATAAAGTGAAATGCTTCTGAAAATTCAAACTTTCTAGCGCATCCTGCAAGACCGGTGTCCCCAAAGATCCAGTTTTACTGAGACTCACATCATGAAATTGCAAATACTCCTTAAATTTGGTCAATTCTATCTCCTTAGCCATTATTCTGTCAACCGACTCCTGTTCCACAGCACTTACCATTCCCTTAATAAGTGAGTCACTCACCATCCTTGAAACTGTTAAGCGTTCGTTTATATCTTCCCAATACAAATCAAAGTCCTCCAAAATCTCATCACTCAATTTCTCAATTCTTTTGCCACCATTCACTGTTCTCTCAGACTCACCATTCATTGTTCCCACATTAGCATCATCACTATCACGACATGCAGTTATATCATACCCAACTCCTTCATTCTCTAACACCTCTACTGTACCCATAATTTAAACATACCTGCACACAGTATGCAAAATTTACTCATTTCCTGTATATTGACATAATCAATGCAACTATCAGAGAAGAGAGGCTAGACTATCCTAGCAACAAGCAAACCTTTTCGCCATCATTTCCAAAATATTTGGACATAAATACCAATTATAATATCTAAGACGAAACAGAAAGCACTTTACCAAATTATGATGTGATCTTTAAACCTTACTTATTTACATGTAAAAAAAGAATTTTTTGTTAAAAAATCACGAGTAATTTTTCTCTACCTCACAAGTGCATAGGCGATCAGATTGAGTATATTGTTACTGTCGAAATGCCATGACAAGTAAGAGAAGATAAACACAAAAAGTAAAAAAGGAAACTAATGATGAATCATAAGAAAAAAAAAATACCAAATTGGTTTCAGAAATACATACATACCTACAAAACAAAATTAGATTCCTCAGGTCTATAAACTGAAGTTTGAGCTAAACAAATAGAAGCTGAACAAAGATAAGGCAAGGGTGTTCAAAATTCGCAAATACTAAACCAAACATAAAGAAATAAAGTAATGCATAAAACTTACAAAGGAAAGATAAGATTTGCAAATTTTGACGGCTCAAAAATGAGATTATTGAAAGAAAAAAAAATCCCAATTCGACCGTTAAATGCAGAACTGGTTAAGCTTTTCAGAGTCATTGATTTTAGGGTTTTTAAGCAGAGAGAGAAGCGAGCGGGAGTGAAAGAGAAAAGAAATGAGACTGAGAAGAGACGTTATTTGCAGAATTACCAGTCGTTGATTAAGGGTTTTATTCCCTTAAAAGCGGGTGAGGTTTGGTAGAAACTAGAAACACTTTGTTGGATGATTCGTCACATAATAAAACACATTCATAACTTTGAAGGATAATAGAGCTATTACGAAAAGATAAAATAAAATATGAAAATAATTATTAAATAATAAATAAAGATAAAATTAGAAGAAAATATTAAGATAACGATTCCATCGCACCAAATAAATTATTACATAAAATTGATCTTTTTATCGTTATCTAATGATTAATTTAAATGATATAATACAATACAATAAAGCGCGTACAACCATCCATACAAGGGTAATACGTCAATTAATAAAAGCAATTGTTAATGTAAATAAAATAATACAAATGGGGACACTTACACTCTGGTCTCTGGCGACTCCTTGTATGTGGTGGTCTACGTATATATTTTTCCCTCTGTCTCAATTTATGTGATATTTTTTATTTTTTAAGAGTTAAATAGTTTAAGTTTGATTGGAAATTTACACATGAAATCTTCAATTTTTCTGAAATAAAATTTATATATTTGTAAATTACGTAACAAGTACTATAAGTCACAACAATTGATAATTTAAAATATTTATAAGATCTATGAAAAATTTACGATCAAAGTTAGACTTATTTGAATCTCGAAATCCGAAAAATGTCACATAAAATGGGATGAAGGGAGTACTTGTCTCCATGCAAAAATTAAATAATACTATTTCATCTCTCCTCTTTATTATTTTTTAAAAAAATAAAGAAATAAAACTAAAGCCTCTAGAAATTAATTAGATCAATTGTGTACGCATGTCACGAACCTATTTTCAAAGGCAGCGTAGTGAAGATTCAAAATGGACACTTTTTTTTATTCCTAAACATCAAAAGGAACCCTCTCTAAAAATATACATCAAAACGGACAGTTCACCCATAACTAATTACATTTCTTAACCCCGTCATCCCCGTTAACTCTCAATTCATCCAAAATAATATCACACCAACTTTAAAGGTAGTTTGTCCACAAATTGGTGAACTACAATTCCTTTTATTTCTTCATCACGTGAATATATATCTCTTTCTTCCTCACGTGAATTTATATTACACTGAAAATAATTGCATCCATCATTTTCCTGAAATAGCAAAACAAGAAATCAAGTGAATATCCAAATATTTTGAAGTGAACAACCTGATTTTTTTTTACCTTTGAATGTGCACAACTCCAAAACTTACGACCGGGATTTCTTGAAGTTCACGATATTTTCATTTTACAATACTCTTTGCATTTACAAACATTTCGTTCAATTGAATATACACACTTTTGAAATAGTTGAGACCTGACTATCAAATTTTAAAAATAAAAATATAAAGTATAAAAGAGTAGAAGATAAATAAAAAAATGTGGAGTGAATAACCCATATTTATTATTTGAAGAAGAAATATAGTTCACGTGAGGAAGAAAGAGATATGAATTCACATGAGGAAGAAAGAAATATAGTTCACGTGATAGGAAGAAAGAGATATAGTTCACATGAAGAAGAAAGAGATATAAATTCACATGAGGAAGAAAGAGATATAGTTCATGTGAGGAAGAAAGAGATATAAATTCACATGAAGAAAATTAAAAGGAATTGTAGTTCGCCCATTATTTGTGGGCGAACTACCTTTAAAGTTGGTGTAATATTTTTTTGGATGAATTGGGAGTGAGAGGGATGACAGGGTTAAGGAATGTTAGTTATAGTTCAGTCATAAATAGGTGAACTGTCCGTTTTGGTGTGTATTATTGGAGAGGATCCCTTTTGGTGTTTAGAGTTTAAAAAGTGTCTGTTTTGGTGTCGGACTCGCTCCTAACCTTTTGGGGATGGCTCGCCCTAGGCCTAGTGGTTGCTCTTTGGGCGTGTTGCTGGTGAGAGTCACTAGTTAAAGACATTAAATGACTCTCATGTGGGTCTAGATGTTCCCTCAATGCTGGATATATTTTGGCTTCAAGATTTAGGCTCGTTGACGTTCGGTTGAACTGGTTCATTCTTGAAATTAGAGAAAACTAATGTAGAAGATGTCAAGGCAGAACACGCTCTCACCTAAAAATTGAAATGACGATAACCGCAGCGTCACTTGATTGCAAATAATTGTGGACTTGTTCCCTGAATTGCCACAAATCCTCATATTTCTCCCTATATGCCTCATCAGGTGACGTCGACCTTTCCAGTGGACAAAGAAGTGGGCACTTGAAATGTCGTAACCTTTTCCATGAGCCAATTGATGGTGTATGATGGCATCAATATGTCTGCCCATAGCCAGTTGTATGATGAAAATTTGAGCATGCCTGGACTGCCTTCACTTCTTGTCTTTCATATCTTCGAACCATTGTTTTCAAAATCATTTTCAGGGCGAATCTATGGGTGGGGCGTATCAAAAAACACTCTGGGCTACAAATTGAAAGCGTAGATTCATGAGGCGTACGTCTTAGAGTTTGGGGCATAAAAACATAAGTCCTAAGCGTAAAACATACGCTCTGAACATTACTTAATTATTATTTTTTCAGGTTTGAACCATTTTGCTATACAAATCATATTTTTTATTATTGGTGTAATAATATTTTTATTTTATGCTATAATGTATTTTTTCAGGTTCTAGAGATATTTTCTAAAATGTATAAATAAACTATTATAGAAAATGGCATGGTTATAAATATTTTTTTAGATAATCATGTCTGAAATTGATAGGATAGATAACTTTTTCCATTTTTTGTGATTACTCTTACATTGTGTATCCTTCTTCTTCTTTAAAATATATAAATAATAATTAGTGCAAATATTAATTGAGCGTGGGAATGACTAGTAAATGTAAAGATGGATGATGATTTCATTTTAAAGATTATTTTGGCTATTATCATTTTTTTGTGTTGTTAGTTGCTAGTAGTTACTTTTCTCAAATAGTAATTATAATACTTTTTTCTATATTATTGGTTATTAATACATTTCTCAAACAATAATTATAATATATTTTTCTATAGTATTGGTTATTTATCAAAATTTATTTCTAAAATCATTAAAAATTTTATTTTAGCCTATTTTCTTAGTAATAAAATTATAAAAGTGAATTACATGAGATGTACGTTACTTTCCGTGTCTTGAGACTTACACTTCGCCTAGTACTGCACAAAATGCATCGTCTCACGCCCCCGCTTTTAATCATCAAAATTCTAATTCAGCACAACTCAACAAAATTCAATGAATTTATCCTCTAAAATATTTCTTTAGAGTAATTATTAAAGACAGCAATCTAAATACTCTAGGTACATTCTTTAGGAAATTGAGCTATATCATCTGACCAGTGTTGTATCCAAGCACCCACTCATCTGGTTATTTATTCAAGAAAAAATATGATTTATGTCTATTAGGAGAAAATATTTACGTCACATACCTCATATTTTGAGTTGTTGTCTGATTTAGCCTACATTGTGTGTATAAACAATGTTTATACATTATTGTACACTTCTATACAAGGTTGATTCTTATATAAACTGTTTCCTTCCAGGTACATTGTATAATATTATAATTAAGCTACGTGACGTAATATTATATGTTGGATCGTTTATTACTTAAAATTTCTCATTTAATATTTAAGATTCATAAGCACATACATTATAACAAAATCAACTTTTAGCGACAATAAATATACACACATTAACAAAGAGTGATAAAGCTTCATTGGATCCAGTATCATTATAGGCACTACAGACATTTACAAAGAGTATTAAATGCTACTAAAAATATGTTTTTAGCGATAATTAAATTATTAATTTTTAATTAATTACCTCTAAAGATTATTTTTGATATTGTGATAAGCAATTTCGTTAGTTGATGAATAGTATATAGCATTGAATTCTGAAAACACATGTACAATAATATTGGTACTTTCTGCTGCGTTTATACATTACTCCCTCCCTTCATCTCATATTAGTTGATTATTATATTAAAAATAGTTGTCTCATATTAGTCATCTACCTTACTAAATCAAGAAAATATTAATTAAATTTTTCCTATATTATCCTTGCAATTAATTCTTTTTTACAGTATTCACATTTATTTATAAAATTTTCAAATAATTTTTTAAGGGATGAATAAGTAAAATTATCTTTTTATTTATTATTTCTTAAACACCGTATAAAATGAAAAGTGATGGACTAAAATAGAACGGAGAGTGTAATAATCTTTAAGTATTCTTCAATGAAGACTCACATTTTTTAAAAGAGTAGTCTAATTTAATGATTATGCTCATTATGACTCATGACCTTTTAAAGCTTGTAATTAACACAAAATAGTACAAGTAATGATTTATATATTTCTTTATTCTTAACCCTTTTTTAGAGTGCCAGTTTAGCTGCTGACCATTAAAACAAAGCAAAATCCAGCTCATATGTGATTTTTTGAGTTTCAAATATTCTTTTAAGCTTTGTCATTGAAGCCAAGTGTATCAAAATCTCTCTTGTCATTTTAAGTTTGGTACGGAGACGAGACGGATAGAAAAAGTTATTTCATAGATCGAGATATTTTAAGAAATGTGTTATTTCATCATACGTATATGAGACGATTTATTAATTATTATAGGATACATGATGGAATAGAAATGATAGGAAAAACAATTATTAATATCTCAAAATATATGCATTTACATTAAACAATTATTTGCTCAACAACATTATCTTCTCCTTGAATGAGCTGTCTTCAAATTGCCCAAATAAATTGTCATTATTAACATTTACTCCTAATTCTTGATTCCTTATTTGAAAGTTGGTAAACATCATTATTTTTGGACTATAAATATGTCACATCTTATCCTCTTATTGGATACATTGGACAATAGAGAGAATAATATTCTTTATTCTTTCTTTTCATATTTTGTGCTTCTAATTTTATTGAAGAGTTTATTGAATCTCGAAGAATATATCTTAACGATGAAATATTCTTAATTAGGACGGTGCCATAGGCACGTCTCGAGCTTCAAGAATCTCCATGATTAACTTTTTTCTAACAATCTTAAAGATATTTGTTTTTAATTTGTTAGTATGATTCACGGAAAAATCAATTCAATATGCATATGGATGAAGATGCTTGTTACTATGTTGGAATTGAAAGTTCTCCAAGAGTGCTTGTCCTATCATTACAGATAGGTAATTATTTTGTACGTACAATATCCATTTTAAATGCTCATGTCATAAGGTATGTGTTGATATACTAACATTTCTATTATTTTAATATTGAAAAATATGATTATATTACATTTAATGTCAATAATTAAACCTTCGAGAAAAGAGTTGAGAAAGTTGATAACTCTACTAGTTAAGCCAAAAACTAATTTGGATAAAACATGTGATATTATTGTTGTGGTTAATTTTCAAGTGAATATTATGGCCAATGTGAATGACTGACTGATAGACTCTATGGTACTAGGCATATTTGTGTGAAAACAATATTTTTGTGACTTACAACCAAGTCAATGGAGGAAGCTTTATTTATCTTGATGATTGAAGAACTACTTAAATTCTCGGAAGAAGAAGAGTTCTTCTCAAACTCACGTGTGGAAAAATATTGAATTTAACTGAGGTCCATGTTTTCTAATAATTGAATCAATTTAGTTGATGTGAAATTATTAGAAAATATTTCTTTTGCGAATATTATGAGTATTTGTATTTATTTATTTATTGTTGGCAAAAGCTTTACAATAATCATGATTTAGGTTGAGTTAAAATATTTTTAGTCATACCAACATGGATTGTGGTGCACTGGTGGGAGTGCTTCACCCTTAACCAAAGGTCTCGGGTTTGAGCCTTGAGTATGAAGAAAATCCTGTTGGGAGCACCACCCCCGAATGGGCCCTGCAGAGCGCGATTTGGATTTAGTCAGAGCTCCAACGTGGACTCCAGACACTGAGTGGGAAATCAAAAAAAATCTATATATTTTTAGTCATGAATGAAAATGCTAGTAACTTGCTTGCTTGATTTCTTTGTTTTATGACATGCTAAATTAGTTTATTTTATATGATAAGGATTTAATCTATGATAATGATGTGCATTGTTTGTTTATTAGCTCTTGCGCATCCAATATTTTTTTTAGAAAAGCTATTTTATGTGCTTGCAAGATATATTAGAGTACCTTATTTATAAGAAAATTGAATCAATTTCTTATGATCTGTAAAATAATTATTTCTGTTATATTAAAATAGTTAAAAGTGTGGGATGACTTGATAAGGTTGTATTGCTTGATTTTAAATGAAGAAAAAAAAAAAGAAGAGAAAGGTAAAATATTTTTATTGTATGTTTATGCTAATTATAAGTGTTGTATATTGATTTTACGTTTGTTAATAGTAATGTGATTAATTGGGCAACATTATAGTGAAGAAAAATAATTTTGAGAATATTTTTTCGTTGAAAGGCATAATATCTTAGGTGGTTTTGTTATTCAAGATGATTTTTGAAAATAAGAATTTGAGGAGAAGAAAATAACAATGATAGAGAAGTATTTTGGTGAAATTTTTTAATGTTATCTTGTTATTAGTGATTCTTAATATATTATGTTGTTATTGTTGGGATATATAGACTATTAATCAAGAAATTTATATTATGACTAAGTGTTTAGATATAATATTTATTTATTATAGAAAATTTTCTTATTGAATTTTAGTAAAAGATTTAATAGATCATATATCCGTTTATGTGTTTGTTTACTTACATGGTAGATGATTAAGTGTATAGAGTTTTAGCTTATACACATAGGGTTAAATCATCGGTTCTTATAAGTATAAAGTTATTTGATCACAATTTAAGATGAAAATTGAACAAGTCATTGATATGATTGTAGCACAAGATTAAATATAATTTATGTTGATTATGTAAACGGTGCAGTTCTAACTTCTTATCTTAGTGCATTTTGTATGTATTAATGTGATCGAGTAGAGTAGATGTTTTAGACTAACTGACAAAACTGTCATGCCGAGTCTACACCATCGATGTGGCCGGCACTCGAGAACTATCGTTGGTCCCAAGCGAACCCTTGGCCTGATTCACTACTTAGCGGAACACTTACTCAAACAAAATAGGAACTTCAATTGCATAATTAAAGTTTAAAGTCTAAATCAGAGCTCAACTCACATGAACATCTGGAAATATTTATTAAGTTACAATCAACTGTCTCAAGATCTCAAAACATCTCAACAAGAAAGGGAAATAATAAGAGACTCCTCAACATCTAACTATCTATGAAGTCTCTAGTACTATAATAGATGTCGAAACAGAACTCCCGACAACTTAACAAAAGCAAAAAATAAGTATGAAGCCATTCGAAAAGTAAAGAGGCTCACCAAACCTAGCTGGAGTGCAAATGGTATCAATGAAGTGTCTGTTGATAACCCTGAACACCTGTATCTACATCATAATAAGACGCAAGTCAAATGACATCAATACATGAAATGTACGAGCATGCAAGGGGAACTGAAAACATAAGAAACTGAATTGATCAAATAGACAGAGTACTCACCTCAACTCAACATAAAGCAATAATGGGAGATAAAATGTATAAGCTTCATCATAAACAAATACTAACTCAAGTATGTATATGAAAATACAATAGTTTACTCTTTACTCTTATTTGGGAGATCCTCTAATCGACAACCATCTGTCACGACCCAGACCGTCGTGATTGGCACCACACTAACCCTCCGGTGGGAGAACCACTACTACAACTCAAACCAAGCAACTAAGCCAAAACTAAAACATTTAAGTTACGAAAGCAAGTTAAATACTAAGGAAAGAAAATAGAGTTCCCATAAACTCTAAACAAAAGTCTACCAACAAAACTAACATTGCGGAAGTAATACCTAGAACCTGAAAGTCAATGTACCAAAACATCTAACAATGAACCAAAAGTCTAAACAAGAAGGGTTACAACCTCAAACTAATGAACTAATAACTAACTAGAAAGTCTAAGTCTGAAATGTGGACATAGACAGAAAGAGAACTCATGGTAGCCTGGAAGAACTGAATTTGATCGGCGATCACTGATCTTCTATGCGAGGTCTGTCAATAACCTCCTGAATATGTCATGTACTCAACAAAGAAAGAACAAGTTCAGTATCAGCATACAACCACAGTGTACACGACTATCCCACTAAGTGCAACATACATAAGTCATCACAACAATATAATCACATACATATATCAACATATTACAATATTATCAACATTTACGAACAAGATACATATTCACATTTCTCAAGATACACAATTATATCAACTCATCGATCCTCTCATGAAACCCAAACACAAACAGTTAGCATACTCGAACGTGATACCCAATCTAATGTTTATGCTGGAATGTGGCAACTGACCCCATAATTATGCCGAACGTGGCAACCGATCCAAGTTAGTGTGTCGAAATGCAATACCCGATCCATTCAACAAGCCACAATCACAATCACAAGTATATTCTCAATATCATACAATTAAGTCATGATTCATGGCATTCATCATTCATCTATCTTATTTACAACAAGTGTGATCAATAGTGCAACATTTGCATACATACATCTATCATAATGAAGAAAGAACAAACATACATCACACAATCATAGAATCACAACTATCACCTACCTCGAAACAAGCTTTAAACCCTAAGAAACTTGTTTCCTCCCTTTTCGAATTCGTTCTGCTTGTTCTTGGTCTACAAACAATTAATATAATACGAAAATTAATAAATAATTACTAATTATCTGGATTACTAACAATCCTATGAACCCTAGATCAATTCCATGATCCTAATCTCCTAATTAAGGTTGTATCCATCATAAATTCCAGATCAAAACCCTACACCATCAATAATTACCTATTAGATTATGTTCTACGGATCAAAAAACGGATTTGGGGACTTAAAATCTTACCTTTAGCCTCAAGAATAGTGAAAAACTATCAAGAAAAGACCTAGGTTCGTTCCTGAGCTCTCAAATTTGAAAATTGTAGAATAAAATATTTTTGGGGTTTATTTATGACTTTAAGTCACGTCTGCCCCACCACAGCGGCACCTACCTTGCTACAGCATCCCCGCCCTGGCGGCAGAAATCCTATCTCAACAACTTGCATAGAAACAATGAGAAATTTTTTAAGAATTTCAAAACTCATTTCACAACACCCCTTCAACCAACGACACTCAGAAACTACCCATTCACGCTAAGATCAATTTCTAGAGTTCTACTCTCCCGAATTCAATTCCGTAAAGTCGTACGGGTTTCTTAACGACTTATCTATCTACTCATATGATCAAATACATAATTATATCAACCAATTTTTACCAGATTTCTCTAGACATTAATGACTCCGATTTCATCCAAATCTGAACTAGGTTGGGAAATTCCAAGTTATTACGAAAAAAAATTTTGGCCCAAAATTTTTCCCCATTGGCTTTTCTATAACGAAAGAAACCGGTTGTTACAATAGATACCAATTTACCCATCACTCGTCTCCGAATGATAAACTTAGGAAAAATAGGCAAAGGAAAAAATGGAATAGTACCTGAATCGACGAACAATTGGGGATACTTGTCTTGCATGTCCTTCTCGGTTTCCCAAATAGCTTCCTCAACTGGACGATGCTTCTATTGAACTTTCACGGACATAATCTCCTTGGTCCTCAGCTTTCGGACATCACGATCAAGAATTGCAATCAGTCCCTCTTCATATTGGAGGTTTTTGTCTAACACAATTGAGTCCCATTTAATGATGTAATCCCCATCACCATGATATCTCTTCAACATGTACACATGAAATACTCGATGAACTCCCGATAGGTTAGGAAGTAAATCTAATCTATACGCTACCGACCTTACACATTCAAGAACCTCAAAGGGACTAATGTATCGCGAACTTAGCTTACCTTTATAGCCAAATCTCATCACCCCTTTCATGGTGATACCTTAAGAAGAATATTCTCACCGTTTTAAAATGTCATGTCTCTTACCTTATGATCCGCATACTTCTTTTGCCTACTCTAGGCTGCTAAGAGCTTAGCTTGAATACTCCTCACTTTATCTTGAGCATCCTTCACTAAATCAACCCCCAATGGTTTCACACCTCTAGCCTCGAACCATCCTAGGGGTGATCTACATCTCCTCCCATATCATTCTTCAAACGGTGCCAGGAGTGATAATTGTTATTATAAGAAAACTCACACAAAGGTAAGAACTTATCCCAATGTCCTCCAAAATCAATCACACATGCCCTCAACATGTCCTCTAACACTTGAATAATCCTCTCCGATTGCCCGTCCGTCCACGAATGGAAAGCGGTACTAAAAGTGAGTTGTGTGCCCAATTCATCCTGTAATTTCCTTCGAAACTTGGAAGTAAATTGTGTAGCATGATCTGAGATGATAGAAAGGGGCACCCCATGCAATCTCACTATCTCTTTCACATACACCTTAGCCAATTATTCAACGTTATAATCTATTCTTACTGGAATAAAATAGGCTGACTTAGTCAATCTATCAACCACTGCCCAAATAGAATCAAACTTTTCCAAAGTTTTGGGAAGTCCAACCACAAAATCCTTGGCAATCCTCTCCTACTACCATTCGGGAATTGACATTCTTTGAAGCAAACCTGCAGACCTTTGGTGTTCATACTTCACTTGTTGGCATTTTTGACACTTAGCCACAAACTATGCTATATCCTTCTTCATGCCCGACCACCAATAAATTCGCTTCAAATCTCGGTACATCTTGGTTACACCCTGATGAATAGAATATCGCGAACCATGACATACTGCCAACAATTTCTGAATCAAGTCATCTACTCTAGGAACACAAATTCTTCCTTTAAAATTAAGCACATCTTTTTCATCAAGAGTGATCTCTTGTGCCATACTGATCGCAGTCTTCTTCTTAAGTTCATTTAAATTTTCATCCTCAAATTGTTTGGCCTTGATCACCTCAATGAATGTGGCCCTCACTTCAATGCTAGCTAACACCCTACCTCTTTCAAAGATGCCCAACTACATGAATTTAGACTCTAAGGTCTTAATTTCTTTAGTCAAAGGTCGTTTGGTTACACTCAAGTAAGCTAAATTATCCATACTCACCACTTTTTGACTCAGAGCGTCTGCCACTACATTAGCCTTGCCCAGATGGTATTGAATGGTGACATCATAATCCTTGAGTAGTTTCATCCACCTCCGTTGTCTCAGATTTCGATTATTTTGAGTGAACACATGTCGTAAGCTACGATGATCACTAAACACCTTACACTTAACACCATAGAGGTAATGCCGCAATATCTTAAGAGCAAACACTACCGCTGCCAACTCCAAATCATGTTTGGGTAATTCCTCTCATGCACCTTCAATTGACGCGAGACATAAGCTATAACATTCTTATCATGCATCAACACAGCACCCAAACCAGAATGTGAAGCATCACAATAAATAATAAAATCCTTACCTTCCACCAGTAGTGCTAAGATAGATGCTGTGGTCAAGAGAGTCTTGAGCTTTTGAAAGTTATCCTTACATTTTTCAGTCCATTCAAATGGTATCTCCTTTTGGGTCAAATTTTTCAAGTGAGTGGCAATAGAAGCAAAGTTCTTCACAAATCGACCATAGTAGCTAGCGAGCCCCACAAAACTCTTAACTTTCGTCACAGAGCTAGTACAAACCCAATTATTAACCGCCTCAATCTTTTGGGGATCTACCATTACCCCTTCTTTTGAAACTACATACCCTAAAAATGCAACTGAAGTCAACCAAAATTCACACTTAGAGAATTTCACATATAACTTTTGTTTCCCAAGAACACCCAGAACAATACGAAGATAGTCGACATGCTCTTCCTCATTTTTCGAATAGACCAAGATATCATCAATAAAGACTATGAAGAATGAATCAAGAAATGGCTTGAACACCCCATTCATTAAACTCATAAAAGTTGCATGCACATTAGTCAAACCAAAAGACATAACTAGAAACTCATAGTGCCCATAACGGGTTCTAAACACCGTCTTTGGCACATCCTTAGGACTAATTTTCAATTGATGGTAGCCGACCTTAGATTAATCTTGGAGAAAACTGATGCATCTTGCAATTGGTCAAAAATATCATTTATTCGAGGCAAAGGATACTTGTTTGAAATAGTGACCCTATTCAATTGCCAATACTCTATACACATCCTCTTACTACCATTCTTTTTCTTAACAAACAAAACTGGAGCACCCCATGGGGAAGCACTATGACGAATAAATCTCTTATCAAGAAACTCTTGGATTTGAGCCTTAAGCTCTCTTAATTCTACCAAAGCCATGCGATATGGAGTGATAGAAATGGGGCAAGTACCAGATTCTAAATCAATGCATAAGTCTATATCTCTATCCAGAATCTACCAGGCAAGTCATTAGAAAATGCTTCTCTAAATTCTGACACCAAAGGAATAGACTCAATAGATGGAGTCTCAACCTCAACATCCCTAATATGAGCTAAATAAGCCAAACAACCCTGCCCTACCAGTTTTCTAGCCCGAATGAAGGATATGATCTTAGCTTGCTTAGGCTTGTACACTCCTTCCTAATCTAACTTTTCCCTTTCCGAAATTTCTAGAGTTACAGACTTAGTATTACAATTAAGCACAACATAATAGGGGGACAACCAAGTCATGCCTAAGGTTATATCAAAGTCAGTCATATCCATTATCACTAAATCAGCCCAAGTATGAAAACCTATAAATAAGATAGGACAAGCACGATAGACATGGGTGACTATGACAGACTTTCCAACTAGGGTAGAAACATTGATGGGGGCATCAAGTATATCACAAATCATATCAAATTCTAAAGCAAATAGCACATATTCATAAGAATAAGTGGAACCTGGATCAAACAACACATTAGCCATCCAATCACAGACAAAAATAGTACATGTGATCACCGTGTCAGATGCCTCTGCCTCATTCTTGCTCGAAAAGGCATAACACTGAGCCCTATCCTCATGTCGAGCGACTTTCTTGCTTGGTTACACGTTACCCCTGCCTGTTTTACCATTTTACCTACTTCCACGACCTCGCTGATTACCTTCTCGCCCACTTTGTGGACGCCCCCGACCATTATTACCATATCCCGAGGGTACCACTGCTCTAGTATGCTGCTGCACGGAATCCAATACACTGGGTGGGAATAATCTCTCCTCATATGCCCAGGTTCTCCACAATTATAGCAAGTACGATCAAAAGATGGTCTGCCGCCCGTCGAAGGCGCGACTCCCTGGCTATCCTAAATCAAATTATGAGATGGAGTTCCTGAGTAATTACCTGTAGAGACGGGCATAGCGGATTTAATTGGTCTGGTTGCAAGTGTTGGCCTCCCCGCCCCTTTGGAGTAAGAACCTTGAAAGTTACCGGAGTTTTTGGCCCTTTTTGCCAATGCCTTAGCCTGACCATCTCGCCTCACCCCCTCCACTTTCTTAACAAAGTCTGTTACGTCATTAAAGCTTCTCCCTTCAAAGGTCATATGAACAGATAATACCTGCAACTCATAATTTAGTCCTTTAATAAACAAACGGATCCTCTCTTCTTCAATAGTCACCAACTGCGTGGCATATCTAAACAAGGCATGAAACTTGGCCTCATAAACATCCATACACATACCACCCTGCTCCAAAGACATGAACTCGTCTTTCTTATGATCCATCAAAGTCTTAGGCACATATTTCTCCAAGAACAAGGCATGAAACTGGGTCCAAGTAAGTGGAGGTAAAATTGAAGATTTGCATTCCATATAAGCTCTCCACCACTGCTTAGCCTTACCTTGAAGTTCAAAAGTCATGAACTCAACCCCATGCTGATGGGCAATTCCCAACTTATAAAGCCTTTCATAGTAGTCTAAGATAAACTCATAATCACCATCACTCTCAAAACCAAGAAATACAGGAGGCTTTAGCTTCAAAAACATAGTCAATATTTCGTGTTCACTACCAGTCATAATAGAACCCAACAAAGGACGGAAGAAAGTATCATTACCTACATTTCCTCCCACTTTGGGGATAGTGATAGCAATAGGAGGATTGGCAGGAGCTTGAGTTACTTGAACAGAAGGAAGCACTCCAGGGCCAACCAACCCTTTCAAGAATGACATGATTTGCTGAGCTAACCTTGGGTCGATGGGAGGAATGCCGGTTGTCTCAGCCTGCACATCTTCCTCTTGTCCAACCTCCTTAACATTTTCAACCTAAGCATTCTCATCTATCTCTTCATGATGCACATGAGGGACCTTATTTTGGGGAGAATTTTCGATCGGTACCCCATCTCTAGTAGGCGCCACTCTTCCTCAGCTTTCACCACTAGTTCTTACTCTATCCCTGCCTCGATCGTGACCTCTCACTGTATATTCCTCAGCTGGAGCATTGATGGGAGCTACGGGTCTGACGCCATTGAACCTAGTATTAACCATCTGCAGACAGAATAGTGAAGGAAGCTAGATACCAATTTGAATTGTCAAATACCAATTGGAATCAATTTTAGCACGAAAGGAGACAAGAGAAAACAGAGAGATTTCCTAAAGTCCTATAGCCTCTCAAAGAAAAGTACAGACGTCTTCGTACTATTCCGTAATACTCTACTAGACTCGTCTTGGTAAATTGAGATCAACGAATCTAGGCTCTGATACCAACTTTGTCATGATCCAGACCATCATGATTGGCACCCACATTAACCCTTCGGTGGGAGAACCACAACTACAACCCAAACCAAGCAACTAAAACAAAAATAAAGAATTTAAGTTACGGAAGCAAGTTAAATACTAAGAAAAGAAAATAGAGTTTCCATAAATTCTAAACAAAAGTCTACCAACAAAACTTACATTGCGGAAGTAATACTTAGAACCCTAAACTCAATGTACCAAAACATGTAACAATGAACCAAAAGTCTAAACAAGAAGGGTTTCAACCTCAAACTAACGAACTAATAACTAACTAGAAAATCTAAGTCCGAAATATGGACATAGACAGAAAGAGAACTCATGGCAGCCTTGAAGAACTGGCTCATCCTTGAATTCGATCGGCGATCAGTAATTTTCTAAGCGAGGTCTGTTAATAGCCACCTAAAGATGCCCTGTACTCAATAAAGAAAGAGCAAGTGTAGTATCAGTACACAACCACAGTGTATTGGTTGGATCACGCAGCTATCCTACTAAGTGCAACATACATAAGCCATTACAACAATATAATCACATGCATATATCGAACATATACAATATTATCAACATTTATGAACAAGATACATATTCACATTTCTCAATATGCATAATTATATCAACTCATTGGTCCTCTCATAGAACCCAAACTCAAACAGTTAGCATACCGAAACGTGGTACCTGATCCAATGTTTATGTCAGAACGTGGCAACCGATCACATAATTATGCCAAAACGTGGCAATTGATCTAAGTTGGTGTGTCGGAACACAACTCCCGATCTATTCAACAAGCCACAATTACAATCATAAGTATATTCTCAAGATCATACAATTAAGTCATGATTCATGACATTCATCATTTATCTATCTCATTTACAACAAGTGCGATCAATAATGTAATATTCGCATACATACATGTATCATAATGAAGCAAGAACAAACATACATCACACAATCATAGAATCACAACCATCACCTACCTCGAAACAAGCTTGAAACCCTAAGAAACTTGATTTCTCCATTTTCGGATTCGTTTAGTTTGTTCTTAGTCTACAAACAATCAATATAATATGGGAATAAATAAACAATCACTAATTACTCTCGGATTACTAACAATCATATGAACCCTAGATCAAATTCATGATCTCAATCTCCCAATTAGGGTTGTTTTCATCATAAATTCCAGATCAAAACCCACCTCCATCAATAATTACCTATTAGATTACGTTCTACGAATCAAAAAATGGATTTGGAGAGTTAAAATCTTATTTTTAGCCTCAAGTATGGTGGAAAACTGTCAAGAAAAGACATGGGTTCGTTCCTTAGCTCTCAAATTTGAAAATTGTAAAATAAAATGTTTTTGGGATTAATTTACGACTTTAAGTAGCGTTTGCCCAGCCACAGTGGCACCCACCTCGCTATAGCAGCCCCGCCTTGGCGGCAGAAATTCCGCCTCAGCGGCTTGCACGGAAATAGTGAGCAATTTTAAGAATTTCAAACCCCCATTTCACAACACCCATTCAACCAACGACACTCAGAAACTACCCATTCACACTAAGATCAATTTCGGGAGTTCTTCTCGCTCGAATTCAATTCCGTAAAGTCGTACGAGTTCCTTAATGACTTATCTATCTAATCATGTGATTAAATTTATAATTAGATCACCTAATTGTTACCAAATTTTTCTAGAACTTAATGACTCTGATTTATCCAAATATGAATTAGGTTTGGAAATTCAAGTTATTACAAAAAAGTTTTTTGGCCCAAAATTTTTCCCCGTTGGCTTTTCTATAACAATGGAACTCGATTGTTACACCATCACCATGAGTTGTATGATGATACAATGTCTCGCCCATGCTGCCAAAGCTGTCTTATACCTTGTCGGGTACAGCACACCTCAACTAAGTGGATCCACTAAGATATGCTTAAAAACAATAAAGAGTTATCTAAAAAGTATGATCATTTACCCGTGTTGACTACATGGTGAGGAATATGAGTTGTCTGAACTCATCCCTATATCGATGCTTAATACTACTCCCATTAAATATATACTCATGCTCAATGTTAAATCATTCTCTTTCTCAATTTGAGGTAATTCCTCAAAAGATCCTCTGAAAAGAGGTAATGCTCTGAAATATCTCTGAACTCATAAACTTATGTAGAAATCAAAGTTTCTCTTTTTTAAATGTAAACGTATTACTTTTGGAAATACTTGGTTCCCTTATATCATTTCTCAAACATGAATACAACTCTTCTCATTTCTCATATTTACTTTGTCAAAACTTAGTTCAAAACCATAGTTGGTTACAAAAGATTCTCAAAAGAACTTCGTTGAACTTTCCTCTTAAACTCACTTTAGATTTTGATTTGTAAATTAAGATAGGTGATTAGAACATGCAAGAACTCTCAAGGATGAATAAAGCCTTTAGGAGCTAATACAAAGAAAGGAATGTAGTCATGACACAAAAGAATACGTTCGAAATGAAACACGAAAGGAAAAGGCCAAACAACACTTGGCGCAATACTAGCGCGGGGCACACTACTGGTGCAGGGCTCCAGGCCCCAAACTATTGACCAGAAGTCCTGGCGCCTTGCTGGCGCGCCGCCCCACACCCCTACCTAGATTTCTGATAAATTTTCAAGCTTAAAATTAGGGTCCCAACTAGTTTGAAATTAAGTAATTCATCCTAAATCCTTCTTTATTCTCAAACCCAACACTAATTTATAAAAAATTTCATACAAACGTTCTTGAAATATAACACTTATCAAAGATCCACCACACAAACAAATTCACAACCTTCATTGTTCAAGAATTGAACAAAAATCAAGAACTCTTTGAATATAATGATTTCGTGAATAAAATTAGATGTATGACATTAGGACGAACAAGTCCATCACTGTGAGAAGCCTTACATACCTAGAAAGAACAATGTTTTTGGCGAAATCCATAAATCTTGAAGAATGCTTGAAACCCTGCCCTTTTCTCCTCTTGAAGCCTCGCTCTAAAACTCCAAGTGTTTAGGAACGTGAAAAAGTGGTCTAAATATGATTAGACCCTAACAAAACATGGTGAAGCCTAGTTTAAAAAGAAAAGACCAAACTCCCCTCCAAAAAATGAATGAGATGCCTTTAGAGAGAGGCTTTTCCCAAACGACCATAATTTTTTACTCCGAACTCAAAATTTAACAAACTTGGCGGTGTTGGAAAGAGGAATCAAAGATCTTAAACTTGATAGGTCACTGGCCACCTAAATCTTTATGTGCTAAAATATATGGTCGTTTGAAATTGACCCCAAACTAAAATTTGATGGTGACTGTACGAATTTCTCTTTAGTTCTTTTTTGAAATATGAGGTTCTACAAAAAAACATATTTTCTAATATATTAAATGTACTTATATTCTCAATCTTAATATAACTATTATGAGTTGTATATATTAATTATCGTTTTGATTTATTAAAAGGTGAAATTCTGAGATGGCTCAATATGCTTGATAGATTAGATGATAATAATATATATTGATGAAATAATTAGTTATTAGTTGATGTAATACATGTCTCGATATATAGATTGATGCTATGTATTTTTGAGAAACTTATAATTTTTCATTGTGTCAAACCTTGCAAGTGAATTTATGAATCCAACACATGAAATAAGTTAATTAGCAGTGCTCTAAAAAAATTAATCTTTAAATTAAAATTCATCAGTAATGTTATTGATAGATTAGTATATGTAAACTTAACATGGAGAATTATGTAAGTGTTTAATGAGAAAATTTAAAACATAAAAGGAGGAGTGTAATTACGAATTTCTAGTAGAATAATTTGTAATTTTTTATGGTAAGAATAAATCAAATTAATTTTTTAAATTCTTTTTGTAATGGAAATCTTAGTAGTTAATTATGTGGTCCCTACAATGCTTATATTTAAATAAAACTCAAAATCTTATTTCTTAGGAGAAAAAAGAGAAGACACATTTTCTTGTTCAGGAAAGAAAACATACGCATCTTTTCAATTCTAGTTTTGGACTTGAAAAATGTCCCTATAACCAGGAGGTCACAAAGGTGAGGTCCTGAGAGGAATAGATGTTTCACACATGACATTCGATTGAAAGAAAGAGATGAGTTTGCAATAAAACAACCATTTCATTAATTTTTATACACAATTTAAAGATTATGGAATCGATCACTTCTTCACTTCAAACTGTTGAATTTGGTAAAGGGAGATTTTCCTTCCACTTTAAATGGTTCTCTTAAGGTAGAAAAGATAATAAGTTTTCTATACAATATTTTCCCACGCAAAGAGAGTTCATTTGTGAACTTGAAATCAATATAGAAGACCATTGCAATGACCCTCGAGGTCATATCCTCTTTATTGCATTATTTTTTTTGTGTTTAGAGCTTTCCTAAAGACCCCAAGTCATTTATGACTTGCTGGAATCGACAACTCGATCACCTAGTTGTTTATTTGGTTTTTATGTAAATTTCTATAATTTGGAGCATTTCTAACTTAAAAAATTCGGTCAAAAATTCATGTAGACGACCTCAAATTGATATTGTGGCAGTTCCTTAGCTTAGGAACGTCAAGTTTGGACTAGTCGGTATTTAGGCACCATTGTCCTTCAAATATGCGCACATATTATGATAAATTTTCACTTGGGTTATGAACCCGCTTGGACATTTGGTAAGGTAAACTAATGGTCTTAATATGTCATGGGTATTAAGACTCTTAGGTTTGCATGATGAATGTTCTTTAAAAGGTGTTGGTTTAGCTCTATATTATGTTGAGAGTTGGTTTGCTAGACACAAGGTTCTCGAGTAGGCAACTCGAGTAAGAAGGTTACGCAGTCATACGAAAAAAGATCTGGACACCCCGCGCATACACCAACTCTCCTAACTTTTGGGATTTTAAAAGAAATTTATGGGTGTGCAAAATACACCTCGCGTGTACGTGTGATATTGTGAGTTTTCCAGAAATAGAGGAATTATGAACGAAATGACTGTTTATATGAAGGCATAACAAATTAACAATTTATTAAAGCGATAACAAAGGTAAAATGATCCGATAAACCTTTATACTTGTATGTGTTTGTATTCTGAGCCCTTTTACTCTATACTTTATCAACTGGACCCTTAAACTTATTAAAACATAATATTTGAAACCCCTCTGACCATTTGACCAAATCTATGTGGCATAAGTATTGTTGAGTTGGAAAAATGTGTGAATACACTCGCTTTCAAGCGCGTAAATACACTATATATTATTTAAAAATATAATTTTTTTTATCAAAAAAAACTTATTTCTTCATTAACCCGCTCCCATCCCATCCCACCCCAATTTTTATTCTTCTCCAACACTCTTCCCACCCCTAACCCTATGCTTTCTTTTCATGTTCTTCAACAAAATCACTCACCATACCCACTCTTTTTTCTTCATCGAAATCACTCGTCATACACTTTGTTTTTCTTCTTTTTCTTTTTCAACCTACTCTCTTCTTTGCAACAAATCAAAACCCCACCACTAATTTCTTTTTTCAGCTCCCATTTTTCTAAATTCTTTGTCTTTTTTATCTTAATAGTTGAAACCATTGTTTGTGTTAGTTAGATTCAAAGAGGAGGTATGATATGCATTAACGTAAAGGGTGATGGTGAGTACTGAAAAAATTGAAAACTCCATTGATAAGCTTGAGGAACAACAAATGGGTCTTATGAATTTGTGAAATTAATTCAAATTTGTGATTGAGGCTCGTTGGATTTGTGTTAGTAAACCTGCAGTTGAAATTTCAAGTCAAATAAATAAGAATTTCATCTATTTGGCATGAATTTGGTGCACAAATTGTAAGAATATATGAAGGCGGAAGAACATGACTATTTAAAAATTTTCAAAATTTATAAATATTAAATATTTGATTTTTTATTTTCTTAATATTTAATTTCTGATGTGTCATTGAAAAATGGCATGGAATGACATAGGTAAGAGGTTGGATTACACACACAAAGGTCTGATGTAAAAAAATGTTTAAAATATAGTGTTTTAACGAGTTTAAGGGTTTAGTTGACAAAGTAGGAGGATTTAGAATACAAACGCATACAAGTATAAGGATTCATCATACCATTTTACCTGAAAATAAATAAGCAGTTTATATCACCTAAACATGAAAAACAAAGTATTAGGCAATTAAAATAAAACAATCAAATGTTAAAAACTTAATTATTAATCTAAGACTTTTATGGCTTAGAACCTAAAGTCCTAGCAGAGTCGCCAAGTTGTTATATTCCATTTTAACTTGAGGTCCAAATGGTGTACAACATATTGGTGATTCTTATGCTATTTTAAAGAGTCGTCGCCTAATTATGTTAAAGTTGAATTAGGACACCTATTTTGCTAAAGTTATGCTAAATTAACTCTATGTAAAGGTATTCTTAACCTTATGCAATTCTAGGTAAGAGTTCTAATTTATCCTAAAGGAAAGGGGTAAAAAATAGTTAATCGCCCGAACTTAGGTTAATTAATTTTAAAAACTAAATATGGGTGCTAAAAGGTTAAATAAAAGTCTAGTAAGCAAGTTAATAAATATTTCAACATTTGAAAAACTTTTTTTTTATTCACAATAGAATGATGAAGATTTAAGAAATGTAATTAATTTTGTTACTGATTGTAATCCATGGCTACAAACAAAGTAGTAGCAAAGAAAAATGAGTTTTGATTAAAACATTTTTTTTTTCAAAGACACTGCCAAGTTGGAAAAAACTTAATCAATAAATTTAGTGGGTTTGAATGGTGCAAAATGAAGTGTTTAAAAAGAATTTGCCAAATGAAAACTTATAAACACTAAAATAACTATTAATGTTTGTTTCTAGCTAAAGGAACCCAAACTCAAACATCTATATTCTGTTAGCTAAAAAGAAAGAGCATATCCAAGTCAAATAAGCAAGTTTAACATGTCAAGAAATGTAAATAAATGATTAATGCTAAAATATAAGTAGTCATGAATGACTCCAAGCGAGACCCGCTTGTTTTGCTTGCTATTTTGCGTAGTCTAAGATATCAACTCTATATGTGGGTATGCCGGTGTCGGTTCTATGACTCTAATTTTGCTAGAGTCCTGAATCAAAGACTCCGTTTTTGCCCCCAAAGTCCATGCAAGTAAAGAGAGGTTAAAGAGATTAGTAAGACGATTCAACTTTAAATGATAGCGAATAAATAAAAAACAGAGCCAAGTAATATCATATGAGAAATATATTATCCAAAAAATAAAATATTTAAATGTTGAACAAGACCATCTTTCAACTGGCAACTTTGAGATCGACTAAAATAGATTAAAACATAACATCTTTCTTAAGCATAAAACAAACTCAAGTCTCATCATATTTAAGTAATAACTCCCTAAAGATTCACATGAAAACTTTAATCATGATCCTCTCAAAATTATATATGTTAACAGCCACTTACTATTTAAAATTAAAAAAAAAAACACAAAGGAAATTCATATGCTCAAAATAAGCATCCATTTGCCACAAAAAATTCTTAACGTCTTGGGCATTTCTTTATTCACGAAACTATTTTGATTTAGGAGCTTCAATACAGATTTCACAAACAGTAACGGGGCCAACAACCCCCACAATAACAGCTTTTTCAACCTATGCCTTCAAAGCCTCAAACTCTTTATGCAGAGAGGAGATATCTTCAGTGAGTTTGAGTTCAAGGTTGGTCAATCCTTCCTTGTTCTCTGCCCCAAGATCAATAAGGTTACCCTTAACCTCATCAAGACCCTCAATAGCTACTGATTCAAGAGAACTAAATTGTCCTCAATAACAACAAGTCATATATTCAAAGCCGACAAACCAACCTCAACTCCAATAATTTTCTCACTGAGTTGGCTAGTATTGAAACCATCCCCATCCTCACCGTGGCCCTTGCCACCAACTGGTGGGTTGGAAGAGGAGTCCCTTACCCTATTTTTATCACGTTTCTTTGCATTATCCTCCTAAATCTCTTGCGCTCTTTCATGAACAACCTCTTTGTTGCATTGCGACTTCGACATCACGTTCAAACCTACGCTCTGATACCACTTGTCACGAGCCTATTTTCAAAGGTCTCGTGGGACAACCTAGCTGGGGTTGCAAAACACCTCTAAGTTTCAGTCATAGCAACAAATTAGCAAAAAAGTGCAATAATAAAAAGGTCACAAATAGTCCACACAAAAACATCCAACAAGAAAGCAAAAGCAAGAACAATTTTGGGAGGCAAGTGCCAATTTTCATTTTGATATTTCTCATAGTGTTAAAATACGGTGAGCTTCCTTATAAGACTTATACAAACTGAAAATAAGCTTACAAACAAAGGGGATCAAGTTACCAAGAGATAAATATTAAATATGGGTGTCTTTACACAAGTACAATGGTAGGTGGGAAAAACTAGTCAAATATTTTCATAAATGGTAAAAAGGACACTTCCCTAAATCAAATCCAATTCAGTTTTGTGGTAGCCCTTGGATTTCATTTTGACAAGCTTGTCAATGGCACTAATTGGCTTGTAAGAGTCTCCAAATAATACTCCAAGGTTGGATGAATATTGACACAACGTTTGAGACTCGTTGAAGCGCAATATGAATCTACCCTGCTCCCGAAAATATTGGAAATTAATGTAGCTTCTTTTGGGGTGATACACTTTGCTCATTTTGGCTGGTGCACTATGTCGATGCAGCCACTTAAGTAGCCCTGAAACTGCTTAAGTAGAAGCCTTTTTAGTGGCTAGGATGTTGCTTAAGCGAGGTCTATCGATTGTGGCTAGCTGCTTTAGCTAACCTTGATTCACTTAAGCGGTGGTTGATTAAGCGGGTAGGGAGCCGCTTTAGCGGGCCTCCATCATAAAATCGCAACTATTTAAGAAGTAGGTGAGTCACTTTAGCTGGGCCATTATGTGGCCAAAGTGATTGCTTTTGCGACATTAGCTGATAGTTATACCCATTTGTGGGACTTATTTCTCTTAAGTTTGTGATTGAGTATTGCTCTTAAGAACTCAAATTGTTGGGGTATTTTGTTGGGAAGTGCTTGTTATTGTTGGGAGTTTCTGTGGGATTGTTTTTGGATGATTGTAGGCTCGTTAATTGCACGTGTTAACCCGTAAGTCTACTTTTATCTTCTTAATTTTTAGCTTAAATGGTGATTGTTTTTCCTTTTGTTGCATGATCTATTTTGGCTTGATTCTGAGTTTGGATTTTACCTAATTTTATGACACAAGTTCCTGGAGCTAAATGGGACCAGTTGACAGAGTTAATTCTGAAATTCTCGATGCAGTCCCACAATGTTGTTTTTAACTTATTTTTGGGACGTCTTCATTTTTTGTGATTTGGGTGTCAAATTAACGACCGTATTGATGTTGTGATAATTTATTTGATAGTGTGGCAACAATTGAATCTGGTTAGAAAGGGTAAAGTTTCTATTTAGTAGTGTTGGAGTATGCTCTATCGTCCTTTCAGGTAAGCTACGACTTACCAATCTCAGACTGAACTTATGTTGGTAAATTCATGTTTTTAGCTAGTTTTTGGATGAATTTCTAACTTGAATCATGTTTAATGATTAAAATTCATGTCGTAGCTTCCACTCGGGTAGTTATTGGGTAAATTGACTTGGACTTAGCCTTGGTGTAAGGTAGTGATTGCCTTGGACATGCATTTTAGAGCTGTTATACCTTAGCAACCTTCTAATGTCGCTTTAGATGTTTAACTTCATATATATTAATATCGTAGACTTGAGTCTGACAGTATGAAGCCTTAGCTAGGCGATAACTTAGATCTTGTGAATGTTCATCCACAACTTCCCTTATATTTTGTCCCTAGGTGTTTCTTTTGCGATTTCAAGCTTTGTTGATTATTTTGGATCGGGTCTTAAGGTTCGAGCTTGAGTGACTCCCTAGTAACTCTGAAGGTGGTATCGCTTTACGATACGATTTTCCCTGAACAAGAGCTTGTGATTTGGAGACATTCAAAGTCTTTTATCCATGGTTTGAGTCCTGGTAAATCTCATTAGCCTCATTTTGAGTCCGAGCATATCTCTTTTAGTTTGGTTTGACCCTGACCATGTCTCTAGCAGCATCGATTCGAATTCGAGCACACTTCTACTAGTCAGGTTTGAGTCCTAACACTAAATTTATATCGGGATATTCAGTTGTAACAGAAACGTATTTTTTTTAATAATATCTATCCACTTCATAATTTTTTTCCTCATCGATCAAGGTTACATGTACAATGCATGTGCCCAGAACTAGTTGTAACATCCGACAATTTGAAATAGCTATGAAGAAGCTTGAAATTGGAAGTAGCCATTTTTGGGGAAAAAAAATAAAAATAAAATAAAATACAGAATCTGGAAAATTTGGCTAAGTGTGGAAATCAGTGATTTTTTTGGCCAACTTTGAGCAGTCGTAACTCCTAGATCAGGATGAGTTAGGAGTAGTTCCAGTTATGGTTGCGAAGCTTGTGGAATGATCTTTCCAACGCCACTGAGATTGCTCGATTTCGAGTTCGTATGAGCGAGTTATGGCCATTGAAAGTTGGGCAGTTGGCAGGGAATCCGTCCGGAAATTTTAAGGGCATTTTGGTCTTTTCCCTAGCCATTTCTTTTGAGGTTATATTGTGTGTTGGGCTGATTCTGGATCATTTTATCCTATTTTTAAAAGAGAAAGAGTTAGGGTTCTTGAGAGTGAAGAAGAGAAGAAGAAGAGAAGAGGAGGAGAAAGGAGATCAACAAATTTCCGTCGTGGATTTTCGTCGGGGGTGATTCCTATCAAGGTATGTGAGTTCCTTGTGTGGTTTGATCCTTTCCCCCACACACCAAGCTCATTTTTTTTTTTTTTGATTTGAGAAAAGACTGGATTGGTGTTGAAGTTGTTAGTTGTTGTTGATGTTGTTAGTTGTGTTGTTGAATTATTGTTGGTTGTGGGACATGATTGGGTTGTGTATTTGAGTTGTAATTTATTGTATGTTGAGAGATTGATGATCCCTAGTGTTTGGGGTTAAATCCATTGAAGTAAGGGTGGTTTAGAGTTGAAGAAAAGAGGGAGAAAAATCGATTTATTTTTTCTGGGAAAAGGGCTGGCACCTGGCAGAATGCAGAGTGTCCAGCAGTCCCCTTTGAAGCTGAGGGCTGGTGCCTGGCAGAGTGGCCAGCAGTCCCGTTTGAAGTTGAGGGCTGGCGCCCCGCGCCTCTTAGAGCGCCAAGGACGCCAATCCTTCCCGTTACCTTAATTTTCCATTTTTTTTTTGTTCCTAGGTATTATACCTATGTTTCCTAGTTGTTTCCAACACTCCAAGGTACTTCTAAAAGTCAAGAACTCATCCGTAACATGTGAGCAAACACCTTGAATCCAAAAAAAAAATTCCAATTTAAGGAGAGTTAGTTAGAAGTCAAGTGAAGTTAGAAATTAAGAGTTAAGCTTAGAAGTTAAGCAAGTCAAGCTAGTTGTAAAGTTGTTCAAGAGTCTTTATTGAACGTTTTAACTTTATTTTTTTGACTCAAGTGTCAAGTCAAGCAAAGAGCTTAGAGTTTCAAGCTAAGTAAAGAGTCTCAAGTTTCAAGTTGAGTTCATTTTCTCAAAGTTATTAGGGAACTATGTATTCCCAAAGAAGTTTTAAAGAATTGTCTTTACATTTAAATAAGGTTGGAAACTGAAATTTCCAAAGAGCCTTCGGGATAGTTTTTTTTTTTTGAGTAATTATCTCATGTCAGCAGGAAGAAATGTGTTTTAAAAAAACATAAGAGCCAGTACATTTTTTTGGGAGTAGTATCGAGCACCGAATTGGGGGAGCGTTCAAAGAACCCACAGCCCCCATAGAACCATGTTAGCCACCATGGGTAAAAAAAAAAGGGATCATACTCTTTAGATGAATCCTTTTCATATTAGACTAGTGGATCCATTAGGCAATTCAGGTCTTATACCTTTGGCCGGGTATAGGATGCTCTGGCAGCGTGAGGTTGATCGCTGTATCATCACTTTAGCTCTTATGTGATGGTTGTCGGTTAGAGAAACTCCCACCGCAGTTATTGTATTTTTTATACACGGAAATTATTGTATTTTATATACATCAGTTCAATAGTATTTCTATATACATCTCAGGCTTATTGTATCATTGTATACACACAGAGTTTATAGCATGTTTTAAACAGTCTTTCTTTATATCACACTTGTTTTAAATTGCCTTATATTGAAAGAAGTCAGTCAGGTTGAGTTGAGTTGAACAAGGTAAACTTTTCAGTTTCTTCCAAATTTCCTTCTAGCCTATGTTGCTAAGTTTTCCAGCTCGCATACTAGTACCTTCCATGTACTGATGCCAGTTGGCCTGCATCGTCTTATGATGCAGATACAGGTACCCCGGATCAGCATCCTGCACGTCGTTGATCCAGCTGAGCACTCCAGAGTCAGTGGTGAGCCTCCTTGCATTCCGGAGGACTCAATTATTTTGTGTTCTTAGTTTTTGTTTTTGTTTTATTAGGATGTTGCGGGGTCTGTCCCAACATCCATCTCAGTATTTAGAGGCTTCATAGACAGTCAGACAGTCAGTCAGTTAGTTTGGAGTCTCTCATGCATGTTTATATTTAAATATCCTATTTTGAGACTCGAGATGCCTTGTTGGCAAATTACTTTCAGTTGAGTTGTTTTATAACCTTTCATTGCATTGAGTTATCCTGTTGAGTTAAGTTTCCGCTGAGTTAAGAAAGCCAGGCCAAGGGTTCGCTTGGGGGCCAGCGATGGTCTTCAAGTGCCGGTCACGTCTGGGGTGTAGGCTCGGGGCGTGACACTAGTAATATAGAAACTTGATGGGGGTATTGGATCGTTTTGGTTAGGGGGCATTTTTTAATAGTTTAAAATATTTTTTTGATAGAAAAATATTTTAAAATATGTTATATTTAAAAAATAAAATAAAATGGGGAGAGCATACCTAAGTGGAAAGTCAAATTCACCAACAAAATAGAAGTTCAAGTAGCCAATCAATTGAGATTCTACGATTTCCTTTCAAATATGTTAAAAATTTTATGTTATTTGGTTCGAATCCGAGCACACTTCTACTAGTCAGGTTCGAGTCCTAACACTGAATTTAAATCGGGATATTCAGTTGTAACAGAAACGTATTTTTTTTTAATAATATCCATCCACTTCATAATTTTTTTCCTCATCGATCAAGGTTACATGTACAATGAATGTGCCCAGAACTAGTAATATAGAAAATTGATGGGGGTATTGGATCGTTTTGGTTAGGGGGCATTTTTTAATAGTTTAAAATATTTTTTTGATAGAAAAATATTTTAAAATATGTTATATTTAAAAAATAAAGTAAAATGGGGAGAGCATACCTAAGTGGAAAATCAAATTCACCAACAAAATAGAAGTTCAAGTAGCCAATCAATTGAGATTCTACGATTTCCTTTCAAATATGTTATATATACTTGAAAATTTTATGTTATTTTTCTATGATTATCCCTTTCAAATAATTGCAACTAATACCTAAAGAGTTACTACCTCTTCTGTTGGCGTTTGGCCATGAAAATTAAAAAAAAAAATCAATTTATTTGAAACTTTTAAAGTTGGTAATAGTATTTAGATTTTATAAAGAATTTAAATATATATATTTTTTGTACATATAATTTATATCCTTAATTTTTAAAAACTAGCAAAATAACTCAACTTTTATAACTTCACTGTAATACAAAATGTTTGAACATTGAAAACAACCATATGAAGTCATGTTTTTGTCTCTCATAACATCACCAATAAACCACAAAGATTACAAAGATCCATTAATACATAAATTAAATAACATTAGTAAGTAGTTATTCTTTAATAAAATTCTCCTACATTACTATAATACAAAAAGTAAACTACATTACCATTGAATTTTTTTTAATTTGGTCGCTGGATAAAATAAATGAGGTGGTTTTTGTAGAAAATAAAAACTTAGAGGTAGTTTTAAAAAATAATGTGATAATAAAAAGTGTTTTTCGAAATTCCGAATATAACTTCAAGTTATATTTGCTATTTATATGACCAAACAAGTATTCCAGAATAAAGTGAATACATATTTTGAGATAAATTGAAAAACATCCGTGGCCAAATAACTGCAACATGAAAGTGATAAACCATATTCAAAAATTCATTAATATATATAATTTCAAGATATATCTAAAGAAAAAAAATAATCACTGTACCTCTTTGAGTATGAAACAGTAAGTGAACTTAGTGAACATAAAATTCAGTAATTTTATCCATAGTTAATATTCTCACAATCAAAGTCATTGTGACGACAAATAATATCGGTTTTTAATCACTATAAATAATTGAGAAAATGGCAAAAAATTCCCCCAACTTATAGTCAGATTCTCAACTACATACTCATACTTCACGGGATCCTATTACTCTCCTGAATTTTATAAAACTGAAATTATTACCCCGCCTAAATGTTTACCAGGCAAAGTGAGTGTATTTCACTCTCTTTGAGAGAGTTAGCAGCCAAAACAATTTAAAATTTTGTTTTAAATATATTATTTCATAAATATATGTATTTTTAATTATTATTTTTTAAAATTTAATTTTTTTCTTCTCCATGGAGTCTCTCCACTGCTCATCATCCCAAAGTCGTCGCGCCACTACCACCATCTCCACCGGATTCATTATTATAAAGTTTGTTTTCTTGATTATTCGACAAGAAATTACCTTCTCTTGATATATATATATATATATATATATATATATATATATATATATATATATATATATATATATATATATATATATATATAAATATATAAAACAGCACACAAACTTATAAAATTGTGGCAATACCCACAAACATTAATCAGAGTCTCGACTCTTCACCTGATTAAGTTTTTTTTCCTTTGGTGGTAGGCTTAAATTAGACTCACAGTGATCTTGGTGGTAGTATAAATACTCTTTTTCGAGCTTTATTCTTTGAAAGAAGTGTCGGGGAGCTCTCTAAGTAGGTGGAGGACTAATGGTGAAGGCAGAGAAATGACAAAGACATAGGTGGAGATGGTGATGGCAGTGAAATTCTCATACTATGCTTGCGGCGGCGACATATTTCTCCGGAGAGGACAAAATAAAGAGACCCCAATTGAACCCTCAATTTTTTCTCCAAATCAAAGGGCTAAAAATGAATGAAGAAGAAATGCTGAAGAAGAAAGAGAAAAAACGTCTTTTAAAAACAGATCAACAGGTGAAATACACGTGTCAAGCGCGTGTGTTTCACCACAACATATCTGGTTATGGCATTTTAAGGGACTACTTATTTCATTTAAAAATAATTTGATTGGTGGGGTTGGAAATGTAATAGGACTTTCGTGATATATGAGTGTATAGTTGAGAATTCAACTATAGGTTAAGAAGACTTTAGACCATTTTCTGTTAACTGAAAACAACATTATTTTAAAAAAAGTTTAAAGTGATTTTTGGGCACAAAGGGGTTATAACCCCCTCCCCCTCCCCACACACAATTTATTCTACTAATTTGTTTGTGTTTCATCTTGAAATTTTCTTTTCGTCATTCCTTAGAAACTTTCATTTTTCTTATTCCTTGATGACTTGAATTCACAATAGAATTAGAGGTGAAAGGTGCTTACTATTTGAGCAACCCTATTAATTTGTAATTTTCATCTTTAATGAATTTTAATGCTCACTACTTTTATTTATTTTATAAATTGATTTTTTAATTACCAAAAAAAACTTCTTGAGCCAACTTTTTTCTAATATAAATTTGAATAAATTTAACACTACAACCAAATTATCATATATAATTAAGAAATATTAACGTTCCATTAATCATACAATATTAAGAGGGAGTAGCATCACGTCATCAAACTAAATTCATCACAAATCATTCACATTAATCAACTAATCATATTATCATAATACATCAATTAAAAGAAATCTTAATGGTTGCCATTGGAATTGCTAGAGCTAATTAAAAGATCTTCTTGCATCTTCACTTGGCGGCAAATATATAAACCTATTTGTGAAGTATACATTCAGAATTAAAATGTATACTCAGGGTGTGTTCCTATGATGGAAGATATTTTTGTGATGAAAAATATTTTCTAGGAGAATAAATGGATTTTTAGTTATATTGTTGTATTTGGTATACAAATAAAAAATATTATTCTAAAAGTTTTGTATATAATCTAGACAATTCTATGGAAAGTGGAGGTGGAGGCGGAGGTAGTAGTGTGGGTTGGTGAAGATTGGGGCTATGGGGTGGGGGTGGAGATGATGTATGTTGGAAGATGGGGAGGATACTATTAATGTAGAACGCTCTGTAACTTGTTTTTCATATTTTCTCTAAAAGTAATTTTTCTTAATTTTAAGAAATTTACTTTTCTAGAGAAAATATTTTTAATTTTTTTTTATCAACTGAACATGAGAAAGTCGTAGAAAACATTTCCTCCGCTTCCAAAGATAACGTCTTGAGACGATGTACCTAATCAAGAAAATTTTGAGTTAACACTGTACCAACATGTGAACATACATAAAAGATGTCCATTGGATCCTAAGTGCATACTTGTCTATTATTTTACCTAAATAGTAAAGAAAATCTTATTCATCGCATCACATCACAAAATTATCAAGCCTTCTTATGTAATCAAACTTTAATTGAAAATTATTCTTGTTTTCATGGAAAGATGAACATATATAGCCTCAATCAATGCCGTAATTTGTTCCATCAATTACTATAATTTTATTGGCTCCAATGATTTCACTTTCTCAGCAACCTTCAAAGTGACACTTGTCTTGGGGTAACATAACAGCTACCATAATGCATTATTTAGAAGTTTGAAAAGGCTCATAAATATATCCCTCACTAGTGAAAAAAGATTTGTAAATATTCTTATTTCACCTTTTGATTTAAATATATTCCTAATTTATTTTTTCGACTCAAGAATAAATTAAAAAATGACTCAAAAATATCCTTCATCCTTTAAACTTTTAGTCTAAAATACTGGTAACTTTTTTTTATTCAAAAACATCCCCTTTCACCTTTTAGTTTAAATATACCATTAGCCTTTGTTATTTATTTATATATCTAATATTTATGATTTTAATATCAGTTAAACTTTTACCATATAAAAATTTGTAATTTTGTTATTTGAACTAGATTAATTTTTTTTTTCTTTAAACTGTTTATGTTTGAAATTTTTAGTTAAAGATAATCCTGTAAAGAACATCACTAGAATGGTTGTCATATTTTCTCTCGACCTTCAAGATGAGGGTTTAATTGTAAGAACAACATATCTTTAAAAACTATTTTCTTTCTCTTGAGTTTAACTAATAGTTCCTATAGCTCTTACAGCATTGTCAGAACTCAACACAACTCAAATTCTAATTTATTTGCTTAAATTTATCATTTTTTATTATTTTATTAAAAATTATCAATAATCATTAGTGTTATCATTAGCAAACATAATAAGAGAGCAACATATGATGCAACAAATGTTTTCAAAGTATCATTACTGATCATTATGTTAGTAAAATATATGTAGAGTTGTTTATATCACTTTTTCATTTAGTATTATTTCTAGAAAGTTGGTTACCCCTATGATTAGGTAATGAAGTGATCAATGTGTTGATAGAAAGAATCTCTAATGTAAATTCTACCGGACTACACAAAAAAGTAAATAGACATTATCTTATTAGAAAACCTTCTACTTAAAATTTGAATCAATATATAGTTATATTCTTTTTAGTGTGATAAAAATCGTTAAGTCTATGAATATATTAATTAGCCAAATTATTTCCTTTATTCTGCACTCCATTATTATAAAGTTTAATAAGACAACAAATTTACTTTTTATTTCAAATATAGTTACACTTATATATTTTGAATATTTTAGAACGAGCTAATATTTAGAATTTTAAAAAATAAAAAATTTATTTTTTCAAACAAAATAAAATCATTAACTAATTAGTAAAAGAATTTGATTCAATTAAATATGGTTGATCGTGAAAGGAGGGTTTTTCTTGAACCTAAAATACTGGTTAAGGGTGTTTTTAGATAAAAAGGTGGAAGAGAAATATTTTTGAGTCATTTTCAATAAGTTAAGGGTATTCTTGAGCCAAAAGAATAGGTTGAGGATATTTTGAAATCAAAAGGTGGATGAAGAGTATTTATGAATCTTCCCCATAGATGAGGGATATTTATGAGCCTTTTCTAATCAAATAATTTTAAAAATAGTTTTTCTTTCGAAATTTATGTGACCAAGTTGATCGCTTAAGAAAATAATTAGTAATTAAAAAAGTAATCAATCTCTTTGAAACGTCTTAAACGATATGTCGACGATTTAATTGAAAGGCAAGAAAATTAAACGTGATTCGAAATAACTAAATTTTCTCTTTCTCAATTTATACGACACTTTTCAAATTTTGAGATTCAACAAATTTTCCTGTGACTCCTAATTTTTTAATATGTCTCTTAGAATTTGAATTGTCACTCATGAGACTTATAATACTCTTTATGTAATTTTCAAATATATGAAGTTTTGCCAAAAATATTAAAAAATTATATATCTGAGCAGTGACACACATATAACTATCAGAGGTGATTGAAGTCCAATACTCAGATGTCAAACGTATTCTACTGAGAATGTATGTAAGTTCATCCGAAAATGTATACAAGTTCATCCTTTACTATACTATTTCTTTATGATTCTCATACAACTTACTAACGTCAGCCTCTGCGGTATTTCTTGAAAAGGTTTAAACACTATGAATCAAAAAAATCACGAATATCCCTAATTTCTTGATGCTCTACAAAGCTAAATAGATAGTTATGTCTAACTATAGTCTTTGCTACCTTTTAACGATATTGTTCATGATCTACTAGCGTACCTTGGTTAGTTGCCCCGTTTTAATGTTTCAAATGATGTCGATTATAAATTTGGAGTTTTTGAAGTCGAGTCAACCAGCAACACAAGTTCATAAAATTTAATGACATGTATTCTTTCGTTAGTCCAAAAAATATATACATTTCAAATTAGACAGCAAAGACATTAATATATGTATTCTTTTTCTTTCGTTCTTTTTAAAACAACCTAGTAGAGAAAATAGGTTTATTTTTGTTATATGGAAGGAAAGAGTATAATAGTAGTAGAGTGATAAAAGTAAGTGAAAAACATATACAATTTGATACTAATACATACGTAGGACTACTTTTATAAAATTTCACACAAACACTTCATAACTTTTTTTTTGCTTGTTCCTTTGATGAGAAGCAAACTCTCCCTTTTTTTTTTTCAGTATTTAGAGAGAGAAAGTGTTGTGAGGATAAGCCAAAGCTATAGAAAAAATGGATCAAATTTTACACAACTCCGTCCTCCTTATCGTCATCATCATCCTCTCCATTTTTTCCCCCAAATTAAACGGCAGAGAACTCCGTCCATCCGAGCACGGCTTACCATATCAACACTCATCATACCCAACCGCAAAATCCACAGATCCAGAATTGCATTCATTCTTCGCCGGCACCGGAGAAAAAACGCCGTCTTCGTTACCGGAGGCTAGGAACTTGACGTGGTGGAATAATTCCGGCGATCAAATGTCACGTGACAGCAACCGTAAAGATCACGTGAGAGAAGTGCTATTGGTTTCCAGCTTGGTTTGTGGAGCAGCCGGCGTCGTTTTGCTCGCCGTTTCGGCGGTTGTTTTCGCCGTTAGGCTACGAAAGAGAAAGCAAAAAGAAACTTCATTGTCAACGTCAGCGCCTAACGTCGTTAATAAATGATGAAGTAAAAGTATAGTGATTATAATAATGTTTGCAACACACGATAAGGATAAGAGTATAATTCCACTTAATCCGCTTTCATTTTGATTTATGTGTACATAATGATTCATCATTTATAATTATTGAGATGAGTGAAATATACTTTTTTCTCTTATTTTATTTCATTTCTTTTTAAAATTAATTAGTTGTCAATTTATTTATTTTTTGTTCTCAATGGCACTATAAGGGCTACTATTATATTTTGTTCTTCATAAGATATTTTTTTCTGAAAATAACTTCCACTAAAAATTTCTAAACAAAATTACCCTCCAAACCTAACTAATCAATGAAAACTTAATGTTATATCATCATTTCTGGTTGACACAGTCTTATTGTGTCTTGATTTATGAGAGGCTTTATAACTCTTGTCGTAGAGCCAAAGACTTGACACTACCATATTGTGTTTTGATTTATCAAATGCTCTATACCTCTCGCATTACATGCAAGACTTAGCCCAAGGACTTCAGAGGAACAAGTCAGGGCGTAGCTAGAGCTATCCCATGGTGTCCAACTGAATATCCTTCGTCGAAAAATTATGTTGTAAAAATATGTCAAATTCTGCATTTAAAGGAGATATATTTAAAGTTGGACACTCTAGACAAAAGCTATGCCTTTGGTGGAGTGGTAATAGGTGTCTATGTGAGTGAAATAGTTTTGGGTTTGAACCACAAATAACACAATATTTTTTTATATATTTTTTTTTTGATAGCCTCAAACCATTAATTTTGGACACCCTTAATTAAATTTCTTGCTCCACCACTGAAATAAGTTACACTCCATGGGCAAGAGATCTTGATTTATGAGATACCATAAAATTATTGCCTTAGAGGCAAGACTTATTAGCCCAGGACTTTCAAACAAGGTATACTCCATGGGCAAGACTTAACACTACCACATTGTATCTTAATTTATGAGACGCACTATAATTCTTGCCTTAGAGGCAAAACATAGCCCAGTGACTTTCAAATAACAAGGTGTGCCTCATGAACTGTTTACACCATCCTCACTAAGTCTAACTTATTGAGAACACAACAATTGTTGTATTAGAGCAAAACGTAGCTTAGAGATTTTCTTTAAAAAGAACATATGCATTATGAACAACAATTTACACTATTTCACCATGTGAGATACTTTATAATTTTTGTCTTAGATGCAACACATACTTCAGAGCTTAAAAAAATAATTTATGCCTCGTGAACAACACTATTTTAAAACTACAATATTCTTCTTCGTAGATTATTATTCAATCAATTAGATGCTAACATACACTATTTTTCTTACATTAAATATATGACCAATTTTGATTACAGATGTTGTTGACTAACTTGAAAGTAAAACTCTTTAAGTTTATTTACATGTCAAAAAAAGATGATCATCTTTGTGGATTACTCAACTTTCGATTCATTAGCAAAATAATAATAAGAGTTATAAAAAAAGAAAGAAAAAATAATAAGTAAAAGAAAAATAAAGAAATGGATAAAAAAGAAAAGAAAAAATAATTAAACAATTAAATTAAAACCACTCACTTTGGTGGACTAATTTTCTACCTATATGCTGTGACGGTCCAAAAGCTCTTTTTTTTTCTCTTTATATTTTTTACGCATTCAATATTCGAAACTCATTGTTCAATGACCAGAAATCTCTATCATCCCGCCACACTTCTCGAAAGCATAGATTTGGCCAATATGATTTGGTCCATGTGCATAATTTAGGGAAGAAAACACCTGACAGTATGGATTATCCAATATTTCTGATTCAAAAGTTCATACACGTGATTATTTCAAAAACACAAATGGGAGGGTAAGTAGCAAAAAATTCTAAAATCTTATATATACACCTATTGGTCAAGAGGGATCCACTCTAATTCTAATTCAAGATCCCCAGATTCAACATTTTGTAGCTTAAGATTTACTTCTTGTTTCACCTTCCCATCCACGATGTTTACAGTACTATCATCCAGCAGGGCATTATCATTTGATTTTAGCCATTTTCCAATCTGCATGTTACCAAACATTCCAGCATCTCCAAATGCCATGGCAGATGTTATCATAGGCTGGATGTCTATTTCGGCCTCCCCCATTATATCATCAGCAGAGAATGTATCATGATCGTATACTTGCTGCAGTTCAAAGTAAAAAGAAAGATGAGAGTAATGGTGAACAATGGATAACAAAATGAATGCAAAATAAAGAGTAAGGAAATAATATCGCCACAAACAAAAGGTGAATTTACAGTAAATAGTTCCAGAATTTCACAAGTCTCGGTAATCTGACATGCATCAAGGGAATGCATTGGCATAAAGGTGCCGGACAGAAAAAGAAGGGTTATTTGTACAATACATATTATTTTTAATACACCAAACCAAACAATGCATAAGAAATAATCTATTGTATAACTAATGCAAGCATAACTAATACAAACATTACTAATGCAAGCATTACTAATACACTCTATTTAGCATTATTTGAATACACTCTACTAAACGACCCCTTACTAATTTACCTCACTTTTGAAACCCCAAATGCTAGTCCTAAGAAGCTCATTTAAAGAGGCATAGGCCATAGAATCCAACAGTACACATGGTTCGGAAAGCAACATAGGACTTAATTGAAATATTTTGAGCAACCAAGCAACATTTTTCCTAGAAAGAATGAATAAGATGAAACAACGGCTAAGACTGACAAAGATGATGATTAGATAGCAACAAGAAGGTCTCCTGAGATAACACTCTCATTTTACCACAGATTTCCGATAGTACCATTGGTACCACAAAGTTTCTGGTTGCACATGAGATTTTAATTACGCATCAGGGTCATTTTTGGCAGTATGCAGTATTCAGTTTAACAAAAGACTGAAGTAAAGAGAGAACCGAGAAATGGAAAGTGCTTGATACGGATTTTGTTTATCCAAATAGCTTTTGCAAAAGTCGTTAAGTGGCTCACTAAAGATCAGGCATCCTTTTGACTTGATAAATGCTGTTGAGTACAGTACACCAGGAAAAGAGCTCTTACGATGGTGCTCAAGGTAGTCTTTCTCCACTCATCAGACATTCAACCATTTCTTAATATAGCATTGAATCGCTTGGTAACCCATCCCACTCTAATCTCTCCAACACACATTCAAACATCAATGGGATACCATCTTGAACACAAGCTTTTCCAATTCTCATATTTTTCATGGCATCTTCCTCTCTGTTGGCATAATTTATGTGTATCTAAATTTCTATCATACACAAATGTATGGTGATCTAAAGTATTGTTCTCGTAGTTGTGTTTAGTTGACCAAAAAATTGGCCCTCCATCTCTTCTTAATCTCATAATCTCCAGTCAACACTTAATGAGAATCGTCTTTAATACGCTTCACCTTGTATAAGTCGTTACCCTGTTTCTCACTCAAGTCGTACAAGTTTAGATATTTCTTTCTCCCTTTCTCATGTCCTAACTTTCGAAAAAACCCATATATGGCTTCCCCTCAAGCTTTAATAATAGCTTTCTTAGCTTCCCTCTTGGCTCTCATATACTCTTCAAAGGCCTCTCCTTCTGCTTTGGGCAACTTCCTAGAGCACTCTCATTCACCTACAATAATTTTTCCCTCTTCATTCCCATGTGTATATCCTTATAGTCGAGGTCCTATTCATGTCAATAAATTTAATTGAAAAAGGCAATGCAATTTCACTCAATAAGTATCTCCATATCTCACAATAAATGGTCTCACAAAATTATGCAAGTATATTCTTCGGATTGGTGTTGCCTCGTTAGTTGATAGGAACAAGGGTGGCTCTAGAGAGACGTTAGTTTAGTGTTTGCTTTACTCACCCACAATTTTGAGGCCCCACATTTTATTTTCCTTAGACAATATTGAAGATTGTAAACACATACAAAATTTCTATTTATATATTCTTTTTAAAAAACAAACTATCTACTTCTTAACCGAATATTTTAGAACTTTAAATAAGCTACTCAAATTTTCATATAAATCAATTAAGTTTTTACAACAACATCCAAAATAATGTATTATAAACACATGGCTAACATCTTATCAACTTGACTTAATTTTTACTATTATAAATAATAATATTACTATGTCATGTTAAAACTGGACAATGCCTACGAACACTTTTGATTTGCTGAGGAGCTGGAGACAATTGGAAGAAGAAATTCTGAGCGAGAATGGTGGAAACTAATTCTAGCCTGTATTTGGTGGACCTTATGGAAGAAAAGAAATGCAAGGTGTTTTCAAGGCAAAGTCAACAACATCCAAAGGATCAAAATGAAATGCATTAACTTTTTTTATTTTCGGTGTAAACAAAATGTGGTGGGAATATAGATTTGTTAGTTGCCTTCATAGGAAAATTGTTAGACCTGACTTGTTTGTTTCTTTTTGCAAAGCCTGGTGAGGCTTGTAACTAACCATCTCATTATTTTTGAGATGATATTTTCTTGCGAATACAACGTTACCTTTATCAAAAAAAAAAATATGCGTTTAAGAATGCTACACTAAAACAGTAAGTATAAAAAAATAAAAAAGACAATCCATATTTATTGTTGTTGTTCATTTTCCCTGAATTTGATTATGTATTTTTTTTTCTACTAGCTTTGTATATGTGTTACTTACACGGGTATGATATTGTTGTGTAAATACTTAACACCGATTAATAAAGTTTGTTTTTACGTCACTACTTTTATTAAAACTTCTTAACACTGAAAAACAATTAAATAAAACTTGCTCACTGCAAAACAACCAAATAACTGCAATATTTTTTCTTTTACATAATCATTTTCATCCTTCTGACACCCTTAAGTTCCATAAAATAATCCATTCAGCAATTATAAGTTCTATATTTAATCTTGTATAATCAATAAAAGGAAGTTCTTGTTTAATCCTCTAACAAAATGCTTATAATTGTAGCGTCAAAATAAATCCGTAAAAAGTTATATAAATAAAAATAAGCATATCAAGATGAAGAAAAACAGAAAAGATGAAAAAGTTAATAGACATTATTTTCGAGACAAGTAGAATAGAATTATTACCAGTCTTACAGCTCCGTAATCTTGTGGAACAGAAAGCATTACTTCCTCATTCCAAATTGGATTCAAATTGCTCTTTACTACACTTGTTTGCACTTTCTGAACAATAGAACCAGATAAGAGACGCATAAAATCAACTTCTACTTGTTAGTTCTTCGACAATCTATGTATAAGTAAGAGTTCAAAAGGTCTAATAATTATTTGCCAAGCAAAACAAGCAAGATTTTTTCAAAATATAGAGACAACTTTCAACAAATTCTACCTCAATTCAATCATTTAATCAAATGACGAGAAAATGGCCAAATGCCCCCCTAATCTATTATCGGATTCCCAACTACACTTACACTTCACGATGGTCCTATCACCCCCTGAACTGTTTAAAATTGAAATTATTATATCCTTAAAAAGCCACAACCACATTTATGTTGATGGGTGAAACTCGCGTGTTTGACATGTGGAAATTCCATAAAAAAAGTTTTTCTTCAATTTTTTCATTATTCTTTACTCTTTTCTTTTTTTTTTCACCATCTCTGCAAACCCAAAAATATTTTCACCATTACTATAAACACCAAAAGTCTACCAATCACCACAATCTCTCATCCATTAATCAATTTAGTGTATATGATTTCTTATCAATGTTGACTTGCTACAACATTTATCTCAGGGAAAAGGAGAAGTCGACGATGTGTTCCACGTCATCGTCGGCAGTGACGATTGTAATTTTGAAAAGGAAAAGGTCGGCAAGGATTTTGATTCTCATATGTTGTTTCGTCCACTATTTGATTGGTATTAGGATCATTTCCATGAATGCATATGTCAAATTTCTCAAATTGGAGCAATGAATACATAAGAATGGAGAAAAGTTGAATCTGGCGAGCCGGCCCGAAGAAGCTTCTCGACCATGTGAACGAATCGAGATGCAGGGCCTAAAGTGCATACTATCTTGATCTTAGACCTCTTGATTGTACAAACAAGCACTCCATTGTTTTTGTTCTCAAAATTAATCTGGGTTTCATCGAAAATTCAAAATTCTTTGTGGGTTTGGATTAAAATTACAAAATTGGAGCTCCAAAGAACCAAATAAAAATTTGCCAACCGAATTGACCTCGTAGGTTGGCATGTAAAAGGATGATTAACAACTCCAATAATATCTTGATAAAGAGTTGATTTTCAAAATTTCCTAAATCCATAAACAAATTAGAATCAAGAGGAATACTGAATTTCTATGGTAAATCCGGTGGAGATAGTAGTGGCGGCAACAACTTAGGAATGGCGGGAGATGGACAAATTTGATCATGAAGAAGGAAGAAGTTTCTCTGAAGAAGAATAAAAAGAAATAAGGAAAATTAAATATATATATATATATATATATATATATATATATACTAAAAAATTTAATATTTGTTTTAGGTGCTCACTCTCTCAGGGAGAGTGAAATACACTCACTTCGCCACATAAGCATTTAGGGAGATGATAATTTCACTTTTAAACAGTTCTGGGGATGATAGGACCCTCGTGAAGTTTAAGTGTGTAGTTGGGAATCCGATAATAGGTTGGGGGCATTTGACCATTTTCTCATCAAATGACCAAAAACAAAGACTTTGAACTTTTTTTTCTCTTCATTTCGAAATTTAAGTCACATGTCAAAAAATGACTAACCTGTTTCCCAAGATTCAGGACAACATAAGGATCACTTGAGAGCATATCTCTGATGGCTAAGTTTGTGCCTTTAATTACTTTGACCTTCAGCATTCCAATAAATTCTACCATGCCTTCCTGTGACCAAATTGAACATTAACATCATAAAATTGGTTATGGAAATGCAATAAACATTTAATGATATTTTCAACATTATTGTGAAATAACTCCATACTGATTAAACTTCACCTGTGATGAAGTACTCCCTTTGTTTTAATTTGTTTGTCTTACTTTACTTTATAGTGTGTTTCAAAAAAAAAATGTCTCTTTCCTAATTTGGCAACTCTTATTTCAACAACCCACATGACATATTTAAGACCACAAGATTAAAAGCGCATTTTGGTACATTACACATATCTTTAGTTTTTTACCACAAGATTAAAAGAGCATTTTAGTACATTACACATAAAAAAGGAATGTCTTAGACAACACCAACAAGAATTATTTGACACATTACATGCATGATGGGGAACTTATTAAGACCTACGCTTAGGCTCCCAAAATTTTGAGGCGTCAAATTTTAATAGTGAATTTTAGAATTTTATTCACTTTAAGAATATTGAAATTTGTAGAAAAAGATAAAAAGTACAAATTCTTTATTAAAAGAGAAAAAGGGAAATAATGCCTATTTTTAACCATAGAAATATTTTAGAACTTCAAATTAAAGAACTCAAATCTTCATAATAGTAAATAAAAACAATTCTCAATATAAATAATAATATTTCTAGTTATGTGTTGTAAGAACACTAAACTACAATCAGTTTTGAAAAAAAAATGGTGATACTATATTTTTCCTTGTCTATGTATCGATATAAAATTATATCAAAACAATTTAAAGCATCATAATAAATTTGGCTTTATGACACTAATTTATTGAATCAACCTTGATGCAGAAAGATGTCATACTGAGATATTTCATTCAGTTTGTCAAAGAGAAATAATCAAATATTCCATATAAATCAAACATTGTGCAATAGAATTAGCTGGAAAGAGGATGAATATTGTATTTAGAACTTACAGATTTTTGTGAAGTTGAACTCGAACTTCGAAAGCTGTCTGTGATCTTGTTAGATAAACTTGTTTTGAGAGATCCTTTTTTCTGATTTGACAATATACGCAAGCTTGGTTTCAAGAATTCTTGTCGCTCATACTTGGACCTTGAAAAGAAATGTGTTTACATCAATGAAAACAAGACCTTTAGAAGTTAGAAAACTAACACAACAATCAATAAGGAAAGGGTCATGAAGGCTGATATTTAGTGATACAAATTGCTTTAAGTAAAGATGAATAGAAAGAACAACACTTCCACATCTGAAATAACCTAATGAATTTAGAACGCTGCTCATGGCTAGCATCTGCTCCTGGCTTTGAAATGCCTTCAGGAATATAAGCTTCATAGATTGAATTTGCTGAAGCATTACCTCCGACCTCAACCATTGCATCAATTTCATCATCAGACCATTCATCCAATGTCACAGACAAAACCTGCAACATCATAGTCAATCGTAGTCACATTAAGGAGGGGAAAAATCAAAATTTGTATTAACAAGAACGATATTGTCATTCCTCATGACAGAAAAAATGCAAACATGAATCTACACACTTCGCAATTTTAGAGATATAGCATGACTTTCAGTAAAAAAACATTGCTAAGGTATATGCTCTTGTCTCCCTGCTATGTAGTAAGCTACATGAAACTGAGAAATTTAGTGTTTTACCGATCCTAGTCTCGACGTAGAAACAAAGTTGAGTAACAGAACTTTTCAAGTCAATAGAACTCTCTATACTTGAGAAATATTGAAACATTCACTAAATTGTTGAGGCAACAGATAGTTATATGGAGCTAGATTGCTAGAAGACAATTAGCAAAGCATCAAACTGTCAGGACAGAGCTAAACATAAAATGTGCCATGAAAAGTAGAATACTTATTAAGTTTTTTGGTAATCTTGGCAAACTGATTTAAGATATCAAAAAGTATAATCTGAGATAACTTGAATATTTCAACGACTTTAAATCAAATTTAGCAGGAAATTGTTGCTGGAAACCTGCCAATAACAGTAAATCATGGGTCAAACCAAAGATGACCAGCCATTCGTCAATCTTACTGCTACCCTATTCTCCCTTTTTAATGAACAAATTGCAAGCTACCAAACATGTGCATTGATATCAATCATAAATGGAAAAAAATACTATACCGTTGAAGCAAGCTCAATTTGGTTAAACTACAACAAACAAATATTTCAAGGCTACAAGAACTTGGTGATGTGCGACATTGATAATGGTTATAGTAGCAATCTCTATAGAATTTGGAACATCAGAACATCATTGTGCAGTCAATTATGAAGACATTGGGGAAAAAATTAGGTTCTCTGCCTAGGAAAAGTAAATCCATAGAACTAAGTACATACATATCTCAAAAAAGAAAAGCTTAGTTCAAGCAGTAAATCATGGCCAGCATCAACTCTGAAGAAAAGAAGAAAATACCCGTAAAAAACTTACTTTTGAAATGTGAGTTCCAAGGCTTCTGTGCACACCACAGCATTTTAAGCATATGAAAACGCCAATATTGGTCGACCTGGGATCGATGAATACAATGCAAGCACAATAAAATTCAGGGAGAGAAATAGAAGAGGAGAAAGTTATTTTGAGATACTTGAAACAGAAATGGTCAGTAAGAGATCTTTGACCAGTAAAAGAAAATGACCTTTCACCTTGTCACTTATGCTGTTTTTCTTAAAAGTAGTTTTCCGAAACAAGAGGCAGATAGAACTAGAGCAACTGCACATAGTTTACTTAATAAATATCTTTTAAGGTTGAAGCAATGCCATCATCTTCCGAACTGTCTCAATTAAACCTGATAAAAGGGTCACGTCAACCAAGAAGTTGGATTGACCAGACCTGGTAAGAGGTCCATGGAACCAGCCAAAGCTATAACCGGCTTGGCCAAGTGAGGCTCAATGCAATCCCTTCATTTTCCCAATCTGATGAGTCAAGTGAGGCCCCTTTTTTTGTACAATTATTTACACCATTACCTAAAACCTAAAACAACAAAATACCCGCTAATTATTTATTTTTCTAAGACCAATTTACAGTTTTCACTTAATATTCTCCTAACACTCCCTCAAACTCTCATTTTCTTAATTTCTAACTTGTTCTTGGTGACTGAAATTTGCAATCCAAATTTTGACGCCTACATTTTTGTTTCAATTTTGGAAAATGGTCCCCATGTTCCATCTTTTCATAAATAATTACTTATATTTTTTAATCTTTATTTGCAAATATAATGACACCCCAACTTGGTTGGAACTTGGGCATAGTTTTTTTGTTGTATAGACATCTTCATCTGGTTCATAATTTCATTAAATTGAAGACCTTTATACACTATCAGTTTGACACTGAGAAAGTTATGAATTTTATTATACTCATAAAGTAGCATTAACATTTGATCTATGTCATTCAATATTAAGTCACGGTGAAAGGAAAAGTCAAGCTAATATCTTGTACTTGTCACCATAGCTTTTTATGTAATAATATTCCAGTTGCTTGAATTATGATGTAGGCTAGGTATGGTCGTAATAGGCTACACCAACAGGTAGTTGAGCCCAGAAGCTTATATCAGGAAGGAGTTAGCTGTCTTTTACCAGAATCATAACAAATGAATTTCTTCTCACCATGTCATTACAATGATTGGCCAAAACAAAGGTCTTTAATTGCTAACCTTTTACGTCAGACATTAAACTGAACTAAATAGTCTTTCATCTAATCACTTTTTCCTTTTTCCACTCAACCTGACAGATATCTGTATATGGTTGCTCTCTATATGAGGGAAGCTTTGCTAGCTGAACATACAGTTCTCAGGGAACAGCTTGACTATATACATGGCAAGAGTTATAGAAGAACAGGAAGAAATAATAAAGAAAGCTACATCTAAGAAAGTGACAACCCCCTCCCCACCTCCAAAAGAAAGAAAAAAAATATTAGAACTTCACATTTATGTCTATATGTAGAGAGAGGCCCATAAATTACAACTATAAAATCATTAGATATGTGGATTATGCATTTCATGTTCCTGTTATTATCCAAAAAGTATCCACACTTGTTCGAATAGAAAGATAAGTAGGCATCAAGTGCTGAAACTTACGCCCATTTAGGGTCTGGAGAAGCACAATCAGCACATACACGATTATCTTTTTGAAGCAAAAGGTCTTTCAATCTTCTCTTGCCTGTGAATTTACAATTATCAGTCATACAAAAAGTAAAAGATAAATCTAATTATTCAAAGATTGAAAAGGTTGGAGGTATCTATCTATACAAGGACATGGTAATAGCTTACTGTAATCAATGAAGACTAAGTTATCAATTTTTAGCAAAACATGACAGTTATTTGGAAGAAATAGAAGCATAGAACTATCTCAAACAGCACAACAAAAGTCTGTCAATACACCATATGGGCTATCTTTTATGCAACGAGGAAGAGAAAATTGGTACTTCAAAGTTAAAACTTATAACTCCAAATCTTCATTCATTTATCTCACAAAGGACTACTTCTGCCAACTATCAATAGTGAAGCCATCAATGTTTGGCATGTAAAGTTGTCGAAACTATGGCCCAAAAACCCTCAAACAAATAAAAAGGATGCAACTTTTTTTTTCCTTCTTATAAGCAGTTTTATCTTTGTAAATGACCAACGCCTAACTGGATCCCATAGACCACTTTACAAGGAATAGGTAGAAGAAAATTTAAGAAAAGTAAGAAGTTTCAGCATGCACGATTAAATTTTGGAGTATTAAGCTAGGTGTCTTTCATTATAGTCCACTCTCAATTAAATGAATCTGTAATTTCTCAATTACTGGATGAAGTAAACAGTAATAACAAAAGACAAGCATATACACTTCAGCCTTTAAAAATGCTCTAACATCAGTAGTGGAGACACTTCTGCCGAGGGGGTTCAACTAAACCCTCTTCACCGGAAAGTTGTACTATGTATACAGGTGAAAAATATTTTTTTTATGACTGTGGTGTCCGGGCCAGCTTTCGCGCGCCTTGACTAATTCCACGGGATACATGTCACCTCCCACCAGCTACAGGTACCAAGTAACTTTGTCCACTAAGGCTAGGACAGATGGGAAGAATCACTTAGTGTTTTTTGTCTTCGTTGAGTTCTGAACCCGAGACCTCAGGATTCTCAACCACTTCATTGACCACTAGGCCACACCCTTGGGTGCAATACAAGTGAAAAATATTCTTGTGTATATATAAAAATTGTTGAATCCCCTTGATGAAATTCCTAGCTCTACCACCATTCTAAGAATCAAAGGTTGAGTGCAGACATGGGGATCCACCTACATGGCTAACAAATATGGCTCTTTAGTGTAATCATTTCAACTTTCATGTGAACTTCTTCTTAGTAGAGTTGGATAATCAACCAAACAAAAAATTAGAAGAAAAAAACAGGCGGCAACATGCCTTTCTACACCAAACATGACCATAGAAGCTTCCAATTCCCTTATAAAACAAGAGATCTTGACCTCTTTAACCCATGTTGAAGACACAGGTCTATTCGGTCTCAACAGAAGTGTTCTATGGACACAGCTATTCTTCAATGTTCTCCTTCACAACTTAGTTGAATGACCAGGCCTTTGTAGCTCGCACCATAACCTTAAGAGATGAACAAAAAGAACCAGAACTAAACAAGAGGTGTTTGACTTCTAAAGAGTATGCCTGAAATTCTCCTAGGAGCATCTTTATATTGCTATCAACCAATGAGGAAGTCTGAGCATGCGCATAAATGTAAGAATACAGACACAATCTCCAATAAAATCGAAAGACATTATCATCTCAGAAATTTGAGAAGTAATTTATTTACACCTTTGTATCACCGACTGCAAACTTGCAGTTTTCTTAAGCTTAGATGCGTCAATTTACAAAAAAGTCTATTGGATGCAATTTCCAGATACATGATGAACAACGCATAAGACACAATAAGATGGTTGCAGTGAAGTAACTACTCTCATACAGAGCTAAATTAGCACATAAGCAGACGCTTGATAGTGCAGTGAGATCATACTTGAAGTTGGTCTTGTAAGTGCAGACGGGCGCTGGCTCATTGCTCTCTACTAAGCTGCTCTCCTTCAACCTGACCACCTTTTACAAGGAACCAACATATAATGAGTCAGTCAGCTGAAAAGCTTAAGGAAGATACAGATGTGACAAGGGCTTCACATATTTGCATTTGTATAAATCCTACAATCTATTTTCCTTGAGGCAAATCTTTTTTTGCGTTTGGTTACCTGAAGTCAATTCCTATACAAATACCCCAACTCTCATATTATTTTACTCGATACACAGTCAATTAGACATTGTTATCAACCTTCAATACTGAAGACACTATCCTCATGCCTTATCCTACATTTTGTAGGATTACCATATATAACCTACTTTGGCACCAGCCAAACACTTAAAAATGGTCCAGAAAAAAAATTTCCCAAGGTAAAACATTTTCCCCTGGAAACATACTAAATGCATAATGTACATTCCATAAATCAGGAAAGATACTGTTTTTATCAATCCAAACGGAATGACACTGTGGCAAAGCAAAACATCATAAAGGAGATAGGCTGCTAGAAGGACAAGGAACAACTAGGAAAGAGAACTGTCAAAGCAATTGGTAGCATCAGAAGCCCATAAATAAAAAAAAAAAAAAAAAAAGAAGGTAGAAGCCGTTCGAATTCCACAACAGACACATACAACATAAATGAAAATCGAAGCAATCATGCAAGCGGAATCCAGGTACACAAAACTCAGATAATTTGAAGAATCAATGAATCCCAAAATACAAAGATATGAGCATTAAAGAAGAAAACATGTCATCGAGTACCCAGATCATGATAAAATTGAGGTGAAATGCATAAAAGCTCGAAGCAGAGAGCGAACAATCATCACCTAATTTGTGGCAAGAATATTGATTTGGAATCTGAGATTATGCTTCAATGACGAAGGAAACAAGACGGAGAGAGAATAAGAAAGAGGTGGGAGAGAAATGCGAACTTTTACATCTCGTATCTTAATTTGATTGATTCATTAATAAAGTAACAATAACAAACTACCTCGATTAGACTAGTATGGGTCACAATAATTTTTATTACTATCTTTTACCTAATTAATATGGCAGACAAATATGTTATATGAGTCATTTAAATCAAGGTAGATAGATATCAGGATTCGAATTATTTGTCACGTGAGAAACACATGTTATTAAAGGTCAGGGGTACATGGCTTTCCACTACAGACAGTGAATTTATTCGGGAAAAATTAACAAATATTGAATATTTATCATCTTTTCTTACCCAATTCTTCTTCTTCTCTCATTCTCTACTTGCTCTCCTTTCTTCGTCTAAATTGATCCTTTTTTCCCTACAGATCTGAAGCTTATATCCATGGCGATGGTTACATTCAATTTTTCATTTTAGTTACTCTTTCAACTATAATTGTATTATTTTTTCATTTCAAATCATAGAAAATTGTCTCAAAATATCATGTCATTTATTTTCCTTATTATTTCGATGAAATTGACCTGTGATATTCACGATTTCAACATTTTGGTAGATCTACAGTTATTATATTCAATTTTCAGAAATATCAGTTTGTAGTCTTCACGGGGGAGAAACAATGAACTTCATATGCTACTTTTACCATAATTGAACACACGAAGGAAAATAATTTCTATGGAAAATGTTTTCTTTGAAAACAAGTTGATTTCTAACTTATTTACTCATTTTTGATTGGTGGGTGAAAATTACTTTTCGAGAAATATTTTTTGTGTTTAGGTGGTGAATGAAAAATATTTTCCAGAATATATATTTTACTTTTAGCTAAAGAATAGAAAATACTTTTTAGAAAAAAAGTTTATGATCCAAAAATCGATCTCGATAACCGATTTGGGACCCAACCTCGATACCTGAACTAGGATATGACCCTGACGATCGATCTAGGATCCTACCTCGAGAGCCGACCAAGGACATGACCCCGACTCTCGATTTGAGAATCTATATTTGAAATAAGACCCGATCCCGACCCCAACACTCGAACCTAGACATGATCTTGACGATAGATTCGAGATCCAAACCCAACACCCGACTTAGGACTTAACCTCGACTCTCGACCTGAAACCCGACATTCCAACTATACCCAACCTTGACCCCGACACCAACACTCAACCTCGAAGACTGATTTAAGTCCCGATCCCGACATCTGACCCCAACTAGAGATTCCATACCTAAATTGAGACCTTACACCTGAATTTATACTCAACTTTCCAATTAGCACTCGACCTCAACACTTGATACGAAACCTAACTTTCGAATCAGGACTCAACTTTCGAACCAATACTTGACTTCAAAACTAGGACCTAAACCTAACACACGATGTAGAAGCTAATTTCTGAATCGAGATCCGACCTTAAAACCCAATTTAGGACCCAACTCTAACACCCAATTTGAGAGATTCTAAATCGAAACCCGACCTCGACACCCGATGCAGGACCTAATGTAACACCTTGGAAATTGGGACTAGGGTTGGAAGGGGAAAAGTTGCAAAAAATGATATAGTGTCAGTTTTTACGAATCAATCTACATATCATCGAAAGTCTTACTATGTATAAGGAAATCGTAAGAAGGGGTTGATTTTTGAAAAAATATCAAGTCTCTGATAAGTGTCTATGATGGTTCAATAGGACGAGTTGTAGGACCTTCTACGGGCGGTTGGAAGTTACCGTAGAATGATTTCAGACTTAGAAAAAAATTGAGGAACCATGGGATTTACGAAAGGGTCCTACAGACCGTAAAAAGTCTGACGACCTGTAAGAAGGGTCCCATAGAAGTTTACCCTAAAGTTGGTCTCCAGTACTTGTCCTACGGATCGATTGTACGGTCGACCGAAGCCATAGAGTTGATCCGACGATTTTTAAGAGGGGTATTTCAGTCTTTTCCCATCCTTTCTAAGCATAAACCCCAATGTTAATACACCTAAATAAGGTTCTGAATAGTATTAATTGACCACATTACTTTCATTAACGCTTCCACGTCTTAGAGCAAGGATCCAAGAGAAGAAAACTAAGGTTTTCAAGCATTCTTTCAGGTCGCCAAGAACTTTTTTTGTCCATGTATGTAATGCTAATCATAGGGTTGAACTAGGTTCGTCCTCATATCCTACATCTTAATTTAGTCAATAAAAGTTTGATCTAGGGTTATATCCTCTGTTTCATGGAATTGTTTATATGAGTTATGTTCTTGTTAGGAGTCCTAAATTCTTATATTAAGAATTGCAATATTTTATGCATTGAGATTCTTGAATTGTTGTCCATGTTTGTATTTCCACATGAACCATATATAGTTAGTTTTGTAAAAGTATTTTCGAGCCAGTATTTTCATTGATGTTGAGAATCAAAGTAAGTCCAAGAGAGAGTTTTAAGAACATTATTTTCAGAAAAGTGTAACGGAACTTATATGGTCCCAAATGTATTATTTTTTACACGGTGAAATGATTTGATGGACCCTTGTGAAATGTCCAAACTTACACTTCAAATGATAAGTGTAAATAGTCGATGTCAATTTACAAAACTCAACTAGAGTTGAGGTCGATCCCACAGAGTATTTCTTTACAGATAAGGTTTCACTATCGCGTTTATTCAAATGTTGTTATTATCTCCTAGACAAATAACAAATGAAAGTAAATTGGGTATGGTTGAATTGTTATAATTACCAAAACTTGCAGTAAAAATACAGGCTCAAGCTAACAAACTATTTCGTTGTAAGATTGATTCAATTAATTAAGAGAAATCAGGACTGTGTTCACCATAACATTAGTTCTAGTGTTCTCCCGTAATTTGAGAGTCAGGCAAATCAACGTTTATAGAATCCTTGTGAGTTAGATTATCTAAAGCTTCTCAGCCTAATCAGATAATGATCACTCATGTTCTCTCGACCTTACAGTGTTACTAACATTGAACCTCGCTTGAAATGATATGGTATTAAAGATCTTTTCTCTCGAACTCAAGCTTTAACTCCAATTTGTTAATTTAATTCAGCTTTTTCCTAACTGGTATTTTCTCTCGAACAAATACCATATACAGGCTCGTCTAATGCGTGCACTCTCTAGACTAAAATGATAGTGAAAGCTAAAAACTATAGGTTGTACACAGAGACTACCTTTTACTCGTTTTAAGGAATCGCAACTAGAATATCGTCATAGATTCCACAACCCCACTCGTGGTATTTAGCCACTCATGCTTTCACATAAACAATAAGTAATTAGGAATGAAAACATATTGAGAAAGACTTACAAAAATAATTAGCAAATCAACAACCATTTTGATAATCTGATAGTCTGAATCCGAATTTCCAACTAATAACAATAAAAAAAAAATCCAAATATCGAAAGCTAAAAGTAATACTTTGTTCTTCATTGTAAAACGTAAGATAATGAATAATAATGCAAAAACGACCAAAAGTAGTTCAAAATAGAATGTTTAAAATGAGTCCTAGTCGAACTAGGATTGAAATGTCGGATGGCTCTACGGCCACCTCTACGGTTGGTAAAGGGCTTCCTTAACAAGGTTTTCCAAACCATCCAATCTGTCATTTAAGACCGATAACTCCGTCCTCATCCCATCTTTGATCTCCTTTTTCGCAGCTAACACATTCATCTCTATCAGCTGAGGAATCCGAAGCACAATCTAGTCTACCAATGTCCTAGTCTGGCGCTGATCTACAACCAATTTCTCAAGAAAAAGCATAGGGATAGTGACAAAGGTACCTAGAGCCTGGGAGGCCAAAGCTGGAGGTAGTGTTGCCTCTGTTGAAGGCTGTGATGACTCTCCCTGTGCTGGACCTCTATCTGTATGTGGGATATAAATTTGGACATGTAGAACAACAACTAAAGTACTCACAGCGGTAGACTTTGCGGCAAAGAGATGGTTTGCAACATCCTTGATTTTAGAAACCTAGGTTAGTCTGAATGCCTCACCCCATCTGTCAACCAGGCTGTTCGGAGGAATTTTCACTCCTCGACATAATTTCCTTATCTGATATTGAAAAGGAAGTGCAACTCTCTTATTTCCCTGACTCTCATTTCGATTGTTATTATCCGTCCTGCATTGACTGAGTAACCAACCATAAGATAGGCTGCCAACGAGGCCAGGGAAGGTGACAAAGTGTTATCATTAGCTGTCGGTCGCAATTGTGCTCGGACGACAGCCCACCAAACCTTGACTAGAAAAGACAGCTAAGCTTTAGTGATGAGTGTTGGAGTTGTGGTGACCCAAACTGCATTTTCCCCATTTATGGCAATCTGCTTCGCAATCCAACGTAAAACCCTTTCTCGAGAAGCCTGATCTTCCATCGTAGCATCACTGGTGACCTCATGGTGTATGCCCTCGAAAAGGCCAACTGAAGTTGGTGTAGAGTATTCCGGGCCGTACAATATTCTGTTAATCGAAGCCTCAAAAATATTTATTGATTTGCCCCTAACTGTGATTGAGTTAAGTGGACCCCATGTAATAGTCATGTCTTTCTGTCCACGTTTCGTGGTCTCTGTATTCACAGCAAAATTCATCAATGTAGCTGCATTAGAGGAATAAAATTCTCTGGTCAGGTGGTTAGAGTATTCGTTAGGTTCATTGTCCATCCAGTCGAACTGATGGAGTTGAAATATCTGATAGATATCCGAGAATGCTTTGATGTCAGCTACCACCACCCTAGTCTCAAGCATGATTGCTCGATTCTTGAAGCCTCCAGTTTTGTTCACAATGCCATTGTTGAATAACTCTTTAGACCGGTTGACAGTCCACATGGAGTGATAACAGACAATCAGTTGTGATCTCAAGCAGGGTTAGTTCCTGAGCATTCACATACATCACCATGGTATCATCATCGGTGATTTCCTCATCATCCTCTTTATTAACTACTTCCTCTTGAGCTTTAGTTTCAGCTTGTGTATTACCCACAGGTGGAGAGGTACTTGTGTCATCCTGAGAACCACCTTCAGATTCAGCACTGCCCCCGAATCATCTGCAGACTGGCTACCAGTAGCAACATCAAATTGACTTCTCGAGTTTTCCCCATTATCAGAACTACTACCTCCTTTTTCAGCCTGAGGAGAAGAGTCTTGGAGAATAACTCTTCTAGCCAATGTTTTAGTAGCCCGAGGCGAGTGATCTTCAGGTGTAACATTTATTTGCACCTCAGAACCACTCGTTTCGAAGTCGTCATGACCCTCTGATTGTGAAGCGGTGATGGGGGCAGGTTTGTTAGAATTATTTCTTCTGTGCCCATTGTACGTGAGAATTAAAGAGCTCATTAGTAATTAACACAATCAAATGACGCACTATTGGGTACTCATACTTCCTCTGTGTAATATCATTATAACGTCTTGCCTTAAAAATGCCATCACCCAATCTATCATCGAGAACGGCCACGAATTTAAAAGACGAACAAACACTAAGTACAGGAAAAAAATAAAAATTACAAACAAAGGGAATTCTATAGGCATTTGCATGGGCCGTGGTATGGACCACGGACCGTGAAATCCCTCGTGAAGTTGAAACAGAATCAGTGTGCAAAAGGAGTATTTGACAATTGTACCAAGGGATGTTCACGGACGGTTTCACGGCCCGTGGAGTGCACCACAGTTCGTGATACTGCCCGTGAACTTAAACTGAGGGATGGGTTGCCTTCAAGTGTGGTCTACGACAAGCTTCGCGACCCGTGGTATCTTCCACGATCTGTACAACCTGTCGTAGTCTTACACCTAGGGCAATATGTTAGTCGCCTTCTTCCCAACATCGAAATTTAGCACTTACCCACCATTTTTACACAAATACAAGATCTTTCTATAACTAAAGCTTTACCCTACTTCTTACTCAACTAAATTACTTAACCTAAAGTCCACCACCTACCAATAAATTCGACCCTCTGTTATAGACTAACACACAAGAACAGCTAAAACTTCCCAATTTAACTTACCCACTACAATTCAGTACAAATCATAAGTAACTCGTCACATACTTATACTAAACTCAACTAAATCGAAGTAACTCAACTCACTGTTATACATGATCGACCTTATAGCAAGTGATGAAAGAACTTACTTGGAGTTTAGAAACAAATTTCGCACAGAAGGATGAATCAGTGATTGCAACTTGAGTTTCTTGACAAATTAGGATTAGGGCTTGGAATCTTTGATGAATTTAGGAATTATAGATGATGGGAATTGTTTTAAACCTCTTAAGAACCATTATGGAAGAGAAAATAGAGAGAAAAACCTAACCTTTGGCATTTGAAGAGCAATATATATGTTTTAATTCAATTTTGCCTTTCCCGAGTCGGGTCGATTTCTTAGAAGTACTGGGTTGACCTAACACTTGACTGCGGAAGACCACAGATTATGAAGTTGCCCGTGAAGGGCATCACGGTTCATGAACCTGTCTGTGACTGCAACTTGAAACTTGGCATTCATACCTGAGGTTCACGAGAGGCTAGAAGGTCCGTACAAACTTTAACGGACCGTAAAGCCTTCCGTGAACCCTTTTTATGCAATTTCCAGTAGCTTCTGCACTTTTGTCCTCAAATTGACAGACCGTGAAAGTACCCGTGAAGAGCACCATGAGCCGTGGAAATGTCCATGAAGTTCAGTCTGCACCAGGTCCTGCATTTTTCCACCTATTCTTTTCTGCACACATCAGCACACAGTAACTTTATAAAAATAAAGAAAAATAAGGCGAAAGGGAACATACCTAATACAATTACATCTTGGGTTGCCTCCCAAGCAGTGCACAATTTAATGTTGAAGCGCGACGCAGGTTACTTGATTACTCAGACTTCATCAAGTTTGCATTTCTCGATAATCTTCATATCCTCAGGAGCTCTCAAATATGCCTTGACTCGCTGACCATTAGCTTTGGACTTCTCTCCTTTCTCATTTTCCAGTTATATAGCACTAGATTGAAAAACCTATATGACCTTAAACGGTCCAGACAATTTTGATCTCAGCTTTCCTAGGAACAAACGAAGTCTGGAGTTGAAAAAGTCACCAGGAATGAAGCTCCATTTCTTAATATGTTTGTCATGATATAGCTTCATCCTCTCCTTATACAATTAGGATCTCTCATAAGCTCTCAGACGGAACTCATCCATCTCATTCATCTGATCTAACCTCAAGTTCGGAGTTTTGCTCCCATTGAGGTTTAGCTTCTTCAATGCCTAGAGTGCTCTATGCTCAAGCTCAACTAGCAAATAACATGCCTTTACAAACACCAGTTGGTATGGAGACATACCAATAGGTGTCTTGAAAGATGTTCGATTTGCCCATAGAGCATCATCCAGCTTCATTGCCCAATCTGTCATGTTGGCATTAACTGTCTTTGCCAAAATTGCTTTAATATCCCTGTTGGAAACCTCCACTTGTCCACTGGTCTGTGGGTGATAAGGTGTTTCCACCTTGTGTTGTTTTACCCCATACTTGATTAGAAGCGCTGAACACCTTGTTGCAGAAGTGAGTACCACCATCACTGATAATGGCTCTGAACCTTGAGAAGATGTTCTTTTTCGGGAAACCAACAACACTCTTTCCATCGTTCTCAGGTAAAGTAACAACTTCAACCCATTTGGACACATAGTCAACTGCAACTAGTATATATTTCTGCCATATGAACTCACAAAAGGGCCTATGAAATCAATAGCCCACACATCAAACAATTACACCTCCAAAATAGGTGTCATGGGTAACTCATAGCGCCGAGAGATGGCTTCTTGCTGCTGGCACATATCACAACTCCTTACTATGTACACTGCATCTTGATGAATTGTGGGCCAGTAGTACCCACAATTAAGTATCTTGTGGGCTGTTCGAGCACCTCCATGATGACCACCAACTAGAGATGAGTGACAGGCCTCCATAATGTGCAACATTTCAGCCTTCGGAATACATCGCCTAATTATGTTGTCAGCACAAACCTTGTGCAGATGCGGTTCATCCTAAAATTACTTGCCCACATCATGAAGGAACCTTTTCCTTTGCTGATATGTCAGTTCCTCAGGCAGCACATCGCTAACCAGAAAATTAGCATAGTCAGCAAACCAAGGAATAAGGTCAAGAGTAGCAGCTAATACCTGTTCATCCGGGAATGTATTATCCATCTCGAGCTCAATTTCTTCCTTCTTTGCAGCCTCCAACCTAGATAGGTGATCAGCTACCTGGTTCTCACGACCTCTACTGTCCTTCACTTCAAAGTCAAACTCTTGGAGAAGCAGCACCATCGGATCAACCTAGGTTTGGCATCTTTTTTTGCCATGAGATATCTCAAGGCAACATGATCTGTATGAACTATCACCTTAGTGCCAAGTAGGTAATCTCTGAACTTTTCAAATGCATACACTACAACCAATAGTTCCTGCTCAGTGATTGTGTAGTTTCGTTTTGACCCATTTAGCGACTTACTAGCATAGTAAATTGAATGGAACATCTTGTTGTGCTTCTGTCCCAACACAACTCCCAACGTTGTCCTGCTAGCATCACACATCACCTCAAATGGCTCCGCCCAGTCTGGGCTAATAATCACTGGTGCTAAAATCAACTTTTCTTTTAGGCACTCAAAAGTTTTGAGACATGCCTCATCAAAGACAAATTTCACCTCTTTCTCCAAAAGCTTGCACATAAGGTGTGCAATTTTGGAGAAGTCCTTGATAAAACGTCTATAGAATCTGGCATGCCCTAGGAAGCTTCGAACACCCTTCTCACAAATCGGCGGAGGTAACTTTTCAATCACTTCAATCTCTGCCTTGTCGACCTCGATTCCTTTCTGTAATACCCTGTGTCCAAGAACTATGCCCTTTTTCACCATGAAATGACACTTCTCCCAATTCAGCACCAGGTTGGCCTCCTCACATCTCTTAAAGCCCTGCTCAGATTCAACAAACAATTATAGAAAGTATCACCTACTACAGAGAAATCATCTATAAATACCTCTAAAGTGTCTTCCACCATGTCAGGGAAAATGGATATCATACACCTTTGGAATGCTGCTGGTGCATTACATAGTCCAAATGACATACGTTTAAACGCAAAGGTGCTATAAGGACATGTGAAGGTGGTCTTTTCTTGGTCTTCAGGAGAAATTGATATCTAGTTGTAGCCAGAGTATCCATCTAAGAAACAATACTACCCTTTACCTGCCAACCTATCAAGCATCTGGTCCATGAAAGGCATGGGGAAATGATTCCTCAAAGTCTACTTGTTGAGCTTCCTGTAGTCCATACACACTCGCCATCTAGTGACTGGTCTTTGTGGGACTAATTCATTTTTGGCATTTGCCACCATAGTCATACCGCTCTTTTTAGGCATACATTGCACTGGACTGACCCAATGACTATCAGAAATGGGATAAACCACCCCAGCATCTAACCACTTGATAATCTCTTTCTTAGCCACCCCTTGCATAGGTGGATTTAGCCTCTGCTGGTGTTCAATGCTTGGGCTGCAATCCTCCTCAAGCTGAATCTTGTGGGTGCATATTCTCGGAGGTATTCCAATTATATCAGCAATGGTTTATCCAATGGTTCTTTTGTACCTTCTCAACATCGTGATCACATTCTTCACCTGCTCTTTATTTAAATCTGCAGCCATGATCATAAGTAAAGTGTTGCTAGAGCCCAAAAATACATACCTGAGGTGACTGGGTAACTGTTTCAGTTCCAGCACCGGTGGCTCCTCAATGGATGGTTTTGCTGGATGGCTTATCTTGTTTTTCAAGTCCAGGTCCAATTTCTTTGAAGCACATGAGAGTGCTTCCATACCCTGCAAAGCATTCACGGTCTCTACATAGTCAGATCGAAAATCAGCATCAAAGTTTATCAGCATTACTACTAAGGTTTCAACAGCCATCCTCTCTTTTATGGGTACCCTCATGTCTTTATCAACAACCACCTCTATTGCAGATACCATATTTATATCATTGGGTTGCTTCATTGACTTGTAAAAATTGAACTTTACCTCATCCTTGTTAAGTCTAAACTTCAGCTCACCTCTCTCAACATCTACTAAGGCTTTCCTTATTGCCAAAAATAGTTTTCCCAAAATGATGGGGACCTCAAAGTCCACATCGCAATCTAAGATCACGAAGTCAGCCGATAAAATGAAGGTGTCCACCTTCACAAATACATCACATAGGACCCCACAGGCCGCTTAACTAACCTATCAGCCATCATCAACCTCATTGTTTTGGGTCTTAGAACTCCCAATCCCAGTTTCTTGTAGATGGCTAGTGGCATCAAGTTGATGCTAGCTTTTAGATCACACAACGCTTTTGCAAAGCTGATTGACCCGATGGTGCATGAAATAATGAATGCACCTGGGTCTTTTTTTTTTTTTTTGAACTAGAGATCTGCTTGCAATGGCGCTGCAATGGTGATCATCATTAGTAAAATCAAGACTTACATCTTTTTTCTTTGTAACCAAGTCCTTCATGAACTTGGCATATCCTGGAATCTGCTCCAGAGTTTCCACCAGTGGAATGTTCACTGAAAGCTGCTTCTATATGGTAATGAATTTTGTAAACTTCCCATCTTCAGCTTTTTTTCTAAGCCTTTGAGGGAAATGTGGAGGTGGTCTGGGAATCTGCTGTAAAGGCAGGTTTTCCTTGACCTTTTTCTCTTTTCCTCTCGCGGGTTGTAATTTATGTCGTACCTTTTCCGAGTCATCTACCTGTACGGTTTCATCCTCATCTCTGCCAGCTTGCTCCAAGACCTATTCATATTTGGTACCTGCAGACATAGGGTCAGTAAGAACTTTACCACTCCTGGAGGCGATGGCCATGCAGTGCTCGTCCTTCATTGGGTTCTGAATGGTGTCTCATGCTTGAGAAATCACCTCTCATTTCTTTGACCCCTGCATCAATTGATTCAACCTTCTAGAGTACTTTAGCCATCATATCTTCCAATTTAGATCTACTGGAACTACCACCTGCCCGGTCTCTATTGCTTGGGGGCATATAAATACCACTGCGATAATTCCTATACCCATCTCTGTTTTTCCAGTTTCCTTGATCTCTATTTGATGGCCTATCATACTGACCATTCCTAGCATAGTTCTGACTTGCGTTTCCATAATCGTAACCCTGATTTCTAGAGTTATAATTCTGAAAACCCCATTGGTTCCCAAGTAGTTAGCTTCCTCGATAAGGTCAAGATCCTAATCCTCATACCTGGTTTGCTGCCCCACAGTATTCACCTTTTTAGACTTGGCGACAATGTGCTTTATGAGCAGATCTATTTGAGTCCTTATATGTGCCATGTCTTGGTCCCTTTCTTTTTTTCTCTTCCTCTGTTCAGTTGAAAGCTCAAATGTATACCTAAGCTCTCCTACCTCTGTATCTCTAGTGTACCATGCTCTGTTGTTCTTTGAGACCTCATCCAATAGCTACATGCTCTTCGCAAACGACTTCCTCATAAATGAGCCCCCACAAACTGCATCAACAATAGGTTTAGTAGCATAATTCAGAGGCCTATAAAAGGTTTGTTTAAGATGCCTTTCGGTAAGATCGTGGTTTGGGCATTTCTTCAACTTTTGGCTGATCCTCCACTAAGTATCATGCATTGTCTCTCCTGGTAGCTGCTTGTGTGTACTAATCTCGTCCTTCATTTACAACTCTTTTGATTCAGGGAAGAATCATTCCAGGAAACGTTCCTTCAAATCATTCCAAGTTAAGATGAAGTCATCTGACATCTTATTCAACTAGTTAGTTGCCTCTCCAGTAAGAGAAAATGGAAATAGCCTCAACCTCATTGATGTTTGATTGACCCCAAGAATCTCCTGTGTCCTACAGATTGCCACAAAATTTATCAAGTGCTGATTTGTATCATCACCAGCTGCACCTCTAAACATACCTTTCAGGTTCAGCAATTGGATCATGGTGCTGGTGATTGTGAACTTAACACCTGAGGGTAGTGCATGTAACACTATGGCTCCAGTGGCTCCAGCTCTGTCTAAGTCAGCATCGTCCTCTTCATACATTATATGAGCTGGATGCTGAGCTTTACCCCTTGGGGCTATTGGCTGGCGCTGGGGTTGGACTACTTCTTCCTCCCCTCCGTTCTCCTTTACTACCCTAGGTTGATTGATTCCAACATTTTGTTGGAAACCTGGCCTAGGTTGATTAATTCCTGCAGTTTAATGTACATTCCTTGCAACATCAATCTCAGTTTCTAGTCCCAGTCTGTGTCTCTAAGCCTCTAGTTCTTGTGCATTAACCATCTTTACACTTCAAATAAGAAGTGTAAACGATCGATGTCAATTTACAGAACTCAACTAGAGTTGAGGTCGATCCCACAGAAAAATTCTTTACAGATAAGGTTTCACTATCGTGTTTATTCGAATGTTGTTATTATCTCCTAGACAAATAACAAATAAAAGTAAATTGGGTATGGTTGAATTGTTATAATTACCAAAACTTGCAGTCAAAATCCAGGCTCAAGACTAACAAACTATTTCGTTGTGAGATTGATTTAATAAATTAAGAGAAATCAGTATTGTGTTCACCATAACATTAGTTCTAGAGTTCTCCCGTAATTTGAGAGTCATGCAAATCAATGTTTACAGAATCCTTGCGAGTTAGATTTATCTAATGCTTCTCAGCCTAATCAGATAATGATCACTCATGTTCTTTCGACCTTAGAGTGTTAATAACGTTAAACCTCGCTTGGAATGATATGGTGTTAAAGATCTTTTCTCTCAAACTCAAGCTTTAACTCCAATTTGCTAATTTAATTCAGCTTTTACCTAATTGATATTTTTATCTCGAACAAATACCAGATACAAGCTCGTCTAATGCATGCACTCTCTAGACTAAAATGATAGTGAAAGCTAAAAACTATAGGTTGTACACAAAGACTACCTTTTACTCGTTTTAAGGAATCGCAACTAGAATATCATCATAGATCCCACAACCCCAGTCGTGGTATTTAGCCACTCATGCTTTCACATAAACAATAAGTAATTAGGAATGAAAACATATTGAGAAAGACTTACGAAACTAATTAGCAAATTAACAACCACTTTGATAATCTAGTAGTTTGAATTCGAATTTCCAACTGATAACAATAATCAAAAATCCAAATATCGAAAGCTAAAAGTAATATTGTGTTCACTTGGGTACCTTTTTTCAACTCTCCCTTGATGTCACACTAGTTTATCTTCACAGCAGGCACCACGATCCGTGGTGAGGACTACAACCCATAGAACTCCGTGGTCTTCACTTGGTTATTCCTGCTCTTTATCTTCTCAAGGCCCAACACTGCCTTACTTCCACGAGCTCCAGTATGGATCGTAATGAAGTTCACGGTCTGTGAAATTGGCCGTGAAGTTCAGTTGGTCGACATCAGTTCTGCTTCTTTTTTCGATTTTCTATACAACCCAGATTCTGCTTACATATTTAACAAACCCATCAAATAATCCAAAATTTCACTTAATTCCAGTATTAGTTCATATTTATTAAGCATCAAATGCACCACTATTTCGCGGCACATCACCTTGTACTTGTATGCATTTGTATTATGGACCCTTTTACTCAACTCTTTGTTAATTAAACCCTTAAATTCAATGTAACTTAGCATTTTAAACCCCCTTGGTTCTGCATGTACTTCAAACTCTCAATAAAAATAACACATCATCATGTATGTCAGATTTGAAATTACACATCATTTATTATTTATTTATTTTTTAAAAAATCATTTTTTCTTCTTTTTCACTCCATTTCTCTTCATTCTTCTTGACCATCCCTCTCTCCATTTTTTACATTAGATCTCACCATCAAAACCTTTCATTCTGACCATTAATATCACTAAAATTCACCATTCTTCTCTATATTTTAATCATTCAAAACTTTCAGTCACAATTTTTTTACCACTTTGTCCATCACTTAAACACCATAAACCTCTTTTCTCCATTATGTCAACAAAAATACTTCAGTATATTTTAATATTTATATACTACTTTACACAATCCACTCCACATGATTTCATAAAAAAACATGAAACAATTACTTTTCACCCATCAACATTATAATATTTGTCTCCTCACAAATTGTAGTTTGATTTTGTTCCTAATTTGGGGAGAAGGTAAAATTAAAAAAGAAAAAAAGAAATTGGAGCGCTGTGAGGAAGGAAAATTGAGCGGGAAAGAACAAAAGAGAAAAGAAGAAATTGGAAAGTTGTGGGGGAAGGGGGACTGGGTGGGGAAAAACGTAAGAGAAAAAGAAATGGAGAGGAGGTGGGGAAAGAAGATAGAAGTGAAATTAATTTTGAGTCTTTTTTGGACTTTTTATTCTTCTTTTAATTATTTTTATCTAAATTTTTTTATCACACTCTTTTTATGCGTGAAAAACACGCATTTGTTCTTTTCAAAAAAAGGTATACATAGTTTTCAAATAGATTCAATACAGATCCAGAGGTTAAGAGGCCTTTTTGATAAATTATCTCAATACTTTTACATGAGAATTCAGTTATATATTTTGGGAGCAATATTGAGCACTGATTTGGGTAAAAGTTCATATAACTCTCAACCTCATAAACCACGTAACCAACGTGGAATAGAATCACACCAACATTCGGGTGACTACTCACTACCTCTTGAGAAGACCTTTTATATGAATCTATGAGTTGGCTTTTTTCTATACTCCAGCAAGGTATAAGACAGTTCTGGCAACGTGGGCATGATATTGTATCATCACGAGGCTCATAGTGATGGTTGTCGGTTAGAGAAACTCATCGTAAACCAAAAAGTGTTATACACACACACACACACACACACACACACATATATATATATCATCACGAAGCTCATAGTGATAGTTGTCGATTAGAGAAACTCATCATAAACTAAAGATATATATATATATATATATATATATATATATATATATATATATATATATAAATGAACCCAAACATAGGTAACCTACCTAGAATTTTAAGGGTTGGGCTCAAAATAATTTGAATTGAGTTCAATCTCAACTCATTCAAGCATTTTAAGAGAATCCTCAATTGAGCCCAATTCAATCTCCAATTTCAACATGTTTTAAAACTCTTTACTAAGATATGTTCCTATATTAAAGGTGTGAATTATTAACTATTTAACATCTTTTAGGATTTATCTATCCATTTGTTACTTTTTTTAAAAAAATCTTGAACTAAAATTTGAATTGTGATTATAAAAGTTAAATATTACTATGTTAAAATTATTGAGATTAATCTGGTCAAATTGGGCGGGTTAAGACCCCACCTCTTTTTTAGCCCTTTTGAACCCAACCCATTTGAGCCCAAAGTAAACTTGGGCGGGTCAAGACCCAACCCGATTTCTATTTCAACCCATTTTAATATCTCCAATTTCAACACAACCCGCCCATTTGACACCCCTATATATATATATATATATATATATATATATATATATATATATATATATATATATATATATATTTCAGTTCAGTAGTTGCTCTTATTGCATTTTATTTGTGAAGCTTAAATGGTTTTTATCTCATGTTTATGTTTTACTTCAATTACATTTTAGCTCTTCGGTTCAATTACTATTCACTCAGTCTTGTTAGATACTGTACATTCAATGTACAGATTTCATTTGAGCTATATCATTTTATGATGTAGATATATGTGTTCAGAATCATCAACGGGCATTTTATTGAGATCACCTAACTTCTTATTAGCTTTTGGTGACGTCTCCTTACTTTCGGAGAACTCCAGTCATTGTTTGCTTTAGTAGTTGTTTAAGGTTGTTGTAGGTCTTGTCCTAATGCCTATCTTAAAATAGTAGAGTCTTTATAAATAGACAATATGTGAGTGTCTTTTAGGATATCCTTTTTTAGATACTTTGCTAAAACTATTACTTATACATTTAATATTTTCTGACAGTTTAGATTCAATATTTCAATTATATGTTTTATTTCAGTTGTTTTAAACTTATAAATTCTTGATTAAATATTTTGTTAAGTAGTCAGCCAGGCCAAGGGTTTTCTTGGGAACCACCAATGGTTCTCGAGTGTTGGCTAAGCGTATCATCAGATTTGACTACGAAGTGAAAGGGCACCGTCTTGTGCAAGGCAACGTTAGTTGGCCCTCTATCATCTTCTATCTGGTAGACTTGGTAAAAGGTACCCGACTTATTTCCAGAATTTGAGTTCGACCGCGGCTACCGCTTTTTTTTGGGGGGGATCAAGTTCCTTGCAAACTGCCACCTATCGATCCCGATCTCTTTTCATTTGTTTTGGATATTACCAAACCTAGCCTAGCCTTCGTAAATCACACTAAAGCGGACACCCAACTATGGAAAAGCCTCCTTAAGGGTGGGTTAGGTTAGTCAATCCGGCCCGAGACGCGTTCGTTGACAAAACCGCCGTAGGAATTCCTACTTTTCAATAGAGCAGAGGCGAACTGATCAACGAGAAAGAGGCCCTACTCACTACAAACGAATACACCACAAGATTGAACTGCAGAACAACTTATGGATGAAATCCGTAAAAGAAATTCATGATTGACATGTGGGTGAACAAACCCAACACTATGGAAACTTACATACCTCTTAGGAATCAAACCTATGGCAAAAATCCACAACAAAACTCATGAATCTCGACGAACGCCATGAACCTCTCCTCTTTTCTCTTCTTGAACTCTCAACTAAAACCCTAAGCTTATTTTAGGATTGTAAAACTGAAACAAAACAGTTTAGACTCCTAAAACCTTACTAAAAATGAATAAAATCTGATTAGGTAAGGAAAAAACCAAAATACCCCTTCTTAGTTCGGTGTAAAGATCCTATCTAGAGAGGCTGCACTAAAATGGTCATATCTCCCTCATCCAAGCTCGAAATTTAGAAACATTGGTGGCGTTGGAAAAAGTACTTAGAGATCTTTCATTTGACATCTTATGGGCCACCTAACTCATCCTGTGCTAAAAGTTATGGTCGTTTGAAGTTGACCCAAAACTTAGAAGAACTTAGGAATGACTTGAATGAACTCTCTTTAGTTCTTTTTGAAACTCAAGGTGCTATATCTAGTGACCTTAACACTCAAGAAAAGTTTAAATTCCTCGATAAAATCCTACTCACAATGAAGGATAGTTCGAGTCTTAGCTCAAAATTTATTTGGGGTGTTACAATATCTCCCCCTTAGGATCATTCGTCTTCGAATGACTACTAGAGTGGGTATGGAACGGGATTATTCTTTACTAAGGTCTGAGTCTAATGGTATGTTCTTACTATATTCAACCTTAACCCAAATCCTTAGGTTCAAGTTCTATACCTCTCTATATGGAAATCTCATTCCAAGGAGATTACTCTTTACCACCACATTGGGCTCATATCAAGAATCACCTAATGTTTAACAACACCACATCAAGCTTAGTACTCTAACAACTCCATGGTCTCCAACTAACCAACTCCTTCGAAAAAAACTTGGGAGTAAAACCTCATCCTCCTTATTTATAACCTTATATGGAATTATCACACCATCACTATCACGATAACAAATTCAACCTCCTCTTTCTAACATCACTCCATTACTAAAATGACCTTTGAAAGGATATCTCCCATACTCTTTGAAACTCATTACTATCTTAGTCTCAAACACTTGACTTGATTTCTTGTCTTATCATCTTCCCCTTAGGTCGAAAGCTGACACTTGAAGGCTATGGACCTATTCCATATTAAAAACTCAATTATTCTATCTAGGCACACATGGAAATTGATTAACTTAATTGGAACCTCGTCTGATTACATACCATTTTGGTACACCTCTTAATGCTCTAGTTACTCTTGTGAGTTAGCCAAATTTCACTGCCCTTATCTAAAGGTTAGGGTCTCTCACTTGTACTACTCATATTCATTGTAACAAACTTTTCAATTCCTTACCTACTTTATGTCAAATCTCAAGACTAACATCATCACTCTCACGTTTCCATCCTTTTAATCATGAAACTCTTCTCAAATTCGAGATTAATGTTTATAACTAAACCCGAATATCAACACGATTGCTCGCCTACTATACTATACCTCATTACTTAATCAGTTTTATAACCTTCTGAACATTATGACCCTCTCAAACAAATCATACGCCTAGCTTAGATCTATCACTTCATGAACACTCTGTGTTTCTACTCAACACATATATTTAGCCTCCTCTAACATGATGGCACATCGACATTAACTCTATTTTGGTTAAAACATATACTATATCTCATCGTGACTAATAACTATTCCTTTTCCTTTTATCAAGAACTCTCTACAACATTATTATTCCTTATTTTACTCATAAAGGAACTCATCACTTATAACTGACTGGGTACATGATTGCAATAACATAATATGTCCCGTCACTATCTCCTTTCCTCAGATTAGTGAACCTTTGCATACTTTTTTCTAACTTTGGGCACTTTCACTACTACTGCTCATGATCTCGTAACTCATGTTACCTTTTGGGGTGAAAAAATATTACCCAAGATCTAAACATACCATTCCTCTTAAATGTCTCAGCTGAATAAGGTTTAGGGAAGAGTGTACAACTCACTTTTAGCTCAAATGCACGATTCATATAATTATGGGTGCATTTCTTTGAAACTCAACACTTAACTCACTCATGGGCTTTCTCAAGCCCTCTGGAATCTAATGACTTCCTCAAGACTCTTGTTAAGGATAACTCATCAATAGGAATCTTTGGGTTTACTTTTCAACCACCTTTATTATGAGGGGTATTCGAATAAATCTGATAAACGCATGAGTATGAACTAGCTCTATTGCACAATTAAGAGTATGAAAGAAAGCAGACTTTTCTTAAATGTCTGTAGTCTCTTCTTTATAGAAGTGGGGACCTCATAACCATAAACAAGATCCTACTTGACACGGCTTCATAGACACCCTAGGACACTTGAACTCTAGGCTCTGTTACTAAGTTTGTCACGACCCGAGCCTACACCCTAGATGTGGTCGGCACTCGAGAACCATTGCTGGTCACCAAACGAACCCTCATCCTAGCTGACTACAAGCGGAAGACTAAATCAAGCATACAAAAGCTTAAAATGAATTATATTCAATAAACTCAACTTTAAAATAGTTTGAATATTACTCAATAGATAACTCAGAGTTTGTAAAAACAACTCAAAGAAGATACATACTGAAAATTACTCAACTTTTTCTATCTATGAAGCCTCAACTATTCCAAAAGTATATTGGGACAAGATCCACGACATCTCAAACTACTAACTATAAGATAAGGGTGAAGTCCTCCGAAATGTAAGAAGGCTCACCAAAGCTAACTGGAATATCTCATGACCTCAACAAAATGTCTGTTGATGATACTGAATACCTGTATCTCTATCATGAAACGATGCAGGCCAAATGACTCAGTACATGGAGTGTACGAGCATGTAAAGGAAATTCTAAAGCATAAACATAATCTTATGCTGGTGGGAAAGAACATGCTTACCTCTTTTCAACTCAACTCAACTCAAAGAAACATATTTCAAGTCGACTTAAGGAAGCATAGTTCAACTCAACTCAGAGAAAATATAACTCAACTCAATGATAAGATATTCAACTCAGTGAAATAAGGCTCAACTCAACAAGTAGATACTCAACTCTCAATAAAGCAACGATAAAAGATGCAATATATGACAAGCTTTCAAAACAGTAAAAGGCAAATCAATGTATTGAAAAATACATTAGTAAATCAGTTTGAATGCAACGATACAAGATAACCTTTGTTTGTATATGAAAATACAAAGTAAACTCTGTGTATATAAGAATACAAAAATATCTCTGTGGGAGTTTATCTAACTGACAACCATTTTAAAGAAAATGAACTCAACTCTACTCTACTCTTTCTCAACTCAACTCAACTCTACTCTTTCTCAACTCAAGTGCTCAAGTCTTAAAACAAGTTTAGAAAAATTTGTAAAAGACTTCTCAAAATAAGGTTCATATCGAATTATGGACGTGAACGACTCAATTCAAGGTTTTCCATAACTAAACATAGAACTCAATACTCAGAAGTCAACAACTCAGAACTCAAGAACTTCAATGATAATACTCATTTCAAGAATGCTCGACTTAGAGGGTTCATGTGGAATTGTGAGCATGAACTACTCAACTCAAGGACTCAAAGATACTTCTCCTCTCAAACATGCTCAGTTTACAAAGTTCATGTGAAATTTATGGGCATGAACGACTCGACTCGAGGGTCTACATAACAATATGGAAATCATGTATATGACTCTTCTCATTCTCATACTTACTTGCTCAAAACTTAGCTCAAATCGATATTTGATCTCAAAGGATTCACAATTGAACTCAAAGACTTTCTTCAACACTACTCTTAACTCTTTATTGAATCTGAATTATGAATTCAAGAGTTTTGATTCATGATATGAAGGATCTCATGATGATAATATAGACTCATGAATACATTCTCCTCATTCTTATATTCACTTGCTCAAGTCTTGAAACAAGTTATTTGAAATTATAGAAGACTCTTCAAAAAGACTCAAAGGGACTTTTTCAAAATATCTGAAAAAACTCTCAAGACTTAACTCTTAACTCTACCTTGAATTTAAATTATGAATTCATGGTTATGATTCATGTTATGAATGATTTCTAGGTGTTTAGAAGTAGTTTAGATAAGTTAGAATCGTAAGGGGTGAAGATACAATTCAAAGGAACTTAAATGGGACAACCGATGGAAAAGGAATGGGGGCAGGCGGCCCTGGCGCATTCCTGGCGCAGGGTGCCAACCCTTAAATTTTAGTGGCACTATCTTCTCTCACTTCTGGTGCATCACGCCAGCCCTTATGGCACATCGTGCCACCATTCCCCCAGACAATATCGGCTATTTTTTCTATTAATTTTTTGACCTTAATTCGACTAGAATCGAATGGTTTCTTTCCCAATCACTTAGAATCGAATACTCAACATATGTACACGATAATCTACTCAAAACAACCCTCCAAACACTTACACTTATCTCAAGAACTCATCAAAATCCCAACAAATTAAGATTTAGAACGAAACTTCAAGAACACTTATCAAGAACTCAACAACTTAACTTATGGATGAAATTTGTAAAAGAAACTGGTGATTGACGTGTGGCTGAATGAACCCAACACTATGAAAACTTACATACCTCTTAGGGATCAAAGCCATGGCGAAAATACCCAACAAAACTCAAGAATCTTGACAAACACCATAAACCTCTCCCCTTTTCTCTTCTTGAACTCTCAACTAAAACCCTAAGCATATATTAGGATTGTAAAAATGAACCAAATCAGTTTATACTCCTAAAGCCTTACTAAAAATGAATTAAATTTGATTAGATAAGGAAAAGACCAAAATACCCGTCATAGTTCGAGTGGAAATACCCTATCTAGAGAGGCTACACTCAAATGGTCATATCTCCCTCATCCGAGCTCGAAATTTAGAAAACGTGGTGGCATTGGAAAGAGGACTCAAAGATCTTTCATTTGACATCTTATGGGCCACCTAACTCATCTTGTGCTAAAAGTTATGGTCATTTCAATTTGATCCAAAACTTAGGAATGACTTGAATAAACTCTCTTTAGTTCTTTTTGGAATTCAAGGTGCTACATCTAGTGACCTTAAAACTTAAGAAGGTTTTAAATTCCTCGGTAAAATACTACTCACAACGAAGGATGGTTCGAGTCTTAGCTTAAAAAAATTTCGGGGTGTTATATCAATACAACTTCAATTACCTCTTGAAGAGAGCTTTTTGAAAAATTATCTCAACTCATAGATTACTTTTACATGAGCATCCTGTTATATGTTTTTGGGAGTAGTAATAAGTATGGGTGTTCATGATCGGGTTGGTTCGGATTTTCAAATATCAAACTAAACCATTTGTGATAAATTTTCAAATTTATAAACGAAACCAAATTAATAAAACTTGGGTTTTTGTGGATTTTTCAACCTCGGGTTAGTTCAGGTTTTCCAAATACTAAACCAAACCATTTTTGTCAAATTTGCAAAGCAAACCAAACTAATAAACCTCAATTTTTTTGGGATTTTTTCGGTAAAGTATTCATACAAATATAATTAACTTGTGCTTCAAATATTTCTTTAGTCCAACCAAAATACAACTATTTAAGGTGTTTCTTAGGAAAATAACACAAAATATGAGATGAGTGATGACACTAAAATATTTAATAAAAAATAATAATAAAATCATATAAATAAAATATTTCAAATTGATAAGTCGTAATGATAATGATCATAATTTAAAAGTACTAAATCATGCTAAAATAAGTCTAATAAGTATCAATTACATGATAAACATTAAAAAAAATTAGGTTATGTATTTTAAATGTCTAAACCAATGTAACAATAAAGAACAAATATTCAATATTATTGTCATTCTTAGTGTTGAATTAATTTATTTTGTTAGCATTAGTATTGATTTGATTTTGAATTGAGCTTTATTAGAGTTACGAATATCTATGGACTATAACTTTTATTGGACCTTTCAAAATTCTAAGTCTCAAAAAACTTGAAAAATATGTTAAAAGATAAAAATTATGAAAACGTATAAGTAATATTTAGAAATTACATCAAAGTAAATACTTTTATATTTAAAATAAATTTTAAAAATTATATATATAATGTCGGGTTCGTTTGGTCTCGGGTTTACTTTTTTTAGTTAAAACCAAACCAACTCAAGTAAAGTCGGGTTTTATTTTAATACCAAACCAAATCATTAGTTGGATTTCTTTTTCGATTTGACTCAGTGTATGGTTTGGTTCGGTTTTTTGTTCGGTTTTGTGCACCCCTACTATTGAGCACTAATTTGGATGAGAGTTTCGATAACTCCCAACCCCACATACCACGTAGCCAACATGGGATAGGATCGCACCAACATTTGCATTGCCTCTTGAGAAGGCCTTTTATATGGATCCATGAGTTGAGTTTTGTTCTATACTCTGGCAAGTATAGGGCAATTTTGACAACGTGGGTGAAACATTGTATCATCACGAGGCTCATAGTGATAGTTGTCGGTTAGAGAAACTCCCCATAAAGTAAAGAATACATATAATTCAGTTCAGTTATATATTTGTTCTTATTGCAGTTTATTTGTGAAGCTTAAATGATTTTTATCTCATGCTTATGCTTTACTTTAGTTGAATTACATTTCAACCCTTTAGTTCAGTAATTGTGCTATGGCTACTTTAGGACAATTCGCACCTTAGGGTTACTTAACCTTATTGCATACTGTACACTCAAAATATTAATGTCATTCGACCTGCATCATTTTGTGATGCAGATACAGATGTTCAGGATCATCAACAGGTGTTTCGTTGAGATCACACAGCTTCTTATAAGCTTTTGGTGAGGCCTCTTTGTTTTCGGGTGATTCCATTCATTGTTTAATTTAGTAGTTGTTTAAGGTTGTTGTGAGTCTTGTCTTGATGCCTATCTTAAAATAGTAGAGGCTTCATAAATAGATAATATTTGAGAGTCTTTCAATATTTTGTTTTTCAGATGTTTTGCTAAAACTTAAGTGATACATTTAGGGTTTTTAGACAGTTAAGATTCAATATTTGACTTGGATGTTTTTTTCTAGTTGTTTTAAACTTATAAATTCCCGAGTAAATCTTTTGCTAATTAGTCATCCAGTCTAAGGGCTCGCTTGAAAACCGCTAATGATTCGCGAGTGCTAGTCACATCTCGGATATAGGCTCGGGGTGTGAAACCTAACTTTTAATTCAAGACTCGACTTCAAAACTTGGACCTAACCCTATCACCCGATGCAGGAACCAATTTCCAAGTCAAGACCCGATCCCCAAACCATATCGAGAACCGACTTTGACACCCGGTTCGGGACTAAATTTTGAATCAAAATCCAAACCCTACTTTTGACATGAGAGTCCACCTTGATTCCTACTCCTTAATCTTGACTTGGACTCAACTTTCAAATTGGAACTTGGACCCAATCCCTAATCTAAGACTCGACTTTCAAACTAAGATCTGATCCTAACATCCAATCCCTAATCTCGATGACCAATTTAGGACTCGAACCTGACATTCGACTTGGGATTTAACCTCAACTCTCAACTCAAGGCCCAACCTTGACACTTGATGCTTGACCCGACTCTCAAATTAAGACCCGACCTCAAAACCTAACATAGGATTCAATCATAACAACCATCGCGGACCTGAACCCAACTTCCAATCAGAGACCTGATCCCGATACCAAATATGGGATCTGACTTTCTGTCATGCGCTTAAGACTACCCCTAGATGCGACATAATGCTTAGAGTTATAAGTGACCCTAGGCTAACCTCATGGCATGACATGACACTAAGTAACATAATAAGATCAAAAGTACTGAATGCAAAAGACATTGAATTAGGTATATTTAAACAAAACTAAAACAGACACAGAATTTAAATTGCCTAACAAACCCCTAGCTAACTCCAAATGTATGAAAACTAGTATATAACAATATTGAAAGAAACATAAAGGGTCGTCCTCGAATAGATCTCACCAAGGTACTACTGTGGTGATCAAAATTTTTACTAACCACGACCTAAAGGATGAACGTCTGAACCTATATTATCAAACAATAAAGACAGAAAATATGCGATCAACATTTTGAATGTACTGAGTATGAGGAGAATGAATAAAATAACATGATATATGAACATACTGAATCTATAAATATGTGGATGCAATGATCAAGTAAATAACGTGAAAACTGAACAGAAATATTAGAATACTTAATCATGCAATATTGAAAATATACTGAGTGTGAAAAATACTAAAATCAACATAAACCATGGGAGTTACTACATAGATTTCAGTGTACTACACCCACACCGAAAAGAGAGTGTCCAATACTTGCCAAGGTAAGGAACCTGATAACTGAGTTAAGATAGATCCACTAGCTAAAGTCTATAACGACTAATCCGATGATGACACATAAATCTGGGACATAAGAATTGCTACTAAAGATCCACAAACGTCAAACAAAAACCTTTATCCCTAAAGTTCGCTTTGTGCTAAGTATTACTCCCAATGAAAACATGCATAATATGGATACAATAATAATCTAATAATGCTGAATCATACTGAGTAGCTCATAAATCATGATAAATGAATGTAATCTGAAAGCATCTAAATTATGATATCCAAATAAATATACTAGAAGCTACTTTATCTGAAAGTATCATATTTCATGAAAATTTGATAACCTGAGACATGCATCTGAACTAACATAATTCTAAATCATGAAAAATACTTGCATGCTATTGGATTATGAAAATACCATCGAAAATATGAAATTATAATCAAAATCATGCAATTGAAGACTAATTATGAAGAAGAAAATGAAACTCAATAAAAATTCATGAAAACGAATATTCGGATTAATTTTGGTTATCCATTAATAATGGCTTTCTTGAGAATATGATTTTTATGTTTGACTATATTAGTCATGTTTTTAGAGTTTTTGGCCAAAAACATTTCTAAACTATACCCCAACTTAAATTACATCATGAACTATCCTTCTTAATAAAAAGCATCCCTCCTGTGTTTAAAACTTAAAACAAATTTCATCCATTTTTTTAATAATGAAAAACGAAACTTGAGTGTCAGGATTTTCTTTATCACTTCGACTATTAGATTGCATCAAAAATTTATCGATCTAATGGCATTTTTATTTTGCAGAAGGTGAAGATGGTGTGAAATTAAGTAACAGCTTCGTTCAGTTGATTAAGGAAAAGAAGAGCACATTATGTCCCTTTGCAGGTTCTACCATCCTAACTTTATTTCTTTTCAACAAACAAGGGTCTCAGATAATTTTAATTTTTTTGGGGGGGATATTTTTCAACGGATAATGAAATTCTGGAGAAAAACTGTTACTGAGAGTACTATGAATTGCACATGTTTTTTTTTTTTTTTTTCTGAAATTCGTTAATTGTTTGATAAATTTTAATAAAAGAATGAACGTTGTGAAGTTCTAAATACTTGGGGGATATTTTATGTTAAGAAATTTAAGAATGTCGTTGAAGTTAAAAATATAGTTTAATGATTTTCTTTTTTTATAAAAACTCCATGTTTTTTCAAGTGTCAATTCTTACAAATTTGTTGAGACTCAGACAAGCTCAAATGAAATGACATGAAAAATGAAAAATTACTATATTGTTGATCACAACTTGAGGCACATTTGTTGTTATTGAATATAGCAACTATTGTTTGTTTGTATATTTCGGTCAAATTAGGTATTGGGGTGACAGTTACAAGTAGACATGGATGAACCACCTCTAAGTCCATACACAAATACGCAAATCCCACGGACAAAAATTAACAAGTTATTAGAAGGTGTCGTGCCTTTTGTGACAAGTTTACATGAAACTTTGAGCAGGAGACAAGGGGCAAACCCGACTTATAGCCCAACTACAAATAATATCAACTCTGAAATACAGTTCACTTTACTCTGATAATGAGTCATAAGTAAATACGGGACACTCCTTTATTACCAAGATACTAATAAAGAGAATGTAATTGACCTGCACTGCTGCTAACTTATTATCTTCCTAATAACTATGAAGAAAAAAACACTTTTACATGCTACACCTAATGACTACTACCTTCAGTGTCTATTAAAGTCTCAGCGAAAGAAACAGCTAAAAGTAATTACAATAGGAAAACGATAAATCAATTACACATCCAGCTGCTAGAAGTAATTACATGCTAAAAGTAATCTTACAATTACACATCCAGCTGCTAACTTTGCCACGCCATAATTCAAGAAGCATTTTCTGAAGAAGTAACCTCAATTTTTGTTGGAGTCAGTATTGGCATTTGCCTTCGACTTATCATCAGATTCATCCTTTTCCTTTGCAGTCATAAATCGACCCCCACACCCTCTAGCTCTTCTCAGGGCATGCAAATGCCGAGATTCATGCAAGTAGGGCTGCAAGATTATTTTGCACAGTAAGACCCCCATGATCTTGGTTCTTGAAACACATCCTCAAAAAGAGATTACAACTCTAATAGGGCAGACCACCTTATCAACAAACTATGCGATTAGACATAACCGTAACTTTGAATCTACCTATGTACTAGGAAATAAAAGATATTGTGGATCAAACTCAAGATGTTCCTGATATATCATGCTTCCAAACTCAAAGAAATTTCAAGAATCATACGGTCTTATTTCTTCAGTCGCATTTCTCAACTTCTGTACACTTGCACAACTAAAAAAATAATACATAGACCATCAAAAGATTAGAGGCAGCAGGAACCACTTCTGACTACATTTCTGTGGCTGACACAGAGAAGCACAAAAAGCAAAAGGTCAAAAGTGTTTAGAAAGTACGCACAAGTTAGGAACAATTGCACTTGTCCCTAAGTTCAAGGACATTTAGTCCCTCCAATATCTAAGCAGCAGCATATCTAAAAAACACTTCAGGTACAATCCTAATATCAGGATTTGGCTTGATCAACAATATCTTTTATTTCCTATTAAATAACTAAAAGTCAAAATTGTACCTAAAAAGCTTTAGGTAAAATTTAGCTCATAGCACATTAGACCCGCAACTTCTTTTAATGCTACATATAAAGTTTACAAAAGAGATTAATTTCCGTCTGAAGATAATCAACAAGGGTAATATCTACCAATGATAGATAATTCCTTTTGAGGCACCAAAAACATCCTGATTTTGAATAATAGCTGATACTGAATACCTCTTGTCTCTTGGATTGGAGTTTGATCATGATTTCACCAACATACGGTTATTAATTTTAACACCTTATGGTGCAGCAAAAACCTTGGTACAAAAAACCTAAGAATTTTATGTGCACCGAGAGAGTATTGAGGCATAAACTGTCGCTACACCTTAAACAGATGGAATAGAACTGCTTTTTGACAATTTCTCTACTGACATTTTTATTCTCTACAAGTTATTGTTGTGATACAGTACATTATAAATAAAAAAATGTTGGGGTTTAACGTGTTACCATTGTGTACTTACCTCAAAATAGAAGGACCCCAATAGAATTTCTACAGGTTGGTAAAACTGGTAGGCTAATGAACTGGGAAATATAAATCAGTCATTGAACCAATAAGCTGCCAAATGCAGCAACTAGGTAAAATGATAGAAAAATACAATTTGTACAAGATACCTTCCTAGCTTTTAGAAGTTTATTTTCTGGTAGGCTAATGAACTGGGAAATATAACTCAGTCATTGAACCAATAAGCTGTCAAATGTAGCAACTAGGTAAAATGATGGCAAAATGCATTTTGTACAAAATACCTTCCTAGCTTTTAGAAGTTTATTTTCTGATTCAGCTTTTGCACTAGATTGTCGGCGCCTCAAGATGCCATGATACTGTTTTGCATTAATGAAAACAGGTTCTTCCGCAACATCTGATGGCAGAGGAACAGCAGCTTGTTGGATTCCCATCAACTGAAGTCGAACCTGACAAACCATGGATCAGTTAAGCTTATAAACTTTGTCGACACTACACCAGATGCCAAATGAAAAATATAACTAATCAGAAAATCAATACCATTGACTGTGCTGGATAAGGTTGTGCAGGGTAAGGTTGAGCATCATAGGGTGCAAAGATGCTCCTGTAGTAAGGATCTGGATAAGGGTAAGCTGTTTGCACCTGCAATACATGAAAAATGACTGTAAATTCTTAGTCCCATTTTATATGAAAAAACTCAACCTTGATGATTGAGGATTTAGTCTAAAAATAGTAGTGGCAGATGAACATTCTAAATAATGGATGACATATGACATTTACAGGAAAAGGCAAACATCATATCATTGTTCACATTTCAACTGTTTGAAAATCTTGAAACTAATGACCAAGATACTTGTAGAATTTATTTATTTATTTTTTTAAAAAAAAAAACCCACAAAGGGGGGAGAAGATTAGATGCTTCTTAATTTGATATAGTACGAAAAAAAATAATATAAATTTGATCTCTAGACTTGCATCCCCGCACTATTGGTTTCTTATGCTTCCCAGCAGAACTTATTTCAATCTGCATTTCAAGATGAAGAAGGTTGTGGAAGATTGCCTCCAGTAATGGAAGCCGATGAAGAGTTCAGAGGGCCACGTGAATTAAAATAATATATTCAAAGACACAATGTATATACTTACTTTGTTTCTCTTTCTTCTCCATTCTAATGACCTAAATCTAGGACATATGTTGTGCATGCACTGTATCATCTTAAACAAAAGAAGATGAATAACGCAGATAACAACTAACAGCATGAAGATAATACTCCCTAAACCAACATCAATACATTCACATGCATCATCTGTTTAGTTCTTGTACCAGATTTAACAAGAACTCTAATACTGAACAAAGAGGGAAGCTATAGAACTTAAAGAATCACATAAGAGGGTGGGGGTGTTGCATCCACCAGCAAGAATACCATTGCATCTGCATTTCCAAGTTGAGAAGGTATCAAGTAGTGCATGTCTGGTGGCACAGTCCCAGGAACAGACAATTCAGCTGCAGGGGATGAAGACCGGCTTTGCATCTCTGACTGCTTTTCTGGTTGTTCATTCTCGTAATTATCTGAAATTTATTTAACAAACACATGGAAATATTATATCAGCCACAGATAATACAAGTTCATCTATGATAGGCTAAAGAATAAAAGCTGATTTTCATACAAGAAAGAATAACTCCCATAAGCAGAAACCTCTATCAACAATTAAAATCATGAGTTAGTTGATCAGTGAGGAGAGATAAAGTTGAGCTGATCTGCAGAAAAAGCAGTTTAGTTAATAGCATCGTGTACTACTATGAACGTGAACCAAGTTTTTAACCAATTGGTTAAACTTGAACTTTGCTGTCTTGATCCCTTCTTGCTGATTTATTCCTTTTTCCTTCTCTGTTCATTTCAATTCCTTTGATCAGGATGCAAGAACACCTCTCTCAATTTATGTAGAGAAATGGACAAGAAGATAATAATCTAAGGTATGGAAGAGATTGTTTTCTTGGAACCAAAATTCAATCTATTCATTGATGAGAAAAAAATAGGAAGAAGAAATAGATCAACCATCCATAAGTGCTTTTGGCTTTTTAGTCTTACAATGTTTGATAATCAAGGCCAAAAGACAAGACAAATTGTTCCTCTCTCTCTCTCTCTCTCAGTTTTCATATTGCATAATTATTTTAATTTATGTGAAGTATCTTCTGGTTCTTTTGACGTTGATAGTTGCTTGTCAAAGAAATATTGTTTTGAAGTTGGTATGTTCTTAAATGTTCAAAAATCATTGTGAAGGCTTCACTTCATCTTAATAATCTAGGAATTAAGGTATTACTACTCTGTAAACTTGCTTCTAATAACCCCGCTTCTCCTTATTTACTATGATTAGTATCCTAATGTCATTTTGTTGATCTACCAAGGCTTTCTATTGATTATTCTACACTACTTGTCTGTATTTAATTTGGCCCAGTTAAAGTGTTTTAGTGGAGGAAATCAGTTGATGGTCCGAAGAATTCGCAAGGAATCTAGAGACCTTCAGTCAAGAAATGAAAGACGCATTCCATTCATCCAAAGCCGCACTAACCATATCCAGTAAGTGATCAGAAGGGAAGTACTGAGAAGTAGAGGCTCCATACAAAAGAGAGAATCAACTGAAACAACCTCTCTCTCTCTCTCCATATTAACAGAAATAAAAATTCCTCTGGAAGGAATCAAGTTGACCATGTCAAAGAGCTGTAAAATTGATAGCACTTATATTAGCTCTCCAGCACTAGTGATTTGGAGTTCTCTCCAATTGTGGAAACTAATTAAAGCATTGTTCAATCTCCATTGCAGCTTGTTAGATCGTTGGATCATGTGCTTAGTTCCATTTTTCTTTAGTGCATCATTATTTCAGTCCTAGTTCATTGTAACTAGGACCTATTAGTTGTCACCATCATCCTAGTTCATTTAACAGAGAAAGCACTATCATCCTAGTTCGGACCTTTAAGTTGTCACTATCATCCTAGTTCACTAAAGATCATCGTATGAACTAATTTACCTTTAAGTTTAACACTACTAAGCAACTACTTAGATGAGGGCAAGCCTGCTAATGAAAGATATACCATATCAAAGTGCCATCCAGTTACAGTCCCAATTAGATTGATAGTATTAATCATGTTAAGTTGAAAAAAGTACCACAACTACAGACTTGAAAGCTACAACACCTATACAATGAATTAGGTAAATAATACAGCAGAATACCTGAAAGATCATGTATGGAGGACGTCATGACGCTACTTGTCACAAACTCCCCAAATCGAATGACCTGATTATGCAACTAACAAAAGTTGGATCAGCAAATAACAGAATAAGCTATAGTCGCTCATATATATGCATGAGTCAAACGAATAGATACACAATTAAACCTCATAACTACAACCACAAGAAGAGTGCAAATATAGAAAGCACAAATACAGTAAACTCAAGCAGCAAATTTTCTGAATTTTTGTATGATGATATCTTAACATTTCTATAAATGAACTTCCATCATTCAAAACGTAATTCAAATTGAACCATCCAAACAATAAATCAAATGAACGCAATGCAAAGTTCCATCTCATCCAATGAATCAACATATGCAGACTTTCTATTATATTTCATACAGAAACAACAAAAAAATAAAAATAAAAATCAAATAACCGAAGCTCAATTCCACTTTTTTCCATTAGCTTGTGTAATCACATGAAATTCGGGCTTATGATAGGAGAAATTTACCTGTCCTGGAAGCTTCGTGAAGGAAATAAATAGCGGTGCTCTTCTGGTGCTTCCTGTTTAAACATTCTCTCTCTTTGGTTTGCTTTATACTCTGTCTTGTCTCTGTTTTGGATTTTGGAATAGAAACAGAGTAACCTTCTTTGGAGTTTTGTCATTCTGTTTCACTATTTTTAGCGGTGCACTTCTTCCTCTCTTTTTCTACACAACCAACCATTAATCGTTGAGAAAAAGGACAAATATACTCTAAACATGTATCTAATATCTTTCCTCATACTTTTGGAATATTGTTCTCTTTATCCTCTAAAAACTAGAGTAAAATATATGCTTCATAGAAAACTAAATAGGGATATGTGGCGTAATTTTATCTATCGATTTGATATTTAATAATATCGAATCGATCAATAAGATTATGGCACGTGTATATCTATTAGTATAAGCGGTATATATGCTCTAGTTTTTATACACAGGGGTACTAATTTCTTAAAAGTACGACAGAGGGCGTCTGCATATCATTTACGATAGTTTAAAATATGTTTGTCCTTTCTCCCAATATTCTTTCCTCCTTTAATGTTTTGGGTTCAAATTTCTTTGCCTATTGAGCTAGCTTGGGTTGTGTATCGAGTCAGCTATTGAGTCGCATTTTAACCTTAAGGCAAACTTTTTACACAAATTCAAATTTAATTAGACTTAAATACTCACGGCTAAAAAGAAAAACGTCCAAATGAGGCTGTTTTACCATAATGCCCTTTGTTGAAAAATTCAAATCTGAATTTTTTATTCTATATATTAAAATTCATGATGGTCTTTTTCAATGCATTTGCACACCTAATTTAATTTTATTTTTCCTTTTCAATTCTCTGACATCATTTTCAATTTTCAAGCCTCAACAATGTTAAAATTCACTCAGAAGCACTTGTTATGGATGAGAACTTTTTGGAGTCAAAATAATTCGGACAAACGATATTAGGCTTGTCCACACTACAATATAAATGTTTTAATGCAAAATTAATTTAATTAATTTTTATATTTATTTTAACTTATTTTTTGTGTATATTCATAAATTGAAATTGAGTTCCGATAGCACAAATTTTTGAATGCAGAGATAATACTATTTGTGTCTGATCGCAATTTGTGATTTTAAGACTTGTTGCTAGAATATGCGTTGGAAGCTCGTAAGAATGTTGTTGAACCTACACTTGTTAATGAACAAGTTGAGAAAATCGGTTATCATGGAGATGTTTTCTCAAGCCCTTTGTCCAAAGAGACAGAAATATTGAGCGACTTGATCTTGTAAGTGTTGAAATTTTTTAAATTTAAATTAATAAAATTAATTTGAAATATATTGAATTCAAATAAATAATCTAAATAATATGACTGATACAATTTGATTAAGAGTAAACTATATAAATCTCACTACTTTAGGTCCTAATTATTAGGATTTACGATAGTTCCAAATATTACTTCTTGTAATATATTTCGTTCTATAGATACATGTATCATAACTCGATAGATACATGTATCTGACGATTTTAAAAAGCAAGATATATGTTTTATTCGTTTGTATTAAATGGTTGTAATTGATTTCCTTAATTAAAGGAGTAATTGACTACTCTAACAGAATTTCAGAATACATGGACAATTAATTCTGAAAATTTAAATTTAATCAAATTCCTTAATATAAGGCGAAAATCAAAAGTGTATCTATGTTTAGTTAATTTTCATTTTATTACTCTTTAAATAACAATTTCATCAATATTATTAATAAAAGACAAAAACATGTATATCTTGGTTATGTAATTTGATTAATTTCATTTTATTACTCTCAAAATAATAAATTCATTAATTTGATGTATCTATTATCAATATATGATGTATCTAACAAACTAAATATTTAGATACATGTGTATATAGTTACACATATATATTTTACGCATCATGAATACGTACTAACTGTAACACCCGAAAATTTCTAAGTCAAGACTCGAACTATTTTTCATTGTGAATAAGATTTTTTTCGAGTGATTTTAAATTTTCGCAGGTGTTAAGGTTACTAGATGTAACACCTCTAGTTTCAAAAAGAACTAAAGAGAAATCCATTCAAGTCATCCATCAGTTTTCTTAAGTTTTGTGTCAACTTCAAACGATCATATTTTTTAGCACAGAAAGAGTTAGGTGGTCCATGAACTATCAAATTATAGGTCTTCGAGTTCTCTTTCCAACATTACCAATTTTGCCTCAATCAGAGTTCTGAGTAAAAAGTTATGACTGATTTACTAGAGATGCTCCGACCTAGCAGCATGTCTGCGATGGCTCTGCGTTACGGAGTGAATACGGACCTCACTGTCCGTTGGAAAAATATTCCAACTTTCAACTCATTTATTTATTTCTTTAAGGGTATTTTAGTCTTAAAAGTCCTTAGGAGGTCATCTAAATTATCCTAAACGTGTAGAAAAAATCAGTTTTGATAACCAAACCTCTCATTCACTCAATTTCTACACTCACGAAACTTCAAGAAACGCTAAGGCTAGGGTTCATCTTCCAAGATTTTCCTTCAAGTTTCTTCAAGAACATTATTCTTCCGGATATGTAAGCTTTCATAGTGTTGGGTTTGTTCTCCCTCACGCCAATTATGTGAATTTCATCCATAAATTCGTTCGGAAAGTTTATTGATTGAGATTCTTGATGAAGTTCTTGAGGTTTTAGCTTTTCATTCTTTAATGATGGAGTCTTGTTGAGTTCTTGAGGTGAGTGGTCTTGCGGATCAGTGTTATTCTTGATGAAATTTATATGGGTTTCATTGAAAATGTTATGGGTTTATGAAATTCGTGAAATTAGGCAATGGAATTGCATTGGGTATGAATTGAATAGTGTTTGGGAGAGGAAGAAAAGATCGGAAAAATATTTGCGCTCAGGTCCGCGTCGCGGAGGCGCTTAAGATTTTTAGTATTCGGCCGATCACCCTTCTCCGCGTCGCGGAGAGGATACGGAGTCCTCTGTCTCAAAAATTATTTCACGCCAAAAATAAAATCTTTCTCTGCTTCGCGTCGCGCCAATGATTTCCAATTCGTGTCTTCACTCTCTTCTTATTGCTAACCATCTAAGCTTTCATTAATCATTGAGAGATCCTATATCCAAATCATAGCTCTTTATTTCACATTTCAAATTAAAGTAAAGTTAAGTAGAAAGTCCAAGAGGTCCTTTTGAGTCATTTTTTGTAATCGACCATAGTTTTGAGCTAAGCCTTGAGGAAGTAAGTATGAGAATGAGAAGAGTTGTATTCATGAGTGTACATTGCTATTAAGATCCTTGAGTTGAGTCGCTCATGCCCATAATTCTGCATGAACTCTATGAATTGAGTATTCTTGAAAGGAGTAGTATAATTGAGTTCTGAGTTTCAAGTTCTTGATTGAGTTATGAGTAATGAGTTTCTGTATTACTATTAAGATCCCTGAGTTGAGTCGTTTATGTCCATAATTTCACATGAACCCTATAAATTGAGTTATAATATTTTGAGAAGATTCTTAAAGCCAATATTTGAGTTTTAAACTGAGTTTTGAGGAAGTAAAGAGGAGTTTGAGAAAAAGTATAAGGGAACTATATATTTCTCAATTGTTTCATTTTTACACGAAAAAAAAGAATATTATTTTGAGAAAAGAGAAACTTTGATTTCTAAATGAGTTATGAGTTCAAAGACATTTCAAGAGCAATTATCTCTTTTAAGAAGATAGTTTGAGCAATTATCTCAAACCAAAGGAAGAGTTATGTTTTTAAACATATGAGCATGAGGTATATATTATTGAGAGTAGTATTGAACACCGATATGGAGATGAATTCAGACAACTCACATTCCTCATAAAACATGTATGTGAACATGGGTACATGATCATACTTTTAGATGAATCATAAGTTCCTTCGGGCAGAGCTTAGTGAATCCACTTAGTTGAGGATATTTTATACCCCGACAAGGTATAGGAAAGTTCTGGTAGTATGGGCAAGACGTTGTATCATCACGTTGCTCACGTTGTTTCAGAGTTCCCCTTACAAGCTCGTATATTCAATGTACTGACACTATTTAACCTGCATCATTTCATGATGCAGATATAGGTATTCAGGATCATCAATTGGTGCTTCGTTGATCCCATCGCATTCCAGCTAGCTTTGGTGAGCCTCATTGATTTCCGTAGGACTTCACATTTATGGTTTGTTTTGTTAGGATGTCGTGGGTCTTGTTCCGACTTCCATCATAGTATTTTAGAGGCTTCATAGATAGTAGTAGTGGAGGAGTCTTTTCCCATTTCCCTTGTGATGTTATAAAGCCATTGAGTTGAACACTTATGTTCATTTGAGTACTTCATATTAGCTTTGAGTTAAACTATTTTCATTAATTATACTTTATGAGTTGAGTTTTGCATTTGAGGTTCTTATTTCACTTGGGTAAGTCTTCTGCTGAGTAATGAGTCAGGCCAAGGGTTCGCTTGGGGACCAATAAGGATTTACTTGGGGACCAACAATGGTTATCGAGCACCGACCACGTCTAGGATATAGACTCGGGGCGTGACACTAACCTCTTAGATACATAAAAAAAAATTAATGGACTTTGATTAGATGGACACAAATACTCAGATGTATCATGAAGACATATTAGTCTCTTATTGCATATGAACATGTAATGATCCGGTTGGTCATTTTATAAAAGTTTCATAATTTACTATTTTTCCCCTCTCGATGTCGACATCGAGTCTTTTATGATTGAGTTTTGAAAATTGGTCTCGAACTTTGAGTTTAGAGTTGAGAATTTGGTAAGATTTTTATTTGAAAGGTTAATATTGTTAAAAAGAGGTTTTTGGTGTCCTTTGGAGTTTCGAGTGTCAGAATGAAATTCCGTCGATTCCCTCAGTCCCAAAGGTGATTCTGATCTGTGAGAGTTATTGATTTCTGATTCAGAGTCCGTTTGAGAATTTGAGGTCCTAAGTTGTGAAATTGTAGAAATTTAGCCTTTGGATTGATTTTGGTCAACATTTAGGGTTCGGATGCTCGGATCAAAATTCAGAGAGTGCCTTTGGATTAGGAGGATGATTTTAGACCTAGGTGAGGTTTTGGTTGATTTTTGAGAGGTCTTGAGCTTGTTTTAGCCTTTTTAGAAGTTGAGTTAGTTTCTTATGATTTTCAAATATGTCATGTCAAGAAGACCTCAAATTTGTGTTTCGATGATTTCATTGAATTTGAAATGTTGAGTTTGATCGATTTGCATATTTGGTTTGTGTGTACGGAGTTTTGAATGAATCTCGATGGTCCTTTCGATGTTATGAGTGTTGATTGATTTTTTGGTATCTGTAATCTAGTGCACCTCGCGATCGCGAGGGGTGGCTTGCTTTCATGAGGTTTGTGCTAGCGAAGTCTGGTTCATTTTCGGAGTTCGCTTTTACAAATTAGTGGTCGCTTTTGCAACATCAGAGGAAGGTTTTAACCTGCAAATTTTGGGGTTTAAGCCTTATTTTTCATATATGAGCTTGGGAAATCCTTGGAGGTGAGTTTGAAAGAATTTCTTGTGCTAAATCATTTGGGTAATCTTTTGTGATCCTAAAATTTCATTTTCCTTTGATTATTTTAGATTTTAACATCAAAATTTGGGATTTTGATTGGTAAATGGCAAGGTTTTTCAAGAACTCAAGTTCTAAACTAAACTGGAGATTGTGAACTAATTTTGAGTCCTTTTTTGAAATGATTTTCACCAATGAGTTCTTAAGGCCTTGAGTAATGTATTCAAGTGTTGATTTTCATATTCAAACCTTATTTTCGAAATTGGATTTTGAATTGATTGACCCATTTTTAAAGAAATTGATGTGGGTATTGTTGTTTCTTGAAAATTATTGTGAAATACTTATTGTTATAGGTTGTGTGGCTTCAGACATTGATCGGAAGGGGAAGACTCAACTCTTGAAGTTATTAATTGATTACATTAAGGCAAGTGATCTTCTAAACTAGTAGAATTTGTGTATTCCCTTTGTTGTTGTGTGTTGAGAGTAACAACAATAAGGTGAATGGTTAATTGTTCACTTGGTAAATCTTAATAAATAAAAATGAGTTGAAATGAAAAGGCTATGTGATGATCATAAAGATGTGAGTTGCCTTGTTTTGACACTTATTTATGAATTAGTGAAATGTTTGATAGCATGAATATGGACTTCAATTACATGAATTATTGTCTCTTCCATGTGGAGTGATGTTGCTTCTGTTCATTGACTGTTGAACACTCTGATGAGATATGTTATGGTTATGATGTCGAAGTCATTTTCGGTAAGTGTTATGATGCCTAGGTTATTTTTGACAAGTGTTATGATGCCGTTGTCATTTTCGACAAGTGTTATGATGCCGAGGTCATTGTCGGCAAGTGTTATGATGCCGAGATCATTTGCGGCAATTGTTATGAGGCCTAGGTCATTTTTGGAAAATGTTATGAGTTCGAAGTCATTTCCAATAAGTGTTATGATGTCAAAGTCATTTTCGACATGTGTTTGTGATGCCAAGTTTATTTCCGGATAGTGAATTGATATAAAGCCGATGAGAAATGATTCTGGCTAGTGACATGACATAAAGGTGATGGGAAATGGTTTCGGTGAGAATTGATCATCGTGTTTTGGTGTATTTTGATGCTTATGATTGACATACTTGTTAACTATGTTTGATGTGCATGATACTTGTGAATAATCTACTTGATACATGAGGTTGACTTACTTGATTCGTGTTGGTTGTTGACTTATGACTTTTGGACTGTGAATATTGAGCTTTGTGAATTGTGTATTGTAGAACTGTTGGTTGGGATGATTTATGGGCCGGTTGTAGTTTTAGGAGGTTTGGGTGGGATGAAAGGAGTATTCGACTTCTACCTAGATGCTTTGTTTGTTAGTTTGCTTTCTGAGTACTGTGTTGTTAGTACTCACCCCTTGTTTCTATACTTGTGTAGGTTCCAAGCCTGGTACTGTGTGGTCATCATTCTTCTCCTACTTTTTGAGGCTTGTCAAAGGACTATTGAGAGGTAATTGCTTGTCATGCCGATGGACCCTTTTTTCCTTTATATTATGCTTTGTTCTATTTGAGAAACAAAGACTTTGAAATTGTGCAATTATTTCATTTTCGCACTTTTATATTAGAGGCTTGTACACGTGACAATCAAGTTTTTGGATGTAAATAGAAAGAATAAGTTGTTCCCCGTTTATCTTGTTCTTGCTATAGTTTTCGCATTTCTTTCGCTTCGTTGGGTTTAGACTGACTTGTCTTGATGGGAATGGACAAGTGTCATCACGTCTATTTTTTTGTCATAATGGTACATGACCATAAATGTGTTAAAACAAATATACTTGATTTTGTAAGCTACAAATAATATTATGTGTGTAATATTTTCAATTTTGACACATGGAGCTATGATTCAAATCTTTTAAGATACCAATAACTTCATCAGAACTTAAAGTACTTGCTCTAATGGATAGTTCAATTCTATTATAAGATACTCTCTGGTATGCATGATGTTATGAGAATACAAATTAGTGGGGGATTGTTCGATATTTTGTAATATATAGAGGCCTAAAATTGAACAGACATATTTGTTCATGAAAGAACATTACTATTATGAAAACTCATTTATTCATGAAAGAACATAACTATTATAAAAAGTATCTCTTAAGTTCTATAAAAATAATGACTCTCTAGAATTAGCCCAAGAAGAAAAAATTGTAGGTATATAGAAGGGTTGTGTTGTATCCTCAGTCCTGAAGGGAATTACTTGTATTTTCTCCAAAATATATACATGCAATATCTCTTTAAAAAAACAATTATTTATCTCTCAAAGTCATCTTCTTCTTCAATTTATATTTCCTATCTTTTGTAACAGACATCAGATATTTATATTAAGTCAATAAATGCATGACATGTATTAATGTATATGCCTTCAACACATAATTATGGATAATTAACATGCAACCTTAGCTTATCAAATAGTATAATAAGTTTGCATGGTTTGATTTGAACACTCATATGGGTAGGTATTTACTCATGAACAAATATACACTGTTATTATAGACTTGGCTCGAAAATATACACTGGAATAAATAATTTTTTTGTATATATGAATAATGAAGAAATACACACTTACTCTACTGTTATTTTGGCTAAAATATTTCATTTGGTCCTAATAGAGTTTTTGTCAAGTCTTTTTTATATAGATTTGACTTGAATAAATACACCATTAGAATAGGTGTTCTTCACATCTAAAGAAAAAAATAAAAAGATATACACACTTGTACTTCACTATTTTGGCTAAAACTTTTATCCAAATCAAAATAATGGAATTCATGTCAAGCCTTTTTGATATATAGATTTGCCCGAAAAAGAAGAAAAACACAGATGAAATAAATAAATTGTTCTACCAACCAAAGAAATTAAAAAAAAAAAAAAAAAGAGAAGAAGAAGAGGTAAATATGCTTGGTATATTAAGAAGTGAGAAAAAAAAATATACAGTTGAAACTTGAAACAAATAAATCATTAGGATCATGTGCAATTAACGATTCAAAAATAAACCACTTAAAAGTCAGATTTGCAATTTTTCTTCACGAACATTCATTTAAAAGAGTGTATACACGGTTTTTGCCATGTCATGTTTAGATTGATTTATTTTGAATATTTTTAAGCTAAAATAATTTGTAAGCATTTTTGAAGAGTTTGACTAGGTTATAAAAGTGCTTATAAACACTTTAGTTTTAAGTTAAAATGTTAAAAATAAATCAAAAGTCATAAGTTTGAATTTCTAACTTATGACATGAAAAGTCAATCTCTAAACAGTAACAAGTTTTGAGATTGAAGCTATATATTATGCCAAGTGCCGACAAAATGAGCCTATATTTTGGTAATCCGTCTAATCCGCTCATTTTTTAATGGATTAGGTGAGTGATTTTTTACATAGAAAAATATGGGTAAACTATGGATAAAACATGGATTAGCCAAATGGGTTAAACTTCTAATTTTTATTCACCTCAAAATTCATGATATCACTAAAAATGTTGCAACTTATCTTCCTCTTTAAGTTCTTCGGTAAAACTAATTATTCCTCTCTATAATTGAAAAGGTAAACTATTTGGCCCTTCAAGAAAATATATATACATATTAAATGTACTTTTTTTGTTAATTATATTTATCTATTTTTTTTATTTGCTTAATTTTATATTGGATAAAAAATAATAGTGTAAGGCAAGCAAATCATATATTGTATTGATATTGCTTTAAGTGCATTAAACACGTTGTACACCTAAAATGCAAATATTTATTTACTTTGAAATTAAAAATATTTTCTCCTTGTTATTACATAAATTAGTTTATAGTGAAAAGTTATAGGATTTTTTTTTTTTTTTTACTTTTATGATACAATAAAAATAAATAAAGTATTTTCAACATTTTTCATCTAAAAAAAGACTATATTTTCTAATTGAATTCTAAAGTAGAGTACTATTTACTTATGAAAATAGGGGAAACTATGTAAATGAACCATAAAATCTAAAATAATTACATGTTCATACCTCAATCCAAAGTAATTCAATAATACCCATTTTCTCAAAAAAAAAAAAGAAAAATTACAGCCCGTACCCCCCATTCATTAAGGCTAATAATTTTCGCTTAGTTGATATTAAATCAGTATATAAATTCTATATTGGTATCATTAAGGTTTCTTGTACAGAAATTACTCATTAGTCAATGATACTATAAGAGTATACGAATATTGTTGTGATATCATTAAGGTTTCTTGTTCAGAAATTACTCATTAGTTAACGATACTATATATATATAGTATCGTTAAGGTTACTTGTTCAAAAATTACCATTAGTCAATGATACTATAAGAGTATACTCTAATAGTATCATACTTTTATAGTACCATTGACTAATGAGTAATTTCTAAACATGAAGCCTTAATGATACCAATACCGTATATATATTGATTTAGTATCAATTAAGCGAAATTATCAGCCTTAATGATACCAATACAATATATGTATACTGATTTAGTATCAATTAAGCAAAATTAGTTGAGGGGTATATAGTGTAATTATTTAGTGGTGTATGAATGTAAGGGGATATATGTTTGCAATTATTTTATTTTTATGAGGTATTTGCTTAATTTTTCCATGAAAATATGAGTAAATATGAGTAAACTTTTATTTTACCCAACCAATTTATTACCCAATCAATTTTGCCCATATAAAATATGAATAGGTTGAATTATTACTCATTTAATATTGACCTATTTTCAATCCGCCAAATTTTAACTCAACCATTGACTTGTCACTACTAGTTATGCCCTAAAGAAAACAACAATACCACTAGTCAAATTTTGGACCTTTGGTAAGTCCTGCCAGCTCATGGTCATGCTTAGTACTTAATAGGCAGTAGCTAGCTAGATGATGCATTATATGACTAGGTTTTTGGCAAAGTCAGTTGTCAAAATAATTGCAAGTGAAAACAAGTTGGTTGACCAGATAGGTGATGCATGAATGTGCATCTTATTGGTTTGGCTCTTGGTGTTGATTAAGGGTTCCTTAAGCAAATAACTTTGGTCATAATCCTGGCTAAAACACCCCTCTAAAAGCCCAAACCTTTTTGCATCTTCACGTGCCCACCATCCCTTTGAAAAATTTATTATTTAAAAAATACATGTGATTTATTTATCTACTAGATATAAAAATATACTATTCTTTTTTTTTAGTCCATTAAAAAAAAATAACACATTTCAATATTAAGTAGCAATTTAATTTTAAAATGTCAATTTTATTCTTAATAAAATGATCTATAGTTATACAAACGTCTCTTACTTATTTTAGATCACACATTTTAAAAGTTTTCTTTCTTAAACTCCGTAACAATTTAAAGTAACTCATATAAAATGCATCATGTTATTTATGCACTCTATGAGGAAGTAAAAATACTATGGTCGTCACAATAATGCCTAGATGAAAAGAGAAATCATCTTTCATGAAGAAAAGAAAATAGTATGCGCTTGAGACACTTTTGTTTGTTGATAAGTAAAAATAAGTTTAGATGATTTGTTGACCATCGATATTTTATTTATCAACAAATTAAAGTATTGACACTTAAGCAGGGCCGTTTCAATCATAAGGCCACTAAAGCAATTGCTTGGGGCCTCCAATTTCTCCCAAAGTTCTTTTATATATATATAGTTTTTAAAAAATAACATGCATCGATGAATTTGAAAAGTTTTTTTTTGAAAAAAAATGTAATAATCATTTACCTCATTAATATAGGGATCAATAATTGAGAAATTGAAAAGAGTTTAGTTAATTGTAGCATCATTTCTATGTGGCTATCTATATTGTTGCCCCATATATATGACGATTATCATGAACCATCATTATTATTTTTATATTTACTTTTCTTATTATCCTTTCACTATTTTAATTCTCTCATAATTGAATATTCTAAAGTCTTTCAAACAATTAAACCTTCTACATTATGCAAAATTTACGGTTGTTTGTTCAAAAAAAAATCAAATTTATTTTTTGGTGTCTTTTTCAAATTTCAAGCACCAAAACTAATCAACACTATATTAATATTATTATATCAATCTATCAAATTCATCGGAACACTATTTTGATATCATTATATAAATTTTTCAAAACTTTGAGTCAGGTTTTATTGTTTTTACTGTATATTATATATTTTGTATTTGAAAATTTACATTGTTTACATTCTTACTTCATAATTTTTGCATATATCCTACCTCTCCAGACCTCATTTACTAAATCACACTGAATATGTTATAAGGGCCTCTTTATGAAATTTGGCTTTAGGCCTCCAAATTCATTGAGACAACCCTGCAGTCAAGATCACAATGGTTATCGAGTAATTTTGAATAGTTAAGTTGATTGCTTTTTTACTTTTTGAAAGTTAATGACACTTTTTCCTCTTAAAGCTGTCTTGGGTTGACAAGGGTTTAGCAATGATCACTATTTCCTACCTTGTAAATTAAAATTTAAACGGTGAATATATTCAGGAAAGGGAAAATAAAACCTAACCTTCTAAAAAATATTAATCTGGTTTAAATTCTGTTAGCTATATTCATTATATTAGTTAACTAATAAAATATAAGAGAAGTTAGGGGTTGTTTGGTAAGGTGTAAAGTGTATTTAGTAATGCTTATAATAATTATACTTTTATTAATTATGCAGAGATTAATTGTTATGCATTACATATTTAATTCGGTGTATTAAAAATAGGCTTAAGCCATCTCTGGCCACTTAAAATTGTCCACATAATTCATTTAGACACTTTATTTTATCTTTGTGCCAATTGAATATCTTATTTGTTCAAAAGTCATTCCTATTAAAGACAAAATGTTGACATGGCCAAACGACCCTCGAATCAACGGATCAACAGAATTGTACCCGCAATCTTGATGAATAAAATTATGTTTCTTCATTTTTTTTGTGATTGTAATTTTTTTTTTGTGATTGTAATTTATTTTCTGTCACTTTAAAATCTGCGCTTCATCTCTTCCCTCATAAATGAAATCTGAAAATCTGAAGCTACAAATTATGTTTCTTCATTTTTTTGTGATTGTAATTTTTTTTTTTTTGTGATTGTAATTTATTTTCTGTCACTTTAAAATCTGCCCTTCATCTCTTCCCTCATAAATGAAATCTGAAAATCTGAAGCTGCAAAGGTGGAAGATGAGTTCATCGAGTCTACACTCCGACAAGCCTTGAAGCAGGGGGCATTTGTAGACATTAAAATTTTGTGGACTCTACAAGACGTGTTCAATTCGGATTGGGACTCTAGACGGTGTGTTCAGTTTCAATTAGATTTCTTAGAGGTTACTCAACCTTAAACTTTAGTTCATGCCTATATAAAGGGTACTAAATTCCCTTAAAAGGCATCTCGATATATTACACAAACTCATGGAATATTTATGTAGAGGTCAAATCTAAATTATCCTAGTTCGAGAAATACGCCACTAACGGGCCTCGAATCATGGATAAAACTAAGGAGAGTAGAATCAAGGGAGGAATAGAATTATACCCACAGTAATATCAATAAAATATTTATGTTTCTTCAGATTTTATTTGTGTGGTTGATTTATATCTTTTGAAAAGAAAACATTATATTGGATAATGTGTTATTCAGTCATGAAAGTTTTAAATGTTATGGAAGAAAGCGGATATCCCCTAGATGTGTGCTAAAAGTGGACCTGAGAAAAACATATGACACTTAAGAGTGAAGTTTCTTGTAGTAGTTAATGATAGAGATGGAGTTTCCAGCCAAATTCATTTCATGAATCATGACATGTATGTAACATCTCACAAATTGAAATAATTAGGAAGTTAAGAATTGGAAATAGTCATTTTTGGAAATAATATAAAAATTTGGAAAATATGTTAAGTATGTTAAGTTGAGTTTTTGGTCAACTTCAAACGACCATAACTCCTAGCTCAGGATGAGTTAGGTGTGTTTACAGATATCGTTGGAAAGATCTTGAAATAATCTTTTCAACGTCGCCAAGTTTGCGCGATTCCGAGTTCGTATGAGTGAGATATGCCCATTTGAAGTTGTGTTGTTCAATTAAGGAAAGTCTAAATCGATTTTGGAAGAGTATTTTAGTCTTTTCCTTTCCCAATTATTTTAATCCATTTTTAGGAGTTTAATTGGGGTCAAATCAGAATTTGTCCAGCTTAGAAAATTGGAAATTTACTCTAGGGCTTGGAGAAATGAGAAAAGAGGAGAAAGAGGGAGAAAAGGCAAGATTCATCAAGAACATTCAAGTTTGATTGTGGATTTCGCCAAGGATTCAATCCTATGAGGTATGTGAGATCACTTAGAGTTGGGTTAGTTCACCCACGCGCCAATCATGATTCGATTCATCGAAATTTATTTGATTTGAAAGTAAATCCTATGAGTTCTTGATGAAATTCGTTTGAATTCTTGTGGGTTTGTGTTGTTGAAGTTTCTTGAGTTCGATTCATGTTTTTGGGTGTGATTTCGAGTTGAATCTTTCATACCTTGAATATATAATCAATTCTAAGTGTTTGGGGAAAGAACCAAGTGAAATTAAAGGGTTTAGAGATGAAAAACGAAGAAGAAAAGTCGGGGAGCACCAGGGTCGGGTCCTGGGGCACCGCCTCTCTCAGAGCCCCAAGAAGGGGCCTCTGAATTTTTACCTCTGGGGCGCTGCGCCAGCCGGAGCACCCCAAGTCAATCTCTGAATTTCAAGGGCTGGCGCCCCGCGCCTCTCAGTGTGCCAAGGATGCAAGTTTTTCCCATTTCTCCCCCATCTTTTCGTACTAGTTCCTTAGCAACGTACCTATGTTTTCTGGTTGATTCCAACACTCTAAGGTACGTATAATCATCATGAAATCATCCATAAACATGAGATCATAAACCTTGAATCCATAATCTAATTCAAGGAAAGTTAAGATCAAAGTCAAGAAAAGTAAGAGAAGTCCAGAGAAGTTCTTAGAGTTTTCCAAAAGTCTTTTTCAAATGTTTTAACTTTGTTTTAAGACTTAAAGTTCAAGTTGTGTAAAGAGTAAAGATTGAAGTTCATTTCTTCAAATAAGTATATGGGGACTATGTATTCCCAAAGAGTTTAAAATGTTTTCACATTTAAACAAGAAAGGAAATCTTGATTTCCAAAGAGCCTTTGAGCTAGTTTTCAGTAAAGAGTAAACACTTTCATAATTAAGCAAGAGGGGAAACTTTGATTTCCAAGGTAGCCTTTGAGCTATGTTTTTGAGCAATTATCTCAAATCACAGAAAGAAGTATGTTTTTAAACATAAGATCTAGTATAATATTTTAGGAGTAGTATTGAGCACCAATATGGGGGAGAGTTTAGACAACTCACAGCCCCCATAAACCATGTAGCCATCATTGGTAGAAAAGGGTCATACTTTTTAGATGATTCCTTTAGTGCTTTTTAGCATAGACTAGTGGATCTACTTTGTAGTTCAAGTTCTATACCCTTGGTAAGGTATAAGACGGCCCTGGCAGCGTGAGACAAAACATTGTATCATCACAATAGCTCTTAAGTGATGGTTATCGGTTAGAGAAACTCCCACAGTAGTATTATTTTATATTTTTATATACATCTCAAAGCTTTATTGTATCTTTGCATACACATCAGAGTTACTATTGTATTTCCAAATACAAATAGTTGGTATCCATGTTTTAAAAGCATTTTTTTATATTGCACTTGTTTTATACTGTTTTATATTTAAATGAGTTCAGTTAAGTTAAGTTGAGTTGAGTTGAGCCAGATAAGTTCTTCCGTTCCTTTCAAGCTTCTGTCTTGTTTTAGAATTCTCCTCACATACTCGTATATTCAATGTACTGATGTCATTTGATTTACATATTTGTATGATCCAGACACAGGTAATAGGATCAATATCCAGTGCATCGTTGATCCAGTTGAGCACTCAGAGTCTTGTGGTGAGCCTCATTGCTTTCCGGAGGATCCCTTTTATTGTTTTTCAGTATTATTATTAGTTCACTATAATGTCATGGGTCGTGTCCCGGCATCCATATCAGATGTTTAAAGGTTTCATAGATAGTCAGGTGTTAGTTCTTTAGTCTTTTCATTTTCATTATCTTATGTTGAGACTTGAGTTTGCCTTATTAGCTAGTTGAATGTTTTCCTTATAACATTCTACGTTTTATATGAGTTATCTTTGTTAAGATAAGTCTTCCGCTGAGTAAGTAAGCCAGGCCAAGGGTTCACTTGGGGCCAACAATGATTCTCGAGTGCCAATCTCGCCCAGGGTGTAAGCTCGGAGTGTGAAAATGTGTTTCCACAGTATTTTTTCTACTATTGATAGGAGGGATGGTCGAGTGTTTCCCTGTTAAAAGAGGATTAAGACAAGGGGATCCAATGTCTCCTTATTTTTTTGTCTTATCTATGAAATTTTTAGGAAGAGAACTGCAATAGCTAGTTATGAATGGAAACTTTAACTTTCATCCTAGATGCATGAGGTTGGGGAGTATAAATGGTTGCTTTGTTGATGTTTTGTTAATGTATTGTAGGGCTAATCTGATATATATTTAGCTGTTACCTAAACTATTCATGTGGTTTAACGTGGTCTACTAGTCCAACTCTTTGTATGTAGTTGGGGCAGAAGACTACATTAAACAATATTTGCTGAATGAATTAAGCTTCAGTGAGGGAAATATGCCTTTAAGATACTTGTAACACCCCATAACTAGAAAGAGCTAGAAAGAAGTTAAAAAGTGGAAATAGTCATTTTTGGAAAGAATATAAAATCTGGAAAAATTTTATTAGTATGTTAAGTTGGATTTTTTGTCAACTTCAACCATAACTCCTAGCTCATGATGATTTAGTTGTGTTTCCAGATATTGTAGGAAAGATCTTGGAATAATCTTTCCAACGCCGCCGAGTTTGCGCAATTTCGAGTTCGTATGAGTGAGATATGCCCATTGAAAGTTGGGATGTTTGGATAAGGAAAGTCCACTCCGGATTTTAGAAGGGCATAATGGTCTTTTCACCACCCAATTAATTAATTTTGTTTTTGGTGATTAAGTTGGGTTTTAAACTGATTGGATTGAGTTTACGCTTTTGAGAAACAAGTTAGGGTTTTGAGAGAAGAGAAAAGAAGAGGAGAAAAGAGAAGGAGCAAGGAATCGTTAAGTTCTTAAAGCTAGGCTCATGGATTTCGTCAAGGGGTAATCCCTACGAGGTATGTGAGTTCACATAACATTGGGTTCGTTCACCCACGCGCCAAACATGTTTAATTCAGCATGAATTTGTCCTAAAAGTTGAAAGTTTGAATGTTCTTGATGTGTGTTCTTGAATTTACTTTTGTTCTTGAATTGGGATGAAATTGAGGAGTTTCTTAAGATTGTAGAGTTAATTATTAGAGTTGTTTGAGTTAGATTCTTGTGTATATGTTGTGGGTACCTGAATCTAAAGAGATATGGAGAAAAATAATTGAATTTAGGCGAATTGGGGCTAGAAAACGAAGAAGGAAAAAGTCAGACAAATTTGGTGCCACAGGCCGCGTCGTGGACCTGCCCCCAATTTCGCAAAATTCAACCTCTCGGAGCTGAGTGGTCACGGACTGTTTTTTCTCAAAAATTATTTTCGTCACCAAAAATTTAAATAAACCTCCGCATCGCGGACTAGTTTCCATGCAGTGATTTCTTGATCATTTCTCATGTTTAGATATCTAAAATCATTCCTAAACATCATGAAATCTTTCCTATTAAAAATCACAATCCTTCAATCTATAATTCAATTTAAGGAAAGTTAAGTGTCAAGTCAAGAGAAGTTAAGAGTCAAGTCAAGAGAAATTCATAGAGTCTTCCAAAAGTCTTTTACAAATGTTTTAACTTTGTTTTAAGACTTAAGTTTTAAGTTGAGTAAAGAGTAAAGATTAAAGTCATTTCTTCAAAAAGAGTATATCGGGACTACGTATTCCCAAAAGGTAAACGTTTTCACATTTAAACAAGAAAGGAAACTGAGATTTCCAAAAGAACCTTTGAGCTAGTTTTCAGTAAGGAGTAAAAGTAAAGTTAGGTCTTCAGAGATTATACGGGAACTAAGTATTTCCAAGAGTTAAAAATGTTTTCACATTTGAGCAAAAAAGGAAACTGAGATTTCCAAGAGAGCTTTTAAGCTAAGTTTTTGAGTAACTATCTCAAACCAAAGAAAGAGTTTTGTTTTTACAAACATATGAGCTAAGTATATTTTGGGAGTAGTATTGAGCACCGATATAAGGATGAGTTTGAGTTTAGATAACTCACGTCTCCATAAACCATGTAGCCATCATGGTTAGTAAAGGATCATACTTTTTAGATGACTCCTTAAGTGATTTTTAGCATAGACTAGTGGATCCACTTAGTTAAGGCGTTCTATATAACGATAAAGTATAGGACAGTTCTGGCAGTGTGGGCAAGATGTTGTATTACCACTTATGCTCATAGTGGTGGTTGTTGGTTAGAGAATCTCCCACATAAACTATATTACTTTATTATATGAGTAAAGTTGAGTTTGTTATTGCATTTTCTTTAACGAACTAAGTTGTTTTCCACTGTTTTAAAGGCTTTCTATATATTGTATGTGTTTTATTGCTTTGTATTGAGTTGAGTTATTCAGGAGTTGAGTAAAGCCAAGGTAAGTGCTCTTTTCGGATCATTTTCAAGCTTAAGTTGTGTTTAGCATTCCAATTCGCATACTCGTACATTCAATGTATTAATGCCAGTTGTCCTACATCGTCTTATGATGTAGACGCAGGTAACCAAGATTAGCATCCAGCACCTCGTTGACCCAGTTGAGCACTCAGAGTCAGTTGGTGAGCCTCCTAACTTTTCGAAGGACCCTTTTTATTGCTTTCGGTACTAATTAGTTCATTAGGATGTCGCGGGTCTTGTCCTGACATCCATCTTAGTTGTTTAGAGGCTTCATAGATAAACAGTTAGTTAGTTCATTTGTCTCTACCTTGTTATTGTCTTATGTTCAGATTTGAGTTACTTGGCAAAGTTAAATATTTATTTCTAAAACATTATGAATTTAGTTTGAGACAATTGAGTTATCTTGCATTTGAGTTCTTTTCTAAATGCTTAAAAGTCTTCCGCTGAGCAAGTAAGTCAGGCCAAGGGTTCGTTTGGGGCCAGTAATGATTCTCGAGAGTTCCCTTGGGTTTCAAAAAGCTTAGTCTCAATCTGTTTATGTCCTTAATTGAAAAGATCACTACCAAAGTAACATATTGGTCAGCTAAACTGTTGAGCACATATATTTCTTCTCCTGAAGAGGGTCATAAGGGTTGTAGAAAAAAATTGTAGGTCTTTTTTATGGACATGATAATAACTATGTCCAAGAAAGCCTTAGTATCATGGGAAACAATATGAAAACTTCATGGTGCAAATGGACTGAATATCGTTGAACTTAAGCTATGGAATACGATAGTACTACTCAAATTTGTGGAATATAATAAAAAAGATTACATATGAATTCAATGGGCACAGAGTTACTTGATAAAAAGGGAGCTTGAAACTATACTTATACCTACATCTGCATCTTAAGTAGTGAGGAAGATTTGGGCTTCTAGAGATGTATTACTACAAAGACAAGCTGAATAGGGGAATTTGATGGTTGAGTTAGCAAAGGTGCAGAAGGGTGGGGAGTACTCGACTCAGAAGATGTATAAGAGAAGTACCTTACAAAATAGAGTACACCCTAGGTTTAAGTTCATGATGTGGTTGATTGTCCAAAAAAGACTAGCAACAATAGATAGACTTGAAAAAATTGACATACAAGTGCCACTTGACATTGTGTTTTGTGGTACAACAAAGAAAACCTTTACATCTTCACTTTGGGTGTCAGCTGACTAGGACTTTATGGGGTCGATTATGCAGCTGACAACTGACTGGAATTTCAAAGAGGTACTTCTGACTGAAAAACAAAGGTAGCATGAATCAGTACTATTGCTAAGAAGACTATAGAATAAGTTGAGATTGCTACTAGTGTGTTTGTCATGATAGTCTATGTTATATGGAGAGAAAGAAACAAGATTAGATTTTAGCGAGGTAGATTGTGCACAGATAAGATCGTGTGGGAGATGTGATGCATATTCATATCAGAGCTCAGAATAAAGCGAAGTAGAAATCAGTACTTCAGTCCCTCAATCAATATTCTTAGAGTAAAAGTATTTTGCTATGTAATTACCTAATTTTTATTGTTTAGAATGTTGTATAAGTAGGAAGATGGATAAAATAAGAGAGCAGTTTGTCAATTACTGCTTTGTTTTGTAACGAACTATTTTAGTTATGAATGAAAAATCTCTAAAAAAAGACACTATTTTTCTTTTCTTTTTTATTACAAGAAATTAGAAGATAAAGCAAATTAAAAAGAAATGAGAGTCTTGTCCCACCCTAAAAACAAAACTGAAAAAAGGCAGAATAATATGTGCAACTCTTGTATTTGATTATGTTTGTGAATGCGGTCCTCATATGCCAACTAAATTCTATTCTAAATCTGTTTTTTACTTGATATCCGATGTGACATACTCAATCAAGGTGCATGAGATACACTCATTTTAGAAGCATGAGGTCCTTCTAAAAAAGTAAGATGGTCACATTTGACCACTATAACACTCATTGTCTTCCCCAATTATTTCAACATCACATTTGCTCAAAATTTGAGCTTCCTCTGGCTTCTTATTCTATTTTTTTCTCAATTTTTTTGATTTCTTAATTACTTTTGTTGTTCAAACTCGTGCACATTTTGTCAATCTTGGGCTTGTTCAATTTTCTTCTCGTTACCTTGACTGCTCATTTTTGAAGTGTCTTAATTGTTGAAGTCATTTTTTTACCGTGCTACCAAAGTGACAAGAATATTTTGATATAATGATTTTGAATATTGTTTCTTTTACACAAATCAATACACAATACAATAAAAATTTTAAAGTAAAAACATTCCTCTATGTTCTCCCATAAAAAACCTAGAATATAATGGCTAAATGAGTCTATAAAAATTACATTGTCTCAGTCCTTTATAAAGACACCACAACTGACCTAGTTGGTTAGATATGGAAAATTTTGATATATTCTAGACATAAATTGATTATATTCATGTTTTGCTTCAGTCGATTGTAGAACTTGAGTAGTAAAAATTTAATTTCCAAATGAGTCAGTTTTAGTGTGGAAAGGTAATTTAGTGGTGCCTAAGGATCATTTCATTTCATACCTTAAGGCAGAAATTTAGTTTTAAGGAGGTGTATTTATCACTTAGTCAGAGTTAAAGAAGCTAGTGCTAAGACCTATCCCTTCAATTAGTTCCAAACATGAATGAGTTTCCAAACGTCTTTCTTGATGATCTTACTAGAGTCCTTCCTTCCAAATAGGAAAATAGACTTTAGAATAAATGTTTTTCTTGATACTTGGCTTGTTTCATTCTTCTATATAAAATGGCTCCTAACAAGTTAAAAAAAGTTTTAAAAAAATAGTTAAGAGATCTTTTTATAAGGGTTTAATTTGACCAAATGTCTCACCTTGGGGTGCTCCAGTCTTTTTCCTGTTAAAATGGGTTCCATTAGAATGTGAATAATCATCACCAGTTGAACAAAGTCGCCATAAATAATAGGTATCCTCTTCCTAGAACTAATCACTTGTTCGACCAACTTCAGGGTGTCACTTGTTTCTAAAACAAACCTCAAATTCAGCTACCATTCGTTGAAAGTTAGATATGTGATATCCCTAAGACTGCTTATAGGACCTGTTATGGTCACTTCAAATTTCTTGTCATGTCCTTCGATTTGACTAATGCTACTACAACATCTATAGATTTAACAGATAGAGTATTTAAACCATACTTACACATATTTCTTATTGTATTTATCAATAACATCTTAATCTACTCCAGATGCGAGGAGAATCATGCTAGTCACCTCAAAATAGTTCTTCAGACTCATAAAGATAGGGAGTTATTCGCCAAGTTTTTCAAGTGTAAATTTTGGTTAAAGTTTGTGGCATTCCTAGGCGACATTATGTCCAGCGAAGGTATTCAAGTTGACTCTCAGAAAATAGAAGCAGTAAAAAATTGTCCCACACCTACAAACTCAACTAATAGTAGAATTTTTTAGGGTTTGACTAACTATTATAAAAAGTTCATAGAATAATTTTCATCCATTGCTGCTTCTTTGACTAAGTTAACCTAGAAAAATGTTAAATTTCAATGGTATGACACTTGCAATAAAAGCTATCATGAATTGAAAACTCTAAGGCTAACTTTTTTTAAAAAAATTTCGTCATACCTTTTTGATATATTTATCTGTTATCACACTTTAGGCACATATTTGCTCTTGAACTGTTTAGTGTCATGTCACAACTCTTGTTATCCTTTGTGACGTCTATGTGACGCCTACATGAATATATTTTTATCGCAATTAAAATTTACTTCTAAATTAATTATTCTACACACCCATTATTATATTCAATTCGTTTAACTTATTAAACCTAAACTCTTAATATCATTTTTCATCTCACTTTATTGGCTTCATATATTATTGGAACATGAACAAGTGTTTCTCGATTTGTTCTAACTTTCATTTTCAAATGACTATTTGCAGAATAAGATAATTTTGTTGCACATTGCTCTCTAGCATTCACTATGACGATTTTATAAGTGCATGACATTGACTCCTATAAGTAATCTCTTTCAAGGCCTGAAAATAAAATTTTGCGCAAACTTCTCCATCTTTTCTACATATGTTGAGTTTGTTGCCTCCGTTACAACCACATTACACAAAAGCAAAGACACTAAGTTGATGTTGCTTTTGAACAACAGACAAATACTAGCTTAATTAAATAAATATGCAAAAAAAAAAAAAAATTATTTTCCTAGTGAATACCCACATAAAAGATTCAAGATTTATGGTAAAATTAACATTGATGGACAAAAAACATATTCTACTTATTTATTTCGTTTTTGGGTTTAATTGGTAAGTTTAATATTGAGTGTGTAGAAAAAATTAAGTTGAGACCAAATTTTAATTGGAATGAAATTATATCTACGTAGGTGTCACATCGATGTCACATAGTATAATCCAAGTGGTGACATGAGGCTTAGGTCTCATTTGTTTGTACTTAATGAAAGTCTAAATCTTAATCATTCATATTCAACCCATTAAGTTTATTTATTTATTTATTTTTTTAGAAAAAACTTCTTAATGGGTCTTAATGAGTTTAAATGAATCAGATTCATAACAGAGTTTTAATATCATTCAGACTCTATTAAAATAATAAGCGTTCTTTTATAAAAAAAAAATATCTTCTTCCTTGCTGCTCTTCTGAGCAAGTTTCAAGTTTCTTCCTCTCCTTTTCCAACCAAATATCATTTTTTTCTTTTGAATAAGTAAGTTTTCATAATCTTTTACAAGTATTTATCTGATATTTTTAATATGTACAATATTCTTGGGTGAATTTATATTTATGAAGAACTCTTCTTGTTACAATTCATTTGTTGTCAAAAATTCTTTGGAAGAAGTTATCATTGTTTCTTGAAAAAAATTGTTTGATAAAATAAATCTTTTTTTTTCAAGGGTGAGTTATAATCTTATTCTTGAAACAAATTTTGGAAGAAATTATCTTGGGTTGGGATTATAACTTTTATTGATATAGTGCTTCATTCCTATTTTTTTAAAAAAATAAAAATTATGCACATTCAGATATTGAAAACAAATAATCTTAATGATTCAGTGACATCTAATCTTAATATTCAGATGCGCATTTAGATTTAGACGTACTAAATAAGGCTTTAACAATTTGTAAGAATAAACATGTATCTAAGGTTAGATGATAAAAATAAATATATAAAAAAAAAAATGTGACAAAAGGAAAATATAACTTTTTTTTTATGAGAATATAAGGACAAATATGATAATTTTTCCTATTGAACCTTTTGAAAATAAGAAAATAATATAATAGTGTTTAGTTAAAAGAGCAGAAGAGCTCACAAAATTGAAATGGATCTCTGAAAAGCCATCAAACTTGTCCTTTGCACAACTCCAAAGGATCACCTACCCATTGGCCTTGCCAATTTCTCCATTGGAAAACCCCAAATATATAAACCCTTCTCCATCTTTCTCCTTTCAGAGTTTTTCTCCCTACACACAAATTGATAGAATCATTTGATCCGATCATGGCTCATTCAGCTATCTCTCAGGTAACTACTACACTGATACATCAAAAAGATTCCATTTTTTGTCTACCTTTGTTGACTTCAAATTCTGGATCGCCTCATGTGTTAGTTGTAAGCTCTTGGGTTTTAACAAGGTATGTATATGAATGCAGGTGTCAGTTGCTGTTCCTCTCCAAACGGATTCCTCTTTCCGAAGATCTACCTTTAAGGTTTCTTGAATATCTTTAGTCATTGCTATTACTTTCTATTTCCTAACACATGAACTCACTCAGGAAAAAAAAGGGGTTTGATTTGTTTTTTCACAACAAAAAGAGAAAAAAATAGTTTGTATTTTTTACCAGTCACTGTCATAGCTTGTGTTATTTGAGCTTGACATGTCCCAAAATTGTTCAGATATTTGATGGACAATTGTATGATGTTGGACTTAAGGTATCTGAATGTGTAGCTGAGCTCAATGACAAGTTGAGTGGTCCAATTGGTGACTGTGACAGTCAATGTGCCTTCCCCCTTTTTTCCCTTTTCTGTGATGCAAAATGCAATTGATCTTGATTAAAATTGGTTTTCTGCTAAGTGCTAAATTTTGAAAGATTTAATGAAATGATAATTTGAAACAACTTGTGTGTCTTGTACATTCAGGCTTGCTCAATCGTCTCTTAACTAATGTTGCTATGTCTTCATGCTCATCTAGATCACAAGGCAAAATATTAATGGTTCTCTCTTTCCAAAGATTTAAATAATCACAACTGATATGCTTCATTTTGATCCCCATGCTCCTAGAATGCTAACCTTTTCTATCCTGTAATGGGTAATCGAGAATTTCATTACTAATTCCTTTGGTATCTGAGCCTTGCTTTCTTACTCATTCCTCTTGAATCAAAGTCTAATAGGATGAAGAAGGCTTAACACATAGTTTGCTCTCCCACAATTTGTAATGAAATCCCTTTGACACACCTCTAATTCATGGAAAAAGCTTTACCCACTGAACCTTTCCTAAATTATGTTCAATGCACACCATTTTAGCTACATGGCACTCGCATGTTCTGCACACAAAAGAAGCGAGTAAATGCAAATTTCTTTTGTCAGAAGTTTTACATGGACGCTACGTGTCCAACTTTTAAATCTATTCATTTATTGAGTCCTTTTCATTTTCTAAAATTGTTTTACACTTGTTATGTGTAAAAGTTAAATTTCTCTACCTCACTCACCGCCGAAACAATCATTTCTACCCTCCCAAATGACCTTCTTCTTGAATATCTCTCACAGGTAACTCATTCTTCACTTCCTTCTTTACCTTTGCTTTGCTGTCGTTGGTCCCAACTTCTTAATTCCTTGATTTCTCCCTCATCCTCATTGCACACAAGTTGAGCATCTTGACTTTGTGAAAAGATGCTTCAAAACCGGACAAGAGTTTTTTTTTTTTAAATACCGCTATTGATCCCAAATTTTTCTCAATGGTGTAAAAAGTCAGAGTGTTTTTTGTCAATGTAAATGCTTGATCTAATAAATGAGAAACTAGACCTACTAAAAAGATGAGGGAGGGACTAACCCAAAACACGTTGCCAGAAAAGACTGAATATGACTTGTTTGAATTTTGCAAAGCTTGGGAAGAGAAATGAAGCAGGAAAAGGTGTCCAAGACAAGGGTTACTTTTTCCAAGGAAAAAGTATGCTAGGAAGGTTGTGGGTGTGAAAACCTACATTGACTGGCGGTTGTGCAAGTGCTGCAGCAGTGAGGAGTATGATCCGACGAGAAACACATGGCACATGAAAAATATGCTCTATGTGCATCTGTCATGGGGTGAAATTGGTGTGAAAACTTTATTTGTGTCTGTTAATGGCGTTAACAAGAACCAGCCATGGGTTTTACTAGTGGGTTTGTAGATTTAGAAAGGTTGTGGTATGTTGGGTTTTGCTTCTTGATAATTGAAGGTGGATAGAAGAGGAGATGAAAAAGTTGTTGAAGAGAGACTGATGTTACAGGAATATTTTCCCCTTGGATTCTTGCATTGAAGGACTGCAACTTTAAGTATTTTCTTGAGTTAATGACGTGTGTCATGGCAATAATTGGTGCTTGACATACACTTGTGGGGAAAATATGATCAAACACTGAAGACGTGTGTAAAAGCTATGGTTGGGAAAAGAATTGGTGCATAAAGCTTTTCCAGGTGTGTGTCAAAAGGGATTTTGTACATATGCGGGTGGGGGGTGGGAGGATATGTATTTAAACAAATGAAGAATATTATGATCCGTGTTTCGGCATCCATTAGTGATTTCCAAGGGAGTAACCTGATTCCTACATATTCACTCAATTTTTTTTTTTGGATATCAGCTTGTGTATATCCTTATTCATGAAAAAATGCTGATGTCATGTGTTCCATAACTTTTGGCCATCTCTAAGCTGTTGAGTCAAGAATCACTTGAGAAAATATCCTAAAGTTTCTGTCTTTATAAGTAACTCATACATTTTACGTCTGCTTTGTGGTCTTGAATCATTTAGATGTTTCGAAGTAAGCACATTTGCTTTTCATTCTTGGTCCTTTTGCTGCTAATATGTGTATTGGTATATGTATCAGCATGAAAACATCCTTTTACCAGTGGCATACAGTTTTTAGATTCTCCTTGCTTACTTCTAGTGCATATATCTTTGTTCTAAGAACATGTTTTCCATTTTCATCAGTAAAATAATTATTTGACGGACAATGCAACATGCGCCAAAGTGAGTCATAGAAGTACATGGGCAGCAAGTATTTCAATAAAAGGCAAACTAGAGAGATGAACTAAACCGTAAAAGGAATAAAGAACAAAAATCATGTGGGTCGAAGGAAATTAGGAACTCTGATAATGTACGTAATGAGGAAAGAAAAATAAAGTAGGATGCGATTGGCTGATAGCTACTTACATCAGTTGATATGTGCACATATAGTTGAATATGTGTTTCCTGATCTATGCAATCACATGTTTTGTCTGTTTCAATGACTGTTTGATAGTGATTTGACTAAACTAAAGAATACTATATATTAGTTAATGTTTTCTTTGCTCCAATTGATATGCATGTCATTGTTACAGGCAACAAGCTTAACATTCAGTGATAAATCATGCATCTCTATGCCATCTATCGATCTAAAAGCGGCTCGATCCAAAAGCCAATACATTGTTTGCATGTCAGTGCAACATGCTAGCAAAGCTAAGGTTTCAGTTTCACCTTTATCACTTGAAGATGCAAAAGAACCACCCTTGAATATCTACAAGCCCAAGGAACCATACACAGCGACAATTGTCTCTGTTGACAGGATTGTAGGCCCAAAAGCTCCCGGGGAGACTTGTCATATTGTCATTGATCATGATGGCAACCTTCCTTACTGGGAAGGACAAAGTTATGGTGTCATTCCTCCTGTAAGTTCTGGCTCCATTTTCCCTAATATTTTTATTGCATTGAAAAGCTTTCTTGTTTTGGCCTGAATATATAGGACCAGTTATATAACATTTTGAATTAAATCTGTGTCCTATTTGCTTTAAACACATCTCCATTTGGTGTACTCAGTTTGAAGGACAACCATGTTCATTGCTGTCACTAACAGAACATTTACCATGAATATTCACTTGTTACTTTTACTACTTCGCGCTTTTGACATCCCAATAGACGGAAGGGCCCCCAAAAATGTACATCCAATCTTAGCCCTGGCATGCTTGTATGTTAGATTCTGCGTTTCAGATGTTTTGGTCATTGATACTATTGGTGTCTGACTATATTTGACCTGGACCTTTTGTAGTTTGCCCCCCCACCCCTTCTTTTGCCACGCAAAAATTATAAAAAAAGTGATATCATGATGCTTTTATCCTTATTTTTTATACCAAGCCTCAGTATGAGCTTCATATAATTTCTACACCCACCAGTCTTTCAGAATCTCACTTTTAACTTCTTTCAGGGTGAAAACCCTAAGAAACCAGGGAGTCCCCACAATGTTCGTCTATATTCAATTGCATCCACCAGATATGGGGACTCTTTTGATGGGAAAACGGCCAGCTTGTGTGTCAGACGAGCTGTCTACTATGATCCTGAGACAGGAAAAGAAGACCCATCCAAAAATGGTGTTTGCAGTAACTTCCTATGCAATGCGAAGCCTGGTGACAAAGTGAAGATCACAGGTGAAATCCAAATAGTCCTTTTACAGATGTTATTCAAAGAAGACTTTGGAATGCCAACACTTCTCGTCTTCCATACATTGCATTCTCAATTTGTCATGTCTGATCACATCATTTGCATTTTGGCTTAATGAGTAGGTTTTTCCAACATTTCAATAGAGGGACAAAGAAATGATCTTTGAGGCAGCATACTGTTAAAAGTGGTCTTCTCAGCAGGAAATTATATTGTCCAGTTGACCCTTTAGGTTTTACAGCATAACAGATTGAAGATATTTGCCTTTTCCTTGTGTGCTTCAAATTGCCGGCTGATATGCATACTTTTTCTCCCAAGAGTGCATCAGTGCATTGTCCGTCACTATCTCTTGAATCTTTTACCTTGACTATCTGATCATATGATGAATCCTTAAATGCCTACATATTTTGTATAACTAATGATTTCCTTACTACCATTCACAAAGGAAGTATATTTTGCCTTCCATTAGTCTGTTGTTTGTCCCTTCTAGATTTGGATTTGGCATTACTAACCCCCCTTTTAGTTACAAACTTCCCAGTAAAGAACTTCTATACTCCATGGTCTTCCTACACTGTTACCTTTTTCCTCTAAATTCTAACTACGTGCTTGTAATTCCTAAATAAGATACGCTGCTGAGCATTAAGTGTGGTGATGCTTTGCAATTAAACAGGATATTTCATATGGCTCTTAGATTCTTATAATTTGTTGGTGGGTTGCATATTTATTGGTGAAACACTCCGAGATTCAATTTTCTTCTTCATTGATCGCCCTTTGGATGTTTTCACAGGTCCTTCTGGTAAGATAATGCTTCTACCTGAAAATAATCCTAATGCCACACACATCATGATTGGAACTGGAACTGGTGTGGCTCCCTTCAGAGGCTACCTTCGTCGTATGTTCATGGAGTCAGTTCCTATGAAGTTTAATGGCCTTGCTTGGCTTTTCCTTGGGGTTGCAAACACTGACAGCCTTCTATACGACGATGAGTTCACCAAGTATCTCAATGACTACCCAGGCAATTTCAGATATGACCGTGCTCTTAGCCGAGAACAAAAGAACAATAAAGGGGGGAAGATGTATGTTCAGGATAAAATTGAGGAATACAGCGATGAGATCTTCAAACTTCTGGATGAAGGGGCCCACATTTATTTCTGCGGGTTGAAGGGTATGATGCCTGGCATCCAGGATACCCTGAAGAGAGTTGCTGAAGAGAGAGGTGAGAGCTGGGAGCAGAAGCTTTCACAACTCAAAAAGAACAAGCAATGGCATGTTGAAGTCTACTAAATAGGAAATGTTAATTGTTGCATTTGTTTGTGATTGTTGATTGTAGTCAACTGAACTTAGCAAGCAGTTTAGATGACACATTGTATTGCTAGTTGACAATACAAATTGTTCATGTTGCATGGGAAATGAAATAATATCTGTTGCTGCTTGAGGCAGTTTACCTTGCATCGTCTGTATTTCTTTTGATGGCGTTTTCGTTGGGAGAGCTGCTCTATTGCACTTGAAATTGGTATGAGTTGCATGTTTTCTTCCAATGCTGGTGTTAATCTATAGCTGGATTGAAAACCAGGAGGGGGACTAAGATGTTACTGGCTTATGTTATCCTCAGAAATGTGGATACGCATTTGGAAAGAGTTGAAATGTGAAGTTGAGGTACCTGTTACACAATTCAACTTGTGTTTGTTTTGTGTTATTGGAACACTTGTAGGGAGGAAAATGTTCCAATTTAATCACGTGGACTAGGGCCGGCAAAATGAACCCATATTTTGGTAATCTGCCCACATTTTAATGGGTTGGGTGAGTGACTTTTCACATGGGTAAACTATGGATTGATACCCTTATTCAACTCATAAAAATATGGGTAAATATTGATTAGCTAAATGGGTTAAGCTTTTAACTTTTATTCACTCAAAATTCATGATATCACTAAAAATATTGTAACTTCTCTTCCTTTTTATGTTCTTCTATAAAACATTATTTTTCTCTATAATTGAAAATGTGAAGTCTTTGGCCCTTCAAAAATATATATTTCAAATGTACATTTCTTTTGTAATTATAATTATATTTTTTATTTGTTTAATTTTATATTGGATAATAAATAATAGTGTAAAATAAGCAAATCATGTATTAGTATTGACATTGCTTAAAGTGCATTAAGCATGTTTTAGTCCTAAAATGCAAATTATTCATTTACTTTGAAACTAAAAATATGTTCCCCTTGTTATCACATAAATTTATTTTATATTGAAAAGTTATAGCTTTTTTTTAAAAAACTTTTATGATACAATAAAACTAAATGAAGCATTTTCAACATTTTTCATCTAAAAAAAGACTAAAATATTTTCTCCATGTTGAATTCTTAATTAGAGTACTATTTACTCATGGATATATGAGTAAACTAGTATTTTACCTAACTCATTTGTTACCCAATCCATTTTTACTCATATCAAAGGGTTGAATTATTGCTCATTTTCAACCCATTTGACTCAACCCGCCCATTTGCCACCACTACATGTGGTCAAACATTTGGAGGGATATTTTTATTTATTTATTTATCGTTATAAAACAAGTTTAAAATGAGAAAAAAATATTTCAATACTGGCATTTTACTCCTCATCCTCCACCCTACCATAACTTCCCAAACCCCTACCCTCAACCCCATAGTACTTGACTAAATATTTTACTTATTAAACCCCCTCCCCCCCAAAAAAAAAAAAAAAAAAGAAGCTTGGTAGAAAATATTTTTTTTCGTACCATATCCATGTATTTAAAATTTGTCTGTATAAATGTAGTATGTCCGAAATTGGATTTGGAATAATTCCATTAATGGGTCAATTTTGCATGACTCGATTATATTCATCTAAAAGTTTTTGTTAATTTGTCTCCCCAGATAACTTAAAATGGAAAAAAGAAAATAGAAATTTATTTCCCTTAATTTATCTCGTTTCATCAACTTCCTCTATCGACATAATAAATGATCTTTTTTTTTTGTTCGGTAATTATAAAAAAGATAACAAAAAAAAAAAAAAACGGTTTTGAATTAAATAAGAATAAGTAGGGTTAATAGCTTATATTTGGACAAATCTATCATTTAGTCCGAAGTGATCCTATTCATCTTGATTCTAGTCAACTTTGAACATGTTAGATCATTACCTCAACTCCTTACAGCTTGTTTGGCCAAGTTATCGAGAAGCATAAATATTAATTATAAGAGTTCCTTAATGTAGTTTTATGAGACGTTAGTTCGAGAGAGAAGGAGGAGGGGGGGGGAGGAGGAGGAGGAGGAGGAGGAGGAGTAGGAGGAGGAGGAGGAGGAGAAGAAGTAGAAGGAGAAGTAGGAGGAGTAGAAGGAGTAGGAGAAGGAGCAGAAGGAGCAGGAGAAGGAGAAGAAAAAATTAGTTTAAGGGTCATATCTAACTTTTGGAATAGTTAGTTACTGACTACCTAACTAACTCAATCTATAATTTGGCTCAATAATGCTAACACTCCCCCTCAAACTTGGAAGTGAAAATATGTTATGTACTCCAAGCATGGAATTGAGAAATTGATGTAGAACATTGGTCAATCCTTTGGTTAGCATGTCAGCTGGTTGTCCCTCTGTTTGAGTGTACTAGGTACATATTATTCCTTGTTCAATTTTTTTCTTATGAAGTGACATTCTATCTCAATGTATTTTGTTCTTTCATGATACACTGGATTGACAGCTAATGTGCACACATCTACATGTTTCTGCACTTCAACACCTAAGTCCTTCATGAGACCCAATATCCAAATAACTTGAGTTATAGTTGTAGCTATACTTTTGTATTTAACTTCTGCTAAACTTCTGGAAACAATAAAATGTTTCTTAGATTTCCATGATACCACAGAGTTGCCAAACTTGATAAAATAACATGTTACAAACTTTCTTATAAGAGGACATGATGCCTAGTCTGCATCACGAAAGGCTGTATATTATTGTCTTGTGTACTGGATAATAGTATCCCTTGACCAGACTGACCTTTTATGTACCTGACAATTCTCAGAGATGCTTCCATGTGCATTTTTTTAGGTTGTTGAAGGAATTGACTCAAGGTCTGTACTCCAAATGAAATGTATGGCCTTGTCATAATGAGGTAGAGTAGTTTTCCTTTCATAAGTGCTTTGATCAGCTGGAAGATCCTCATTTTGTACTTTCTGAAGTGAAGTAGTCATCATATTGCTTTGAAGTCGAGTTGTTATTGGTGTCAATAATAGTCACGGTTGGTTTTGAATTTCCCAATCATGTTTCAAAGATAAGTTCTAATGCATATTATCTCTGATGCATTAGTATTCCTTGCCTTGACCTAGCTAACTCAATTCCTAGGAAGTATCTTCATCCACCTAGATCCTTCATCTTGAAGGTTTGATTCAGTTTAGTTTTTGTTTCTTCAATGAGTTGGTTACTACTTCATGTAATCAGCATGTTATCAACATATATAAGAACAAACACAGATCCTGATGATGTTTGTTTGATGAATAGAGAGTGATCATTTTCACTCTGCTTGAACTAAAACCTTAACAATGCCTTGGCCAATTTTGCATTCCACTGTCTGGGAGTTTGTTTCCATCCATAGATGGATGTAGTGAGTCTATATACTTTATTCTCCCTTGACTCTCAAATCCTTGAGGCAACTTCATGTAGATTTCATCAGGTAAATCACCTTGAAGGAATGCATTGAAAACATCCATTTGTTGTATCTGCTAGTGTCTTTGTGCAGCAATAGCCAAGACAGTCCTGGTTGTCTTCATTTTAACAACAGGACTTGAAGGTTTCTTGGTTATCTATGCCTTCCTTTTGGCTATATCCTTTTGCCAGTAACCTTGCTTTAAACCTCTCAATATCTCCATTAGACTTGTACTTGGCCTTAAATAACCATCTGCATCCTATAAGCATCTTACCATATGGTAGCTCAACAATATCCCAAGTGTGATTCTCTTGTAGTGCCTTAATCTCAGCATTCATTGCTTTTGTCCACCTAGGATTAGAGGTTGCTTCTTTGTATGATTGTGGTTCTGCAGTATTTGACATTTTTGCTAAGTATACCTGATAAGTAGGAGCAATGTTGTTGTAGGATATATACTTGTCAAGACTGTATGGACCTTCATGAATGTTTAGAGACACAAAGTCTTTCATCCACAAAGGTGGCATAGTTACTCTCCCTGATTTTCTAACCAGTTTTTGAGGTATTTGTGCTATATTCATGTAGAGTTGTTTGTTGCAAGCATGTAGATGTCTCCATACCAAGGTTCTCTTCTTGTTTTTGAGGCATCATATCAACAAGTGAATTTTGATGTTAGTTTGATGCTAGAGTACTTCCTGAAATTCCTTCCAAGGCATCAGACTCATGATTTGTGCTAGTGTTGGTAAAGATAGGAACTGACTCAGTTGATTTCAGCTTGAATGGAAATATCTCTTCCTCAAACACTACATCACTGTTAACAAAGAAACCATTGTTAGTTAGATCATATAAAATATATCATTTTTAAGTTTCAGCATATCCCATTAGTACACAAGCAGTAGATTTAGACTTTAACTTGTCAGTTTCATGTACTTCCTTAGAAAAACAAAGACACTCAAACACTCTTAACTGATGCAAAAAAAGGTTTCTTGTTATAGAGTTTCTCAAAAGGTGACAGATTAGCAATTACACTACTAGGTAGCCTGTTAATTATATATATATATATATATATATTGCAGTCTTAACACACAACCCCCAGAATTTCAAAGGAACATTTGCTTGAAACCTGATAGCTATTGTGATTTCTAAAATATGTTTGTGTTTTCTTTCAGCTATCCCATTTTTTTGGGTGTATAAGCACATGAAGTTTGATGTACTATGCCTAAGTTCTTGAATAACTCATTATAGCTTGCATTCACGTTTCCCAACTTTCACGTTTATCAGTTAAAGATTTTATTTTTCCCACCTTTCATGTTCCCAACTTCTCTTTCTTCATGTTTTTCTGCTCAATTAGAAACACAAATTATTCAAAGTTTTGATAGATTATTCAACAGTATCTCTATTTTAATTCAAGGAATTTCTTGGTTGGTAAACAAAATTTCTATATTAATTCAAGAAATTTCTCGATTGGTAAAGGTAATTTCATTTATTTATGCAGATTTCTTTTGATTTGTTTTCAAACTCACATATTATTGTGTATATTTCGGATTGTATATGGATTTTCCATCAATTTTCTCAATTTTTATGCGAGTAGTTTGTTTAGATATTCATCTAATATTTATGTGGTTTAAATTTTTAGTCGTTTAAACAATTTTTTTTCGATTTTTTTGTGATTTCGTTTTAATATTTTAGATTTATTAGAATATACAAATTCATTCATATGTTTATTTTGTTTTATATTTAATACATTTATATTTGATAATTTCAAATTTTTATTTTAGGGTTTTAATTTTGGGGAAAGCATCTGTCATTCTACAATGTCTGAATCAATCAGAATTACTAGAGGTATACCAAATAATATTCTAAATTTTTGGGAATTTCCCCATTTGATTTGTGTATTACTCAAGGGTTGCTCGAAAATGTAGGCTCTGCAGCTCTTGCCCTTTGGACTTCTTTAATTTATGCTTGTATTTACCGAAGAGGGTCGAAGTGCTACTTGGCTTAGTGTATCTTTGCAAGGTTAAAGCAATATTTTTCCTCTCCTCTTTGTCTTCTGTTTTTCTTTTTCCATCTTACCATCTTCAAGTATGTATTTGGCTGTACTTTGTTGCCTGTCTCCTGCAAGAGAGTGTTTTGCTTCTCGTCTTTGACCTTTCCTTTCATTACTGTACTCCTCTACACTATATATGCAGACTTACCGTGAACGAATTTCCTGGTCTCATGTTGTTTGTCTTACTCTGGTTAGACCCAAAATTTCTAAGTGCAATTGAAAGTACACAAGAGGATGAATTGAGTTCTAGAAAGAATTATTAAGTAAACATAAATATGGAAACCTCCAGATTATTTGTAGATAGTGCTGAGTAAATTTGTGGCCTCCTGCCTTTACCTCAACTACTTGCATTTATCTCTTGTAAATTTTCACATTTGCTATCTCTTTACACTATCCTTATTTATTTCTGATGGTAGAAGGAGAAACATATTGACATGGGAAGAAAGACTAGTGAATTGAGGCTTCGTTGTTGTTGTTGCATTTTAATTTCTGACTTCATTCAGAAGTAATTCGCAAGATCGTGCACAATCTGTTATTTGTCAGGAGTCTTTATTTTTGTTAAAGACGTATAAAGGAAGAGGAAATTAGCACAATATCATGTATAAAGTAAATGTTTCTTGTACCTTATCCTAGATGTTAAAGCTTCACTCTCTGTCTTATAAAGGATGTGAAGTTGAACATACTTTTTCCCTTTATAATTTATCTTGAAATGATACAGTTAGAAGCTAATTACTTGGAAGTTTAATTTGAGTCGAGAGAATTACAACCTCAATATGGTATCTATCTGAAATGGAGATCAAGATCAGGGAGAAAATAGTGTTTTTTCATGAAAATGGTGTTTAAGCAAGCTTTCTATAGTGTTTTTCCAGCTGAAGATCTATTGAAAACAATCTCACTACCTATCTAGGTAGGGGTAACATCTGCGTATTATACTAGATATATAGGTATTTATATATCAAGTTTTCATATTGTATTTCATTTTTTTGTATTTGTAGTTTCTCTTATTCTATTTTGTTCTCTAGAAACAGATTTATATATCAGTGACTATACAAATATGTATTAATTTACTTGAACATGTGCAGGCAAATGATTTTTATGTCAAAAATCACCCTACAAAAGCTCCAAACATCCAATGTGTCTTTAACAATGGAATAAAGGCTGACTTGATTAAATATTTACTTATGCATGTATATAAGATATTTCGTGAGAGCACATGTTTTGATAATTATATGCAAATGCATTCTTGTTGTGCACGTGGACAAATACATAGGTGTTGCATGGCTTTAGAACTCAATTGCAGTTCTCGTTGAGCATATGTCATGCATGTCAATGGGTCGGTGCTTTGTTTCACGCTAAGAGAATTCGCTTTGATTAGTGGATTAAATTGTGTTAGTGATGAAAAAGATTTCAATTTTGATACAAAAGAACCAAATAGGTTTATGAATCAGTATTTTGAGGGTGTTAAGTTGATCCAAAAAATAGATATAATGGACAGATTTAAGGTAAAAGCGTGGGCTGATAACGATCAAGATAGATTGAAGTTTGCAATCTTATACTTCATTCAAACAGATATTTTGTCTGGTGGAAAAAATACCAAGAAAGTTCCCAGATTACATTTTGATTTGGTTGAAAGCAATTTGTACAGTAAGTTTCCTTGGGGTAAAAAATCATTCTACTTGTTGATGAAGAGTTTGAGTAAGAAATTGGATAGCTCAAAATAGTTTTACAGAATTTGTGGCATGCCAATTGTCATTCAAGTATGGTTATACGAGTACAACTCAAGTATCGACTTCCAAGTTGCTCAAAAGGTTGATGAACACATTCCGAGGTTACTCAACTGGCAGACGGATGAAGTGAGTCTGAGATACAAGAAACTAATGAATACCATATTCAGTGATGTTAATAACAAGGTATTTAATTGATATATATTGAATAAGATTCAATTTGTATAGTTTTATTATCGTTTATATTATAAGTATTAATAAAATTTGTTTGTTTCAGTTTAAATTCAGGAACATTACTCCCAATCAAAGGGAACTTGCCGTATTGCAATTGCCATCGGAGGGTATCGAAAATCAAGGTGAAGTTCAGTATTCTGATTCATCAGACGATGATCCAGATGAGGTAATATTTCAAGATAAAGATTCTGATGATGATTTTCAACAATCTCCTCCACCAATAGTAAAGGACAAAAGAAAAGGCAAAGTTGGTTCTTCAGCGTCGCTTGTTAAAAAAAGGACGAAGTAGCATTTGAACGATGGAGCCAAACAAGCTGTACAAAAGATGGAATCTCTTCTTGTTGTTAAATTACCGGTGAAAAAAGATATTGTATCTAAAAAGGTACCGAAGAAACCTAAGGTTGTTTTAAAGCAGATTGAATTTGTATCTGGAGATCCAACTAATACAACATCGAAGGATTATGATGTTCCAAGAGCAAGCGAATCTGCAAGTCTGGATGAAAGAGCTGTCAGATTTCAGAAAAGAGGTATCTACCATTTAATACATCTTTCTGAGTTTAACACTTTTAGCATACTGAATTTTTAATAAGCTACATTATTATGTCATATTTTCAGGTTAAACAAGAGTTTGTTGACATTCACAAAATGATCAACGATAACTACAAAACTGTTTTGACAACCATTAATTCTCAACATACTGAGCAGGAGGTTCGTTATAATCAAACAATATGATGTAATGTATTTCAGCTAACCATTTTTTTAAATGTATTATGCTGTAATATAACACAGGTCAGGCATTCTAATGATCCCAATGTCCACCCCCCCCCCCCCCCCCAAATTTAAACGATGAAGAGAGGTATAGATCACCAGCTACTTCAATTCCAGAATCTCCATCAAATCAAGTACAGGTAGTTCAGTTTGAATAATTGGAATCTGGGAATTTCGATGTACTTTTATTTTTTTAGTTAATTGGATCTTTTATTAATTTGGTTGAATATGGAACTATACATTTATCATTTTTGATTAAACTGTATCCACGACTATTAATACGGTGTAGTTTCTACAATTTGAATTTATTAACCTTTATAAAGTTGTATCCATTAACAGTTGGTTATATGTTTTTTGTCTTTTTATATTTCTGTTAAGACTATCTACAATCCAGATGGTGGTGATAGCAAAATTGTTGAGCACGAGGTAAGTAAAGTTTTAGATTGTATTTTCTACTCAATACATTTATATTCATGAGCATTTATATGCCTCTTATCTTTATATTTTCTACATTTATATAATTTGAATGTAGCTTTTTTTATCGAACTGTATCCAACAATCTTAATAAGGTTTATTTTTACAACGTATCCAATAATTGCCATAAAATTGTATCCATTAACCGTTTGAATTAGACAAGGAGTTTGGTCTGTTGTATCCATTAACATTTTGTCATGTGTTTATTCTTTTATGTTCGTTTTAAGACCATGAACAATCCATATGACATTGGTTCCAAATCTGATGATCATGAGGTAAGCCAGGTTTTTTATTGTAATTTCGTATAAATTTCAGTACTTCATTTTTATTGTTTTGTATTTCCTCTTGTGAATACAATATACAGATTTGCCTTATTTTACAGTTTTCAATACATGTTCAATTTTAGTTTATCAATTCCATTTATAATTTTTCATATTATAAGGTTTTTTGTCTCAACACCTCTGTTCAAAATCTGATTAAAGTGGATGATGTATTCAGTAATCCAAGACCTATAATTACAAGACTACGTTATTTAATTTTATAGGCACATTGCTTATATCATTGTTAGTTTTATTTGATGTAAGGATGTTATATTTTTATTAACTTACCAGGTAACTCAGCCAAGCTTTGCATTTGATAAACCCCAAAAAAGGGTCCCCGAGAGTATTTGAAAAAGCACATGAACACACTGAGGAACAATTCCCATGTCCAGTCCCCATCCAGTCTATGGATCTCATGAATGTGACAGACAACAATTTCTTAGTTTGAATTGGACGATCAATTCATGCCTAGTCTCACTTCTATAAAGAGTAGCATCGCACCGCAGTCAACCATAATGCAGGACACACCTTACCGCTGCCAACTATAATTGCAGATCACATTACAACTATGACAGATCAGACCACTATCAATGTACAGGTTGGTACGAGCGAGGAAAGAATCATGCATGATCAGACCACCATCAATAATGAACAGACACCGTTAATTACGCGTAGGAACAAACGTTCAGGTCCTTATAATACATCTCCATATCTGACCAATTTTGGATCATCTGCTGGTATAATATTCCAATTTTTTTAACTTTCTTAATGTATTCATTTTTATTATTACTAATGTTAGTGTGTTTTAATTCATTATTTTGTAACCATTTCAGGTAGTTCATCAAGTCAGCCCCATATTTTTTGAGCCCATTCATATTTGATTTGATTTCTGGCAATCATGATATACCTTTGTGGGATGCGTTTCGTACATGGGTTCGAGATGGCTTGCTTACAAAGCACGAGAAAAAGTAAGTAGTTGAGAAATAATTACAATATATTTTACAACATAACTATTTCAATTTTTGTATTCAGTAAAATGTTTGTTTGTGTTTCAACACCAGTTTTTGTTAAGTGCATTTTATATCTATGTTGTCTTAATAAATTTGTATTTCTTTGCTGAAAGTAGTACTTATATTTAATAAATGGTATATTTTTTTCAATTTTTATTCTGTTTTTACGAAGCATGAACAAGACCATTACAAGAAGAATCTAGTTGACTTCCCAGTGGCCATGAACTTGGCGTTCTCCTAATAAACAATAAGAACTGGTTCTATAATCTGTATTTCAAAGGACAGTTATTGAACAATTCGGTAATAATTATATCTCTTTATCTTTACTAACAATGTTGGTTAATAGTTACATTATTTATATCTTTGTTTTTAAATTTTGCGACATATCGATGTGATTTTCTATTATCTAAGGAAGAAAGCTAAGTATGAAGTTGGAAGTAGCTACAAATACACAATTGTAGATTGTGTATTTAGTTCAAAGATTTCTTCTATTTGGGAAAAATATTTGAATTTCGACAGTGATATTGGTTGTGCTGATGAAGAGCATGTCATTGGTGAATACATTAGAGGTACAGAATGCATGCTGCTATCTCTTGGCATATGGTTGATCATGTTTTTGTTCCTGTCCATGTTAAGGATGAATTCCATTGGGTATTGGCTATGATTTCACTGAATGATAAATGTATCAACGTTTATGACTCATATAGAGCAGCAGGCAATGATGCAACTATCAAGATGGAGATAGTTAATATGTCTTAGTTGATCCCTTTAAATTTAACAGTGAATGACTATTACAAGAATAAAGCAATTGATTCTTCATCGGCCCAAGAAGAGAATGAGTTCTTTGATATAGTCTTCATTGATAATGTTCCTCAACAGACACATGGGACATTGTAAGTTTGTGTATTATTTTGAATTTACTATTATCAAATTAACATTCAATTTTCTATTGTTTACTAAATGTATTATACTGTAGGGATTGCGGTATTTATATGCTTGCTTTTGCCGAATACCTATCATACGGACAAGGGATTCCTGAGGGTAATTTGGATGCATCATTTCTACGGTCAAGATACGCTACACTTCTTTGGAATTATGGCCAACAAAAGAATGATGCCGGAGCTATAAGTGACAACGAAGCACCTCCGCGACATAGCAGGATTAATGTAGCATTTGAGGATAATGATACAATTCAAACAGATTAGTCATTGTCTATTTTTGGTGTTTTCAATCTATTTGGTTAATATACATTATTTTTGTATTGCTAAGGAACCCTTCTAAAGTTATCAAGTTCTGGTATTACTGTAAAAACTCTTGAACTTTTTTATTTCATAATTTTAATGTTTTGAGGTTCTGGTTTTATATTCATGTGTATATTGTACAGGTCTTAATCATTTTGCAGGTATATATCCTGGATACTTTTGGATGCTCTATATCATCTTCCCAGTTTTCTATCTATGGGAGTAGATCTCAGGATGAACCTGTCTTTGTTTCTGACATTGTTTGTCTCATCCATTTTGCTTCTTTTCGTTTTTCACGTTATTTTTGGGCTTTGGTATCTTGGCCTTGTTGCTCACGTAGTGGGAAAGAGGTATGAGATCCTGTTAATTGTGCAAAATTGTGTTGTAAGTTTTTGGAACACTTTGTAAGATGATATAAAGTAGTTGGGGTCTTTGTGGCTTATTTCTTCATCATCTCTGTAGGTTTTAAGCATAGCCTGCTATGTGTTTTATAGTCACTATGACAACCTTGCTGTAGTAAGGGAAAAGACATTTGGCCGGAGGAATTCTGGTTGGTTTTCTAAAGTTATGAAGTTATGGTTTTATTACTGTAAAAACTCTTGAACTTTCTTTTTCATAATTTTAATATTTTGTATTTTATTTTTAGTAAGACATTTTTGGTATTCATGTGTATACTCTCTGCAGTTTTAATCATAATAGTATTATCAAGATAAGTTTGATGAAAACATAATATATAAAATTGTGATGAATACATTATAAGAAGGGAAATACAAGCTAATTTCGTATTCATTTGGCGTTTGGAATACAAATGATATTGAAATACATCATGTTGTTTGGGATACTAGCTGATATTGAAATACATCCTGAATTTAGTTTGAATACAACTTATTACATGTTTTATGTTTTCACCAAAAATGTATTTTACTACTAATATATAAAATTGTGATGAATACATTATAAGAAGGGAAATACAAACTAATTTCGTATTCATTTGGCGTTTGGAATACAAAATGATATTGAAATACATCCTGATGTTTGGGATAGTAACTATTATTGAAATACATCCTGAATTTAGTTTGAATACAACTTATTATATGTTTTATGTTTTCACCAAAAATGTATTTTACTACTAATGTATAAAATTGTGATGAATACATTATAAGAAGAGAAATACAAACTAATTTGGTATTCATTTGGCGTTTGGAATACAAAATGATATTGAAATACATCTTGATGTTTGGGATACTAACTGATATTGAAATACATCCTGAATTTAGTTTGAATACAACTTATTATATGTTTTACGTTTTCAACAAAAATGTATTTTACTACTAATATATAAAATTGTGATGAATTACATTATAAGAAGAGAAATACAAACTAATTTGGTATTCATTTGATATTTGGAATACAAAATGATATTGAAATACATCCTGATGTTTGGGATACTAACTGATATTGAAATACATCCTAAATTTAGTTTGAATACAACTTATTATATGTTTTATGTTTTCACCAAAAATGTATTTTTAGTATCATTTTATTTACTACTAATTTGTATTTATATTTTTTTGTTACTCATACAATTTTTCAATTACACTTTAAAGTAATTACATGTTAAATACACAAAAATAAAATAAATTCATAACGTGGATATGAATACATTTTGGGTGAAAACATATTCAAAGAATTCCAGGATAGTAATTATATAAAACAGAGGGCCTTAGAAATTGGGAAACGTTTTCACTCTAATAAGATATAAAATTGAAGCATCATTAACTAAACAATACGCGGTCCATTCCTACACGAACGCCTATTGTGCCCCTTAAACCCACAAGTACTGCAAGAATTCTTGCTCTTCTTCCCATATAGCTCATTGTACGCCTTGTCACGATATTTCTTGGATGGCCTTCTAGGTAGCTTTTTGTGCTTTGGAGGCCGCACTATGTCTTCCTTAATATACCCAGGTACATTCCACTCGTTTTGATCAGGTAAGGGAGTAATTGGAATGTTGTATGTATCCAACAAGTTACATGGCTGGTACATATTAGAACAATATGGTCCAACATCAAAATATTTCTTCTTTATAACAACCCAAGCATGCGAACATGGTATTTCATCCATTTGAAACCTCTTGCAAGAACAAGTTTTATTTTCGAGACAGACAATATATGCTCTACCTTCGTGATGAACACTGTACACATAATTATTTGATGGTACAATCTACAACAAAAAAATAAATCAGCTATGTTTATATAATGTTGATAAAGATATAAAATATAAAAACATACCTTAATACGTAATGATGCTTCTTCATTAGCAACCAGCATCTCTTGAGGTTTACCACAAAGTGTGGTGAAAGTATATGAAGCAGACGTATGATGTAACACCTCGGATCTCAAATCGAAGAAAATTCTAGTTTTCAGAAAATTTGGTGCCAGTACCAACGGAACCACCCACGGACAGTAGGTGGAACTGCGGACCATAGGTGGGGTTTTGTGGCTAAGGCCCAAGTCTTAAAAGTCTTTGATCCTACCCACGGTTGACCAGTATGGTCCGTGGTTGGACCTACGAACTGTAGGTCTTACCGTTGGTGAAGGTCAGCAGCTAGTTAGAGGGAAATTACTAATTGGGTCAACTTCAAATGGTCATCAATCTTGGAACAAAAGGAATTAGGGGGCCCATGACCTATGATATGATAGATAATTGAATCCTCTTTCCAACACCATTGTGTTTGCTAAAATCCCATCTCCGAGTAAAAAGTTACGTTCATTTTAGTGAAGCCCTGTAGGGTAGACTTGACCTATGACCCAACCTACGAATTGTAGGTTGACCTACGGCCCATAGGTCTACCTACAACCCGTAGGTTGACCTACGGCCCGTAGGTCCACCTACGACCCGTAGGTCCCTCCGTGGGTGGCTTCCGACAACAATTAAGTCAATGGTCTTTTGGACTTTTCCTTATGTGTTGGACCCCTAAACTACGTCGTTTAAACCCTAAACTATGTATTTTTGGTCAGTTTTAGCCTAGAAACATAACTAGAACTTACCTAAGTCACATCATTCATCAAAACATAGAAAAATTAGAGCGTAAGTGGAGAAAGATTTCAAAAACCCTAGTTCAATAACGCAGCAAGATTCCATCAGTTCCAGCCCTGAAATCGAAAGATTTCTCCGTAGAATTCGTCATTAGGTATGTGGGATTTCACTAGTAGGTTCCTTTCACCCATTAGGTATATGGGATTTCACTAGTAAGTTCCTTTCACCCATTAGGTCCCTAGTGTTCAGTCAGTGTCTTGATTCCCTTATTATGACTAGACCTAGTGTTTCTTGAATGATTAAGATTATTGGGTTCTTAGTTGTTAGAATGATCCAAATAAGATTAGTATGTTAATATTCAATGTATTGCATGAATTTTAGAACCCTATCTATGCAGTTCTTTAGTTCTTGAATTACACATGCTAGGCTAGATATTTTAGATATATATGCCTCAGTCTTAAATGTGTCATTATCAGTTATTTATGCGCATTCTCAATTTGCATGTCATTTTGAGCTATCCAGTATATCACATAAATTAAGTCATAATCTGTTAATCACTTAATTCATTGGGAATAACATATTATCGAATTGGACTAGGGCCAGTCACCCATATAGTCCCAGAACTACGAGCCACGTAGGTTGTAAGTCCCTTGTGGGCATCATTTTAGTGGTGACGCCAACATGCTTCTATACCTTTAGCCGGAAGTATTGGGTCCTCTCGATGGGGCGTATACATCGGACTCCACATTTAGCTCATGTGGTTTTATTATTGGTTATTAGAAGCTCCCACAGTTCAGTCAGATTCCATGGCATTGACCACATTTTAGTACAGTTTAGTATTCAGTCTCAGCATGTTATAATTTGGTCATTGCATTCAGTTAGTTCAGTATCTATATCATGTTTAGATTATGCTCTTGCTTCATAGCTTGCTTATTTATATGTTTATTTCAGCTTTACTCTATCCTACATTCTCAGTACCTTTCAAGTACTGGTGCATATATTGCACTACATCTTCTTGTGATGTAGGTTTAGATTCTCAACAGCCAGATCACGCTTAGATCGGTTCCTGATCTCCAGTTATGCAGCATCAGTGGTGAGTCCTCATTCTCCAAGGACACCAGTCATGTTATCTTTTCATTATTTCAGTCTTTTAGTTTCAGTTTTGTTAGACTTAGTTGGGGCATGTCCCAAAACTTCTAGTCAGTTAGAGGCTGTTTTCAGACATAGTTAGATTCAACTTAGTATTTGAGTTTGATGTTTCTTTTGTATTAAACTCTCATATTTGATATTCAGTTTTAGTATGTGGGTATTTCCCATCATTTCAGATTTACTTATTATTAGTTTCCGCAACAGTTTTATTTCTCAGTTTATCTTTAGTATGCTCATGATTATGCCAACAGGGTTAGCTTGGGGTCACTTGTGATCCTAGGCCTCGTGTCCGCGTCTCGATGGTAGCTCGGGGAGTGACAAACTTGGTATCAGAGCACTACGTTTAAATGTCCTAGGATGTCTGAAAAGTCAAACTAAGTAGTGTCATTTTCATGGGTGTGAAGTGCACTACATCTAATGAGAGGAAGGCAATGAAGTATATTAGGAAAATCTTCATTTTCTTGTTACTCTTATCGTGTGTAAGGTATGATCTAATTCTATTCTAACTCAACATTCTATGTTTCAATGATAATGCCTCCTTGTAGAGCTAATGCCAAGAATGTGAATGCCAGCATCACAAACGCAGCTCTTCCAGTCCCAAATCAAGAAGTTTTGAATGTAGAATTCCATAACACCATTCAGATGTTGGCTTAGAGCATTGCCAACCAAAATAATTAGCGGGCCCCAGCTCCAGCAAATGCTAATGTTGGGTCGGTTGCAACCAGAGTGTGATATTCTGTTAAGATGAATCCTCTAAAGTTCTTAGGATCGCAGATAGGTGAGGATCCCCAAAACTTCATTGACGAGGTCAAGAAAATCTTTGGAGTGATGCAAGTTACTGGTAGTAATAGGGTGGAAATGGCATCTTACCAGTTTAAGGATATAGCTCACATATGGTTCACTCAATGGAAAGATAACAGGAACTACTTTGTCTTTTGTAACTCCTTATATAGCAGTCAACTTTAGTGTTAGTCCAGAAACTCTCTCAGAACCTTTCTCAGTGTCTACTCCAGTTAGTGACCCAGTTATAGTTAGACGGGTATACAGAAATTGCCATGTCACAGTCTCTCAAAAAGTCACCTCAGCAGACCTTGTAGAGTTAGAAATGGTAGACTTCGATGTCATTCTAAGCATGGATTGGTTACATTTCTGTTATGCCTCGGTCGATTGTAGAACTAAGATTGTTCGATTTTAGTTTCTAGAAGAACCAATCGTAGAATGGAAGGGTAGTAGCTTAGCATCTATGGGTCGATTCATTTCTTACCTTAAGGTTAAAAAGATGATCTCTAAGGGTTATCTCTATCATCTATTTCAGGTTAAAGATTCAAGCTCTGAAACCCCAACTCTTGAGTTAGTTCCTGTGGTTAATGAGTTCCTAGAATTATTTCCAGAAGATCTTCCCAGAGTTCCTCCCAATAGGAAAATTGACTTTGGAATTGATCTCCTTCCAGCTACCCAACCTATCTTTATTCTTCCTTACAGAATGGCTCCAGCTGAGCTTAAGGATTTGAAGGAGCAGTTGAAAGACCTTCTAGATAAGAGCTTCATTAGACCTAGTATTTTGCCATGGGGTGCACCAGTATTATTCATAAAGAAGAAAAATGGTTCTCTCAGAATGTACATTGACTATAGGCAGTTGAACAAGGTTATAATCAAGAATAAATATCCCATCCCCATGATTGATGACTTGTTTGACCAACTTCAAGGTGCTAGTCATTTCTCAAAGATAGACCTCAGATCGGGTTATCATTAGCTTAAAGTCAGAGATAGTGACAGTTCAAAAACAACCTTTAGAACTCGATATGGTCATTATGAATTTATAGTTATGTCATTTGGACTAACCATTGCTTCTGCAGCTTTCATGGATTTGATGAACAGAGTGTTCAAGCAGTACTTGGACTTGTTAGTATCTTCTTCATTGATAATATCCTCATTTACTCTACGAATGAGGAGGAATATGTGAGTCATTTGAGAGTTGTTCTGCAAATTCTCAAAGATCATCAGTTATTCGCCAAATTTAACTAGTGCGAGTTTTGGTTACAATTAATTGCTTTCCTTGGGCATACAGTATCCAGCGAAGGGATCCGGATGGATTCCTAAAAAATAGAAGCAGTGAAACAATGGCCCAGACCTAACTCTCCTACAGATATTAGAAGTTTTTTCGGCCTAACAGGTTATTACAGAAGGTTCATGGAAGGATTTTCATCCATAGCCTCTCCATTGACTAGGCTGACTCATAAAAAGGCTAAGTTTCAATGGTCAAATGATTGTGAGAAGAGATTCGCAGAATTGAAAACTAGGTTGACTACAACTCATGTTTTGACTCTACTACAGGGTTTAGACGATTATGTGATTTATTGTGATACATCCAGAGTCAGCCTAGGTTGTGTGTTGATGCAGCGAGATAATGCTATAACTTATGCTTCTAGACAACTTAAGGTGCATGAGAAGAACTATCTGACTCATGACCTTGAGCTTGCAGTTGTGGTGTTTGCACTCAAGATTTGGAGACACTACCTGTATGGTGTTCATGTAGATATGTTCACAGACCATAAGATCCTGCAGTATGTGTTCACCCAGAAAGAGTTGAATCTTAGCCAGAGAAAATGGCTTGAGTTCCTCAAGAATTATGACATGAGTATGCATTACCATCCTGGTAAGGAAAATTTAGTAGCAGATGCCCTTAGCAGACTATCTATGGGTAGTGTAGCTCATGTTGAGGAAGAAAGAAAAGATCTAGCGAAGGATGTTCACAGACTTGCTCACCTAGGAGTTCGTCTTATGAGCATATCAAATAGTGGTGTAACAGTCCAGAATGAGTCATAATTTTCATGGGTAGCGGAGGTTAAGGAAAAGCAAGATAATGATCGAATATTGCTTCAACTAAAGGGTGCAGTCCATCAACAAACAGTTGAGGTTTTCTCCTAAGGGGGAAGATGGTGTACTTCACTAGCAGGTTCGATTATGTGTGCCTAAGGTGGGTGAGTTGAGATAGCAGATTCTTGCAGAATCCCATAACTCCAAATATTCTATTCATCCAGGCGCCACTAAAATGTACCGTAATCTGCGGGAAGTCTTTTGGTGGAATTGTATGAAAAGGGATATAACAGATTTTGTGGCTAAGTGCCCTAATTGCCATCAAGTGAAAGTAAAACATCAAAAACCAAGAGGTATGGCTCAAGAGATCAACATTCCTACTTGGAAGTAGGAAGTGATCAACATGGACTTCATTACAGGTTTACCTCGTACTAGCAGAAAGTATGACTCCATTTGGGTGATAGTTGATAGAGTCACTAAGTCTGCACGTTTTTTGGCTGTTAAGACTACAGACTCGGCAGAGGACTACGCCAAGCTTTACATTAATGAGATAGCCAGGTTGCATGAGGTTCCTTTGTATATAATCTCAAATAGAGGTCCTCAATTTACCTCTCATTTCTGGAAGTCATTTCATAAAGGTCTTGGTACTCAAGTTAATCTTAGCACAACATTTCATCCACAGATGGATGGTCAGGCAGAGCATACCATTCAGACCTTAGAGGACATGTTGATAGCTTGTGTGATCAACTTCAAAGATAGTTGGGATGATCACCTCCCTCTTATAGAGTTCACCTACAATAATCGTTACCATTCCAGCATTCAAATGGCCCTTTATGAGGCATTGTTTGGGCGTATGTGTAGATCTATAGTTGCTTGGTTTAAAGTAGGTGAATCAGCCTTAATAGGGTCAAATTTAGTCCATGATGCTATGGAGAAAGTACAACTCATTAGAGACGTAGGCCATTACAAGATCTTGAAAAGAGTTGGTAAAGTAGCTTATGAGTTTGAGTTGCCAGCAGAACTAGCAGCACTACACTCGGATTTTTTCACATTTCGTTGTTCAAGAAGTGTAACACCCCTAAATACTAACCAAGATTCGGTTGTCGATACACCATTGCTTAATTACTACAAATGTTTTATTCTCATTTTGGGAACTTGAAATTTTATGATATTTGCAGACTTGCTTAACATAATTGTGATCGTAATTTAAGGTATTGTATTGGGGTATTTATGTAATTTTCTAATTAGAATTATTTATAACTTGGAAGGGTGGTGAGATATACATATATTAGGATATATGTATACTTTTGGGCAACAAACCTTTTACTTTTGGGCAGCCAACTTTGACTTTTGACTATATCTAGTAAGTGATAAACATCACTTTGATAATATATATTTTCACACCTTCTCTATAAGAATTGGGGGGTTCCTTAACTCTAAGAAAGGGGTAGAACTTCCTCTAACGAGACTACTCACAAAATTTCAAGAAAACCTTAGTCCTTTTGGCTGGAATTCTAGACACACTTTTCTTTTTGGTAAGTGATGAAATTTGTTTCTGAGCTGGGTAATGTTTGGTAATTTATGCATATCTCGTTCTCTAGAACTTTGTTTACAGTTAATAAATATGATTTGGAAAGCTAATTTGTATACTTACAACTCTTATATTTATGTAAAACTCTAATTTAGATTTTATGGATTCGAAATATAGGACGCAACATAAGGCCAGTTTTGTCTAGATTTCAAAAATTGTAATCCTGTATGATCAACAGTTAGTGTGTTGAATATATATTTTTGTACAAAATATATTTTGTGGTAATTCTTATTTATTTGCAACCTTTGGAGATGTACCTACATCTTTCATGAAGGATATAAAGTCCAGTTTTGCGTTTTTCCTTTACAAATCTAAGTTACGACTCGAGGTACCAGGAGGGACGGATTCACTGTTTTCGGAGCATTGTATTTGTGCATGCCAAGCTTACTTGTGATGGTGATCCTGTTTTACATCAACGTTATTGAGCTAATAGAAGTTAAAGAACTTATTTAATTGTATTTTTAAGGTTATATATACTCATGTACAAGTTGAGAACTTTGATACGTTGGTCGGGCTATGATTTGAATTCTTGAAGTTTTGTTGGACTGTTTCCAAGCTAAAGCTCGAGGTTTGGGGTATAAACTTGTACTTGTACTCTTGTTATATGCTTGTATAATTGAAGGGTTATCTCGATACCTTAGTTACTTCTTGTCACATTGTATTATCGTATTGATATTCTCTGAGACTTTTAAGACACTTGTGTAACTTGCCCATTTGTACGGATTGCTTGATCACTTGGCATTCTTGTTTGGACTTTGTCCTTCTTGTGGATTTGATTTTACCACTATTGGCATGCCTATTGACTCTGATTAATTTCCATCTTGACTCTGGATTTTTGGTTCGTCTTAAGTATGAAAGTTGTCCATTTTAAGTATGAACTAGGAAGCCATTTTTAATATGGTTCTTGATTCTCTTGATTATTGGGCTTTGACCCTTCTTGATACAGGGCTTTGGTCCTTTTTGATACAGGGCTTCGGTCCTTCTTGATACTTGTTTAGGCTGGGTGTGACGGTATGATGTATATATGGGGCGAGCCTTGGTATTAAATCTCTTACGAAATGGTGTTATGAGTGTTCTTGACACTTGGATCATTAAATATAGAAGTTGATACTCTTAATTTATTGTTTACTTGATTTATTTATTATGTTTCAAGTGTGCTGCCCATGACTTTTGAAAGGTAACTTGGTGAATCAAGATGCTCCACGTATATAGTTTTTACACCACTAAGATTTATGCTTAGCAATAGTTGTTTCTATCGTAGGGAACGTTCGAAGGGATAATTGAAGCTGGCCATTGGAGACGGAGTTTTTGTGAGCTTTATGGGAAGATCACATTTGCATATAGGCATTTATAGTTTGCATTAATTGGGATTTGTACATGATCTATATGTAGTATATTTACATGAAATTTTTAAGGCTAATTTGTCCATGTCCCCATGGGTTGTAAAATAAGATGACTACATGTTTTACTGTTTTAGGGTGTGTAAACCCAAGTCTTGTAATGTATTAAATTTATAGTTTATTTTAAAGGTTTTTATAAAGCATGAACCAATCAAGCTTCGGTATCCCTAAGTTGGTAATGATTTATAACGTGTCTTATTGTAATATAGATAATACATTAAAACCTCTTAGCGTATTTTTTTAAAAGATTCTTCCGCCATACGTTGAAACTCTTGTCTTGTTAAATTTGAGATCAACCAAATTTCTAAATGACAAGCCTTTATACCTTCCACTTGTTATTTTGGGTTAAATTCCTCTATTGAATTATAATCTATATACCTTAGATTAATCCTTTTTAAATGTGCAAGTATTATATTAGTTTTCTTGTTAAGTAGTGGCATCACTCTGAGAGGGTTGTTATAAGAAGTGTGTGGGTGATCCTACATCTATTGTACCTTTAGAAAGTGTGGTTGTGAAGGATAGTCTCACTTATGAAGAGGTGCCAGTTGAGATTCTTGATCTTCAGGTTAGAAGGTTGAGAAATAAATAAGTTATTTTAGTTAAGGTTTTGTGGAGGAGTATGTAAAAGGAGCTACTTGGGAAGTAGAAGCAGCCATGAAGGCCAAGTATCGTCATCTCTTTCCTTCTGATTCTATTCCAAATTTTGAGGTAATAGTTCATCTTCAGCTTTCCAGTCATTCATACGAAAAATCAGTCTTAGTATTTTGTTCCTTCAGTCAGTCTTGCATTTTCGGCGTATTTGCATGTTCTTGGAACTCAATTCAGTCAGAAATCAGTTTCTAGTACTTAGTGGTAGGGATTGCAGCTTCTTCCCTCTATACTCAGCTAGTTTAGATATCATTCGAGGATGAATGTTCCCAAGGGGGAGATAATGTAACACCTCGGATCTCAAAAGGAAGAAAATCCAAGTTTTCAGAAAATTTGGTGCCAGCACCAACGGAACCACCCACGGACAGTAGATGGAACCATGGACCATAAGTGGGGTTCTGTGGTTAAGGCCCAAGTCTTAATAGTCTCTGATCCCACCCACGGTTGACCAGTCCATGGTTGGACCTACGGACCATAAGTCTGATCGTTGGTGAAGGTCAGCAGCTAGTTAGGGGGAAATTGTTGATTGGGTCAACTTCAGATGGTCATAAATCTTAGCACAAAAGTAATTAAGGGCCCCATGACCTATGATATGATAGATAATTGAATCCTCTTTCAAACGCGGGTTTGCAAAAATCCCATCTCCGAGTAAAAAGTTATGCTCGTTTTAGTGAAGTCATGTCGGGTAGACTTGACCTACAACCCAACCTACGGACCATAGGTTGACCTACGGCCCACAAGTCCCTCCGTGGGTGGCTTCCGACATCAATTAAGTGAGGGGTATTTTGGTATTTTCCTTATGCATTGGACCCCTAAACTACGTCATTTAAACCCTAAACTACGAGTTTCGGTCAGTTTTAGCCTAGAAACATAACTAGAACTTACCTAAGTCATATCATTCATCAAAACATAGAAAAATTAGAGCGTAAGAGGAGAAAGATTTCAAGAACCCTAGTTCAAGAACGCAGCAAGATTCCATCAATTCCAACACCGAAATCGAAAGATTTCTCCGTGGAATTCGTCCCCAAGTATGTGGGATTTCACTAGTGGGCTCCTTTCACCCATTAGGTCCCTAGTTTTCAGTCAGTTTCTTGATTTCCTTATTATGACTAGACCGAGGGTTTCTTGAATGATTAAGATTATTGGGTTCTTAGCTGTTAGAATGATCCAAATCATATTAGTATGTTAATATTCAGTCTATTGCATGAATTTCAGAACCTATCTATGTAGTTCTTTAGTTCTTCAATTACACATGTTAGGCTAGATATTTCAGTTATTTCAGATATACATGCCTCATTCTTAAATGTGTCATTATCAGTTATTTATGCGCATTCTCAGTTTGTATGTCATTTTGAGCTATCAAGTATATCACAGAAATTCAGTCATAATGTGTTAATCACTTAATCCAATGGGAATAGCATAATACCGAGTTGGGCTAGGGACAGTCACTTATATAGTCCCAGAACTACGAGCCACATAGGTTGTAAGTCCTCTCTGTGGGCATCATTTTAGTGATCACTACAGCATGCCTCTATACCTTTGGTTGGGTGTATTGGGTCCTTTCGATGGGGCGTATACATCGGTCTCCACATTTAGCTTATGTGGTTTTATTATCGGTTATTAGTAGCTCCCACAGTTCAGCCAGATCCATGGCATTGACCACATTTCAGTACAGTTCAGTATTCAGTCTCAGCATGTTATAATTTGGTCATGGCATTCAGTTAGTTCAGTATCTATATCATGTTTATATTATGCTTTTACTTCATAGCTTGCTTATTTATATGTTTATTTCAGCTTTACTCTATCCTACATGCTCAGTACCTTTCAAGTACTGATGCATGTATTTCACTACATCTTCTTATGATGTAGGTTCAGATTCTCAGCATCCAGATCACGCTTAGATCGATTCCCGATCTCCAGTTCTGCAACATCAGTGATGTGTCCTCAATCTTCGAGGACAACAGTCATGTTATCTTTTCATTATTTCAGTCTTATAGTTTCAGTTTTTCTAGACTTAGTTGGGGCATGTCCCAACATTGGCTATTTTCAGTTATAGTTTAGATTCAGCTTATTATTTGAGTTTGATGTTTCTTTTGTATTAAACTCTCAGATTTGATATTCAATTTTAGTATATGGGTATTCCCCATCATTTCAGATTTACTTATTATTAGCTTCTACAATAGTTTTACTTCTCAGTTTATCTTTAGTATGCTCATGAATATGCCAGCAGGGTTAGCTTGCGGTCACTTGTAATCCTAGGTCCCGTGTCCACATCTCGAGGGTAGCTCGGGGCGTGACATATGGTTTTTGAAATTCCATCTTGCAAACATCTGTCTAACTTCCTCAAGAAAATCGTATAATGCTAATTCCCTTTCTTTCACCAGACAAGCATTTATGCATTCAGCTATGTTTGATGTCATGACAAATCCTCGATCAACTGTTGCATAAACCCTTGCCCATTTTTCATAACCTACCGATTCCAAGTAATTCTTTACACGAACATCAACTTGTTCAACATTTTCCATCAGTTCACCGAATTCGGAATGTTTGTATGCCTTTGCCATCACATAAAACACTTTCGAAAGACTATTGTGTGACTTTTTAAATAGTGATTTCACATTTTTCCACAGATGCCAAGTGCAGGCATAATGAGGGACTCCATCAAATATCCTCGAAAATGCCTTTATAATACTTTCTTTTCGATCGGATACAACACACATGTTATCTTTAACTCCATGAACGACTCTAAACTATTCAAAAAACCAAGTCTAGGATACATCATTTTTCGAATCAATAATTCCATATGGTAGCGGCAATATATTTCCTGTATACAGAACATTAATAAATTTATTTTCATAAAGAAAAAGAATTTTAAGGATCGAATCAAATTGCATCAATTATAAATTGAATACCTGCTCCATCTACAGTACTCGTAGAAACAAATATACCATTATACATCCCCCTGAGATGGCTGCCATCAACTACGATAATTGGTCTACAACTTTCAAAACCTTTTATGAACGGGAAGAGAGAAATAAAAAGATACAGAAACTGATTTTCATCGATTTTCTTCATCGCTATATGTGATCCTGGGTAGGTAGTGTCCAATATGTATAAGTAGCTCGGCAATTTACCATAAGATCCAGATGGTGTCCCCCTTAAGGAAATTATAGCCTTTTCCTTAGCCTTCCATGCCACTGCGTAGGATACATATACTCCAAGAGCTAGGCAAACATCTTGTTAACATCTTTGGCGTTAACTTCCTTTTATGATCAACTAATTTGGGTTGGATCATACCTCCAATAAGATTGCTTGTTGCTTGTCACTGATCATAGACCTTATCTTTCAATGGACATGTGTGCTCATCTACGAATTTTCTAATTCTAAACATTCCAGATTTATTGATACTTGACGACTTCAACATCCATCAACGTTTCTCAGACACACAAAAAAGTGTATAACTATTTGAATATTATACTATCAGAATTAGTATAATACGTATTAAATGTTGATATTATGTAAAAAACAAATTGAGAATACATTTATAAAAGAAACCCACAAAATACACATACCATGTTGACTTGATCTGTCTGTTTTCCATTGGAATCTATGCTCAATTGTGTAATGCGCCATCACATCTTTTAAAGTCTCCTTGTCCTTATAAACTTGATCTTCCAATACTACCTTATGTTTGATGTTTTTAATAATGTCGCAATTCATATAATCGTTATTGTTTGGCACACTAAGCACTAATGCTTGTGTATCAACTATATCTCCTCCATCTATTCCACACATTCCAACTCCATCTTCCAAAATATTTCTATCAGTCAATTCACAATCATTCACAAATACGGATACACATATAGGATACTTTGCCAATTCGTTGTTATCTTTCTTCAAAGACACATATACCATCACACCCATGTCGTTGTGTATTTCCAAAGGTGCATTACTACCCTCTATTTTATACCTAAGTTTCACACTATTGAATCTCAAATCAACACAAATTCGCTTAGCAACTTCATCTAATAATTCTCTAAATATCGCATATTCTTTCATCACAATTGCTTCTATAGTGTAATCAACGTAGCAATTATCCTGGCTCCACCTCCCAGAATACATGACTAGAAAACTAATGCTTCCCATGACTACATCAACAAATATGTATTTGATAATCACATATTTGTAGTATTCTAAAACATAAAATTGTATCCAATAATCAATTGCATCATTAAGTAGTAACTAATTACGTAAATGTAATGCGTGCTCTAACATCAAAAAGAAAAAATATAGAACACGCACTCAATACATAATGATTTGTATTTACATACAACTATTTCAACTTTTAGATCAACTACAATAAATTAAATCGAATATTTAATTGTATCCAGAATTTACTACAAGGCAACAAATATTGGTATACAATTCTTAATTTCTTTATGAATTTTAATCACTAGTTGAACTTATTGGTATACAAAATAGTGTCTGTATTTTTTAAAAAAAAGAATAGATTCCAAACTAAAGAAAACATACAATTTCATCGAGGAACTGATGGGATACGAAAAGCTCATATTGTTACTATTTACATTAAACATAATGGGATACAAAACATCCCAAAAAAAACTAAAAATATCAAACCATACAAAGATTTCACCGATTCAAAATAATCAACAAAAACACAACCACCTGATATACGAATATAATATCCAAACAAATAAAATAATCAACAAAAACAAAAATACCTAATGTTGAATTTTCTTGAATTCAATGGAACTGACGAAATTATAGTCGTGAATTTGAAAATATTTGTTTCAAGAATATGCCGAATTCAACTCGAAGAAGCTATGAAGATTATCAATTGAATGATTTGACAGACAAAACTATTTTGTGCAAATTTTTTTTTGGAATTCTTAAAAACAGAGGGCAAAAATATGCTCGAAAGAAAAAAGGAGAAAAAATGACAGCATCTGCTCTTTCAAAACGTAACAGATTTATATTTAAAATCATTTTTTCCTTTTTTGAAATTTTCTATTCCATGATTTTCACTATTCTGTTATTAATTATTTTTATTCTTTCAAATTAATAAAAATAAAATAAATACATAACTTATCTTTTAACAAACTAAAATATTGTCATTTTTAATAAATAGTGAAACTATTGCTTAGGAGTCCCACTAAAGGCTAAAATATTGTTGTTTTGAAAATTTTCCCTTTTTTTTTACTTTTATGATACAATAAAACTAAATGAAGTATTTTCAACATTTTTCATCTAAAAAAAGCCTAAAATATTTTCTCCATGTTGAATTCTTAAGTAGAGTACTATTTACTCATGGAAATATGGGTAAAATAGTATTTTACCCAACCCATTTGTTATCCAATCCATTTTTACCCATATCAAATATGGGCATGTTGAATTATTACTCATTTTCAATCCGCCCAAATTTGAATCAACCCGCCCATTTGTCACCACTACATGTGGTCAAATATTTGGAGGGATATTTTTATATATTTATTTATCGTTATAAAACAAGTTTAAAATGAGAAAAAATATTTCAATACTGGCATTTTTCTCCTCATCCTCCACCCTACCATAACTTACCAAACCCCTACCCTCAACCCCACAGTACTTGAGGAGGAGAAGTAGAAGGATAAGTAGAAGGAGGAGGAGAAGGAGGAGAAGGAGAAGAAAAAGCTAGTTTAAGGGTCATATCTAATTTTTGGAATAGTTAGTTACTAACTACCTAACTAACTCAATCTATATTTTGGCTCATTAATGCTAACACTCCCCCTCAAGCTTGGAAGTGAAAATATGTTTTGTACTCCAAGCATGGAATTGAGAAATTGATGTAGAACTTTGGTCAATCCTTTGGTTAGCATGTCAACTGGTCGTTCCTCTGTTTGAGTGTACTAGGTACATATTATTCCTTGTACAATTTTTTTCTTATGAAGTGACAATCTATCTCAATGTGTTTTGTTCTTTCATGATACACTGGATTGATAGCTAATGTGCACACATCTACAGGTTTCTGCACTTCAACACCTAAGTCCTTCATGAGATCCAATATCCAAATAACTTACGTTACAGATGTAGCTATACTTCTGTATTTAGCTTCTGTTAAACTTCTAGAAACAATAAACTGCTTCTTAGATTTCCATGATACCACAGAGTTACCAAACTTGATAAAATAACCTATTACAAACTTTCTTGTAAGAGGACATGATGCCTAGTCTGCGTCACAAAAGATTGTGAAACTGTTGTCTTGTGTACTGGATAATTGTATCCCTTGACCAGACTGACCTTTTATGTACCTGACAATTCTAAGAGATGCTTCCATGTGTGTTTTTTTAGGTTGTTGAAGAAATTGACTCAAGGTCTGTACTACAAATGAAATGTATGGCCTTGTCAAAATGAGGTAGAGTAGTTTTCCTATCATAAGTGTTTAGATCAGCTGGAAGATCCTCTTTTTGTACTTTCTGAAGTGAAGTAGTCATCATATTGCTTTGAAGTCGGGTTGTTATTGGTGTCAATAAGAGTCACGGTTGGTTTTGAATTTCCCAATCATGTTTCAGAGATAAGTTCTAATGCATATTTTCTCTGATGCATTAGTATTCCTTGACTTGACCTTGCTAACTCAATTCCTAGGAAGTATCTTGGCTCACCAAGATCTTTCATCTTGAAGGTTTGATCAAGTTTAGTTTTTGCTTCTTCAATGAGTTGATGCTAGTTCATGTAATCAGCATGTTATCAACATATATAAGAACAAACACAGCTCCTGATGGTGTTTGTTTGATGAATAGAGAGTGATCATGTTCACTCTGCTTGAACTAAAACCTTAACAATGCCTCGGACAATTTTGCATTCCACTGTCTGGGAGCTTGTTTCCATCCATAGATGGATTTAGTGAGTCTACATACTTTATTCTCCCTTGACTCTCAAATCCTTGAGGAAACTTCATGTAGATTTCATCTTATAAATCACCTTGAAGGAATGCATTGAAGACATCCATTTGTTGTATCTACTAGTGTCTTTGTGCAGCAATAGCCAAGACAGTCCTGGTTGTCATCATTTTAACAACAGGACTTGAAGGTTTCTTGGTTTTCTATGCCTTCCTTTTGGCTATATCCTTTAGCCAGTAACCTTGCTTTAAACCTCTCAATATCTCCATTAGACTTGTACTTGGCCTTAAATAACCATCTGCATCCTATAAGCATATTACCATCTGGTAGCTCAACAATATCCCAAGTGTGATTCTCTTGTAGTGCCTTAATCTCAGCATTCATTGCTTTTGTCCACCTAGGATTAGAGGGTTCTTCTTTGTATGATTGTGGTTCTGCAGTTTTTGACATTTTTGCCAAGTATATCTCATAAGTAGGAGCAATGTTTTTGTAGGATATGGACCTTCATAAATGCTTAGAGACACAGTCTTTCATCCACAAAGGTGGATTAGTTACTCTCACTGATTTTCTAACCAGTGTTTGAGGTAGTTGTGTTATATTCATGTAGAGTTGTTTTTTGCAAGCATGTAGATGTCTCCATACCAATGTTCTCTTCTTGTTTTTGAGACATCATATCAACAAGTGTATTTTGATGTGAGTTTGATGCTAGAGTACTTCCTGAAATTTCTTCCAAGGCATCAGACTCATGATTTGTGCCAGTGTTAGTAAAGATAGGAACTGACTCATTTAATTTCAGCTTGAATGGAAATATTTCTTCCTCAAACACTACATACTGTTAACAAAGAAACCATTGTTAGTTAGATCATATAAAATATATCATTTTTGAGTTTCAGCATATCCTATTAGTACACAAGCAGTAGATCTTTAACTTGTCAGTTTCATGTACTTTCTTAGCAAAACTAAGACACTCAAACACTCTTAACTGATGCAAAAAAAGGTGTCTTGTTATAGAGTTTCTCAAAAGGTGACAGATTAGTAATTACTACTAGGTAGCCTATTAATTTTATATATATATATTGCAGTCTTAACACACAACCCCCAGAATTTCAAAGGAACATTTGCTTGAAACCTGATAGCTATTGTGATTTCTAAAATATGTTTGTGTATTCTTTCAGCTATCCCCTTTTTTTTTGGGTGTATAACCATATGAAGTTTGACGTACTATGCCTAAGTTCTTGAATAACTCATTATAGCTTGCATTCACAAACTCAAGTGTTATTGTCACTTCTTATGACTTTTATTTGTTTATTAAATTGAGTTGTAGCATAGGCAATGAAAGTTTTCAACAAGGTACATACATCAAACTTCATTCTTAACAAGAAATCCAATTCATTCTAGAGTAATCATCTACAACACTTAAGAAATATTTAAATCCATCCAAAGAAGGCTTTTTAAAAGGACCCCATATATTCATTTGTAACAAATCAAAGTTGTTTAAGCTACTAGATGTACTAACGGGAAAAGGTAACCTAATTTGTTTGGCACAAGGACATATAGTACATTTGCTTAAAGACTTTGTAATATCAGCTATGCTGCAATTCAACAATTTCTTAAGAACAGAACTAGAACCATGACCAAGTCTTTGATGTAGTAACTGAATATCTATTTTTTCAGTATGTCTATCACTGTGATCAGAGTGTCTAGCTAACTAAACAACTTCTTCTTTATCTATATTGTTGGATAGAATGTACAATCCTCCATTCTCTTAACCAAACATCTTCACCTTCCCGCTGAAGAGCTCCTGAAACAAGCAAAAGTCGGGGAAAAATGAAGTTGAATAATTTAATTCCTTAGTTAACTTTGCAACAAATAATAGGTTAAATTTAAATTAAGGAATGTAAAAGACTCCTGACACTGTGTTTCTCCTAGCTAGTGTGCTTGAACCTAAGTGAGTCGCCAAGGCTCTATCACCATTTGGAAGATATACTCTCTTTGGATTTTCAACCTTGGATATGGACTGACTTTTCAAGAGACGTACGTGAGCTACCACATGATTGGTGGCTCATGTATCTATTATCCAACCTGGATTGTTGTTATGAGCTACTAGAGTACAGTTCATACCTGCTACATTTACACAATGAGGAACTTTTGACTTCTTATCAAGAAGGTGCAAGATCTGAGTGTATCGTTCTCTGGTTAATGTACAAGAATACAGTTGATTCTGATGCAATTTTTTAGCTTCTGTATCACACATCGTGTGTCCACCCCCTACATCATTAGAGATGGTACTTGCACTTGACCTTACACCATCATCAGACTCACTAGTTACATTGTATGCAAAATTGTTCACTCCTTTCTTTTTGAACATAAAATCATGTGGATATCCAATGATCTTGAAATATGTTTCCCTAGTATGCCCATTGATCTTGAAGAAAAATCACACACCAGATTATACCCCTTCTTGAATTTATGTTGGGTCCCACTTGTTCTTGAATACATGACAATATTAAATGAACCCTACATACCCTGTAGATTAGCTGGACCAGTACGCAACACTCCTGCATTAGCTGCAACTGACCTCTGACTTTCATCACTAAGAATTATGGAATAGTCTTGGTTAACACAAGGTAATGGCTTCAACATAAGAATCTGACTTCTTACTTGCAAATAGGAGTCATTTAGCCCCATAATAAACTTAAATAACTTCAAATTTTGAAGATGCAGGACATACTCTTTCGAACCTTCACAAGCACACCCTGGTGCTGGAACTAGAGCTTCAAGCATTTCCCATAACCCTTTGAGTTTAGAGCGGTACATAGACACGGAGTTGGTGCCTTGACTCAAAGTTGCAATTTCCTTATGAAGATTAAAAGTTCTTGACCCATCTACTTTGTTGAATCTTTCGAATAGATCATCTCACACTACTCTAGCATTTGAGGCATACATTATACCTCCTAACAGACTCTTTGACACAGAGTTCATGATCTAATTACACTCTAAACCTGTGAAATTTTCCTCCTTACATGACTCATCAACCATCTCCAACTTGTTCTTACCTAGCAAAACAATCCCCATCGACCTAAATCATATTGAATAATTTTCAACTCCAGTCAACTGAAATGAAATAAATTGTATTCCACTTACATCAGACGGATGCAGGAGCAAGGGATGATTGTGATATTCCAATAGCAGAACCATTCCTGGTGCCAGTGTGTCGAGCCTGGAAATCTGCAGAGTTTGGTATCATTCTTAAATCAATTTTGAAGAACTGATAACTGGTGAACAAAAACTAATACATGGTGAACTGTAATCAACCCAGCTGAAGAACTGCGGAGTTTCATAATCAAGCAATGAATGAATTGATTGCAAGCTCTGATACCATGTAATTTTATGAGACTTTAGTTCGAGAGAAAAGAAGAAGAAGAAGAAGAGGAGACTTCTTGAGAGTTTGATATATTCCACTTTCTATATCAACTCTTAATTAAATTACTTATTTAGTGTGTGTATATATACACTACTACTTGTATCTAACTTTAAGGGTCATAACTAACTTTTGGAATAGTTAGTTACTAACAACCTAACTAACTTAATCTAGATTTTAACTCACTAATACAATACTTACTTCACTCTTTAGAGCTTGTTTGACCAAGTTATCGAGAAGTCTAAATATTAATTAAGAGTGGAACTCTTATAGTTAAGATTGAGTAGTAAATTATTAAAGCTATTTAATCAAGTTATTCTATAAAAAAAAAATTCAATCAATTGAATTTAATTTATTAAAAAAATTTACTCAAAAAATTTATACTATTTAATTTTATAAGACAAATTAATTTTATTATGAGTTTATTTTATTAAATTAACTTTTTTAATTATATTATAAAATTTTAAACTTGCTTACTAGTACTTTATACAGTTATTTAATGATCAAAGTAGTAGGAATGAAAATAATAAATTTATCTTGATTTGTTAAGAAAGATAAATAAAATAATAAATTAAAAAATCATTAAATGACAGAATTTCCCATAATTCAATATTAATTACGGGGAAGCACACATGTTGATAGTGATGTGTGTGCTATTCTCCTTTTTTAATTTAATGATTTTGTGTATGGAGAAGAGGTAATGTATTTGTTTACAAATTTAATTAAAATAATAGAAAATGTATGAATGTCAAAACGGCAAACATCGGTAGTCTTTCTTCTTTGGACGTTTGACTATAATTGATGAGTATCATTTAAATTCATTTTTTTTCTTTTCAATATTCGTACTTGGAATTTACTATGTACATGAAATAAGTAATGCTTATCATTTATATTTTAATATTTTATTTTATACGTGATATATTTCTTATAATTATGGCAAAATATAATTATTGTTATGGGTAAAATGGTGTTACGAAAAAGTAAAATATAACGTGAAAAATCAATTCTTGAGAAAATTAGCCTGTTATAATGAAATGTCATTATAATGGATTGTAGTTATAAAAATTCGATTGTATATGTGTCTTTGTGGTTTATGTATAATTATTTGAGAAAACAACACAAATTTCACTAGTTTAGGCCTTTAGGGACAAATTTTCTGTTTTTTGTGACTTTTCAATCTTATAATTCTTACAATATTCCAGTCTCTAGATACATGTATCTGGCATGTCCAGATATATGTATCTTAGATATATGCTAAGCATATATATAAAATTGTGTGTATATAAATATGAAATGTAACTGAAACACAACAATTCAGGAGCAAATCAAGCATTCTTCCTTGTATTTCTGAATTTCTTCCCAAAAAATTCAAAATTTTTAAATTTCTTCCCATTTTTTTGAGCATCAAAAATCTTTTCCCATAAATACATATAATTTTAATTCAAATACACGTACATTTTATCAAATACATTTTATCAAATACATTTTATCAAATACTTGAACTCTTAATTAGATACATGTGTAAATTGTCATATACATATTTTAACCACCGTCTCTCATCTACCCTTCGTCACTCTCTCTCTCCTCTCCGACTAGAGACCGCTGACTTTTACGAAACTCCACCAAATTAGCAAGGGTGCATTATGCCGCCCATGGCGTTGACAGACTAAAATGTTTATGGACCTTGTTACATGGGTTATTATGTCGGACATGGTTGTTGTTGTCGTAAGAATATGTGAGAAGGGAATAATTAGGAGAGAGAAGGGGGGTTGATTTGGAGTGGAAGAGTAAATTAGGGAGACAACTAAGTGAGTAAGGCTCTATTTTAGGCTAATTTTAAGGAGTGAGGTATCTCGAATGTATCTGAGTCAAAAACTGCTACAAAATTAAGATTTGGTGGAATAATAAATAATTAGTTGAAAGTATAAATTGAATTAGTAAAGAGTAATGTAACACCTCGCAACTCTTCTCTAAGAATCTGAATCAGCGCAAGTGTATCAACTTGGGTCGGGTGATAAACTATTTGTTCATATATACTAAGCTTCATTCCTAACGATTAGATGTGATTTGGATGTAAGTTAAGGTCATAATGAACCTTTAGCAAAAAGTCGAGTGTTGGAGTGAACGGGTAATTTCTGAGTGACATTGGTTGAAGGTATGTTGTGAAATGGGGTCTTGAAATTATTAAAATAGCTCACTAGTGCAAGCCACTGGGGCAGGATTTCTGCCGCCGGGCAGGGCCGCTGTAGCAAGGTGAGGATCGCTGTGGCGGGCCCGATGCGACTTAAGTCAGAAACAAACCCCAAAACATCTTTATTATGCACTTTTCGACTTTGAGAGTAAGGAGACGAACCCCAGGCGATTCTTGACAGTTTTCCACCATCTTTAAGGCTAAAGGTAAGGTTTTAACTCTCCGAATCCGTTTTTCGATCCGTAGAACATAATCTAATGGGTAAATATCAAAGGAGGAGGATTTTGATCTGAGAATTATGGTAGGAAAAGTCCTAATTTGGGTAGTGATATCATGGGTATGATTTAGGGTTGATGGAATTGATATTTATTCGGGTAATTAATATTGTTTATTGATTCCCGTGTTATACTGATTATTTGTAGACCAAGAACAAACAAAACGAATCTAGAAAGGGAATAATCAAGTTTCTTAGGGTTTCAAGCTTGTTTCGAGGTAGGTGATGGTTGTGATTTCATGATTGTGTGATATATGTTTGTTCTTGTTTCATTATAATGTGAATGTTGCACTATTGATCACACTACTTGTAAATGAGGATAGATGATTGATAAATGTCATGAATCATGACTTGATTGTACAATTATGAGAATGTACTTGGTGTTTGTGATTGTGGCTTATTAAATGGATCAGGCGTTGCGTTCCGACATACTAACTTGGATCGGTTGCCACGTTCTGGCATAATTATGGGATCGATTGCCACATTTCAGTATAATCATTGGATCGGGTACCACGTTCTGATATGCTAACAGTTTGGGTTTGGATTCCATGAGAGGACTAATAATTAGATATAACTGTGTATCTTGATCAATGTGAAACTGTTCGTTATTCGTAAATGATGATGATATTGTATATGTTCTATATATGCATGTGATTAAATTGTTGTATTGACTTATTTATATTACACTTAGTGGGATAGCCGCATGATGTACATTGTAGTTATGTACTGATACTGCACTTGCTCTTTCTTTGTTGAGTACAGGGCATCTTTAGGCAGCTATTGACAGACCTCGCTTAGAAGATCAGTGATCACTTTCGAATTCAAGGGTGAGCTAGTTCTTCAGGTTTGCCATGAGTTCTCCTTTCGTTTATGTCCACATTTCGGACTTAGACTTTTCTAGTTAGTTGTTAGCTCGTTAGTTTGGGATTGTAACCCTTCTTGTTTAGACTCTTGGTTCATTCTTAAATGTTTTGGTACATTGACTTTCAGGTTCTAGGTGTATTTCTTCCACATTTTTTTAGTTGTTAGACTTTTGTTTGGAATTTATGGGAACTCCCGTCTTTTCCTTAGCATTTAAACCCGATTTCGTATAATTAAATGTCTTAGTTGTTTGGTTCTTTAGTTAGCTAATTAGTATTAATAGTTCTCCCACCGGAGAGTTAGTGTGGATGTCAATCACGATAGTCTGGGTCATGACAAAGTTGGTATTAGAACCTAGGTTCATTGATCTCGATATACCAAAATGAGTATCGTAGAGTTCTACGGAACAGAACGGAGACTTCTGTACTTTTCTTTAAGAGGTTATAGGACTTTAAGAAATATCTCTATCTTCTTTTATCTTCTTTCGTGCTATAACTTAATTCCAATTGGTATCTAGCGATTCAAATTGGTATCTAACCTCCTTCACTCTTTTATCCGCAAATGGGTAATACTAGATTCAACGATGTCAAGACCATAGTTCCCATCAATGCTCCAGCTGAGGAGTTTGCAGTGAGAGGTCGCAGTCGAGGCAGAGGTAGAGGAAGAGCTAAGGGTAGAGGTTGAGGAAGGGCAGCACCTACTAGGGATGGAGCACCAGTTACAGATGCTCCCGAAAATGAGGTCCCTCCTGCGCATCATGATGACATAGAGGAGAACATAAAGGTTGAGGATGAGGAGAATGTTAGGCAAGAGGACCAGGTACAGGCTGAGACTACAGGTATTCCTCCTTTGGACCCAGTGTTAGCTCAGCAGATCATGTCATTCTTGAAAGGGTTGGTTGGTTCTAGAGTTCTTCCCTCTGTTCAAGCAATTCAAACTCCTACTTATCCCCCTATTGCTAGCACTATGCCAAGATGGGTGGAGCTGGAGGTAATGATGCTTTTTTCCGTCCTTTGTTGGGTTATGTTATGATTGGTAATGAGCATGAAATGTTGACTAAGTTTTTAAAGCTAAAGCCTCCTGTATTTCTTGGTTCTGAGAGTGGGGATGCTTATGAGTTTATTTTAGACTGCTATGAGAGGCTTCATAAGTTGGGAATTGTCCATCAGCATGGGGTTGAGTTCGTGACTTTTCAACTTCAAGGTGAGGCTAAGCAGTGGTAGAAAGCTTATGTGGAGTGCAGATCATCAACCTTACACCCACTCTCTTGGATCCAATTTCATGCTTTGTTTTTAGAGAAATATGTGCCTAGGACTTTGAGAGATCGTAAGAAGGATGAGTTCATGGCTTTGGAGCAAGGTGGTATGTATGTGGCTACTTATGAGGCCAAGTTTCATGTTCTGTCTAGATATGCTACTCAATTGGTGACTATGAGAAGGAGAGGATCCGTATATTTATTAGGGGATTAAGCTCTGAGTTACAGGTATTGTCTATTCATATGACCTCTGCAGGGAGGAGCTTTAATGAGGTAACTCACTTTGTTCAGAAAGTGGAGGGGTGAGGCGAGACGTTCAAGCTAAGGCATTGGCTAAAAGGGCCAAGAACTCGGGTAACTTTCAAGGTTCTTACTCCAGGGCATCTGGAAGGCCAACGCTTGCAGCCAAGCCAATTCAGTCCGCTATGCCCGCCTCTACAGGTAATTACTCGGGAACTCCACCTCATAATTTGATTCAGGATAGCCAGGGAGTCACACCTTCAACGGGCATCAAACCATCTTTTGATCGTACATGTTATAACTGTGGAGAACCTAGGTATATAAGGAGATATTATCCCCATCCGTGCATGACGGATTCCACGCTGCAGAAAACTAAAGCAGTAGTACCTACGAGAAATGGTAATAATGGTCGAGGGCGTCCACAAGGTGGATGAGGAGGTAATCAGAGAGGTCGTGGAGGTAGAGAAAATGGTAACGCAGGTAGAGGTGTAGTTCAACCAGGCAGGGAAGTAGCTCGTCAAGATGATAGGGCTCAATGTTATGCCTTTTCAGGCAAAAGTGAGGCAAAGGCGTCTGAAGCAATGATCACATGTACTATTCTTGTCTGTGATCGGATGACTAATGTGTTATTTGATCTGAGTTCCACTTATTCTTATGTATCTGTACAATTTGCCTCAGAATTTGCTATGATTTGTGATGTACTTAATGCCCCCATACATGTTTATACCCCAGTTGCAAAGTCTGTCATAGTCACCCATGTCTATCGTGCTTGTCCTATTTTGTTTATGGGTTTTTAGACTTGGGATGATTTGGTGATTTAGGATATGACTGATTTTGATATAATCTTAGGCATGACTTGGTTGTCCCCCTATTATGTTGTGCTTAATTGTAATACTAAGTCTGTAACTCTAGAAATTCTGGAAAGGGAAAAGATAGAGTGGGAAGAGGCATATAAGCCTAAGCAAGCTAAGATCATATCCTCCATTCGGGCTAGCAAACTGGTATAGCAGGGTTGTTTGGCAAATTTGGCTCATATTCGGGATGTTAAGGTTGAGTCTCCATCTATTGAGTCTATTCTTGTGGTGTCAGAATTTAGAAAAGTGTTTCCTAATGATTTGCCTGGTATTCGAACCGGATAGAGATATAGATTTCTGCATTGATTTAGAACATAGTACTCATCCCATTTCAATCCCTCCATATCGCATGGCTCCGGTAGAATTAAGAGAGCTTAAGGCTCAAATCAAAGAGCTTCTTGATAAGGGATTTATTCGTCCTAGTGCTTCCCCATTGCTCCAATTTTGTTTGTTAAGAAAAAAGATGGTAGTATGAGAATGTGTATAGATTACCAGCAGTTGAATAAGGTTACTATTCGAAACAAGTATATTTTGCCTCAAATAGATGATATTTTTTACCAATTGCAAAGTGCATCAGTTTTCTCCAAGATTTATCTAAGGTCTGGCTACCATCAGTTGAAAATTAAGCCTGACGATATGCCCAAGACGGCGTTTAGAACCCGCTATGGGCACTATGAGTTCCTACTCATGTCGTTTGGTTTGACTAATGCGCCTGCAGCTTTCATGAGTTTGATGAACAGGGTGTTCAAACCATTTCCTAATTCATTTGTTATAGTCTTTATTAATGATATTTTGGTATACTCAAAAAGTGAGGAAGAGCATGTCGACCATCTTCGTAGTGTTCTGGGTGTTCTTGGGAAACAAAGGTTGTATGTTTTCTAAGTGTGAATTTCGGTTGACTTCTGTTGCATTTTTGGGACATGTAGTATCAAAGGAAGAGGTAATGGTGGATGTTGACACCCAATTTTGACCGACCTTTAACCATTTTTTGGAATGCTATTCGATTAAATACGTATTTTTTAAATATATTTTGAGTTAAAATTTTAACTAATTTTGTCTTAAAATTTTATATTTTAGTATGCATGATTTCAAAATTATCGTAAATATTTTGTTTAATTATTAGTAAAACTCAAAATAATTATTTTATTTCAAATGTTTTAAAATTTAAGTGATTCTCATTATATAAAATGTTATAATATTTGTAGTATTTTAATTGAATACCATTTCTTTAATAATTCCCTCCAACTCATTTAAATTTTAGCCGATTTTATTCTAATTTCAATTCCAATTTAATTTCAATTATAGCCAATTTTTATTTCCATTTTGGTCATCCCAATCCAATTTCCAAGTTTTTAAATTGAATCCCAGCCATCCATCTTTTAACTTAAATCCTAGATTTAATCCCAACCGTTCATTCAAATTAATCCTACGGTTGTGATTGATTTCCCCTATTTCCTATTTTTTAAACCTAGTAAAGACCCCAACCCTTTTTGATTCTTCCACTTTCTCTTACTCTCTTTGTCCCTCTCTAACTAGGGCAACCGCCCCTTCTCCTCTCCATTTGTTTTTCCAGCGAAAGCCACCGGATAGCGAGAACCACCGGCGGATCCCTCTCTTCCCTCGCCTCTTCTCCTTTCTCTCCTCCCCCTCTTCCTCTCTCTCCGTCTTCTTCTCCCCTCTCTTTCCCGTCGAGACACTGGCGGAAAACCAGCAGGCAGCCGCTGAGGCGAACTCCAGCCAGCAGCAGATCCGGCCGGCGCAGGCAAAAAGCGAGCAGCCGCCAGACGTTGCTCCTCCACAGCAAAATCCCAGGCGACCAGCAGTCGCCAGCGACAGCTTCAACCAGCGACGCACGGCAAGCTCCGTTCCAGCAGCCCCATTTCCAACGAGGGCAAGAGAACAACAACACCAGTCCCACGAGACTCCAGCAGCTTGAAGCTGTAGTTTTCGTACAAGACGAATCTCGACAAATCCGTCTAGGTTTGCCTTTGTTTAAATTACTATTCACTTTTAATTTCATCAATGATTTCTGTGATATTTTTATCAATAACAGTTGTCGATCTTGTGTTAAGCATGAATTGTTCTGATTTTGTGTGCTCTTTTTACATAAATTTGTTTCCGTGTTTGAATCTGGACAGAATTTGCATTCACTCATGACTCGCATGCGCCTGATATAATTTGCATTTGTACGAGTTGGTTTTTAAATCTGCCCATTAATACAAGTGCATTCAGCCTAGTAATTGTGAATTTTTGAATTGATTATTCCTTTGTTTAGGGTGAGCAATTCATATTCATTGAGTGTGTTAATTCAACTTGATATTTTCTCTGTTTATGATAATTGATTTTATGCTGACTGGTACTCTTAAGTCTTGCATGTTTGCTTGCTATGATAAAAGTTGCTAAGGTTTGGTCTCTGAATCCGTATTTCATCGCCTCCCTTAATTAATCTAGATGTCTTTGTTGTTCTTATGGGATTGTCATAATTAAAATTAGAATCAATAAATTAATTATGGCTTTGTTTATTATAATTTTGATTCATCTGACTTTTTTTTTTTTTTTTATAAATGTTATTGGTCTGCTTTGCTATTAGAATCTGTTAACTTTCGTTTCCATATGGCATAGATGCTAGAAATCAGTATATGGAGGTACGTAAAATTCGATCCTTGACTTATGTGTGAATATTTCTTTTCTTTAAATTGTATTCTCCCTGTCTGATTTCTATTTATCAATTGTCCTTAATTGACGTCCTTCACCTTTAATAAAAATGGGCAGATTTCTTACTTGTTTATATTTGGTAAAATTAATTAAAATCTGATTTGGTTCCTTTGAAATAAGAAATAATATTTGTTTGATCCTAAAATCATCCTTGTCTTATTTAGATGATTGTATATTTGGTAAAAAATAAATTAAAATAAAATCTAATTTTGGCTCTTTTGAAATAAGGAAATTATTTTTTATCCTAAAATAATTCTCTTCCATTAATATGTGTCTTCCTATTCACTATAAATGATACCTCTCATTCTCACATAGACTCATTCACTCATGCTCACATTCTAATAGCTAAACTAAAAGAAAAACTCTCTACTCTTGAAAGAAAATAAGAACTCTAGCAAACTTTGAGCTTTCTTTTGCTGCGTTGCTATTGTGGTTTGGAAATCCTGCTAAGCACTTCATTGCTGTAAATTTTCTGCACAATTGGTTAGCCCTTCTTCATTAGTTTAGACGTTGTTTTGAATTATCTTATTATGAATGTTGTTGTAGAAGCTCCCAAGTGCATTTCCTATCCCTCCTTCCTTCATATGTTTTGGTATTGACTATGTGTTTGCTTTGAATAATTAATATTCTTATATGATTTCCGTTCTGTTATATTTATATGTATTTGTAGTACTATTCTTTTCTTTGATTTAGCAGGGTTAAACTTAAAGTTCAAGATATTGAAGAGTTCCCATGGAAGAAAAACATTAGACACTGAATTCATTTAATTCGTGTTTTGTATAATATCTATTTCTTATTATTGGTCTTGTAATAATTCGTAAACTCTAACTCTATATGAAATATTCTTGGGGATCATCTACGGGGAGGGGGAATTACGTGCTACTTGTTTATTTTATTATAACTTGTTTAAAAAACATGCTTATAGAATTGTGATTTGTCCGTAGTTTAACAAATCTATTTTATATCTAATTAAGATGAAGTAAAATATGTCATTGTCGTTAATCATTTATTTAATCTTTAATTATAGTTTAAAAGTTGATCGTGTTTGAATTGCTTATTATAATATGCTATTGGATTGACATTAACCACCTTCTTAATTATTAATAAAATAAGTGATGTATGTTTGCTTCCTATTTCAATTAATTCAACTAAACCCTTTTATATAATAAATGAATAAATCTTGAATATTGTCATAATATGTTTTATCTTGAAATGTTATTCCATCATCTTAGATACCATGTTTATAGGATCTAAATAATTTTAAATATTTTTGAGTGTGGTATATATGCATATAAGTTTAAATAGTCATAATGTATGCCTAAGTTCGGAAGTCAATATCAGCATTACGTTTAGAAAAGCATGCCTATAGGACCCAACAAATAAAACTATGTCATTTAACTCGAATGTTTATTTTTAAATTAGATTTCGCTGCATATATCTGCTGCATGATTAAATCTGTTGTCAATTAATAAATTTCTGCACACTGTTCAACCATTAAAAAAAAAAAAATATTTTCTGCATAGTTTTTCTAAAAGATGCTACTTGCTACTTTAAGTTAAATACAATTTAAATATCAAACTTTCCACATCATAATAAATGCATACCTCTTAAAATCCGCTACTTTAAGTTTGCTGCCATTCGGCTCGAATTTTAATTTCTGCATTAAGAATAATTGTTTGGCCATATAAAATCAATTAAAATAAAATAACTTTTCCTTATATTATGAATTGTGTCATAACCCTTTATCCTTGATTAAATTATTTATCACATTTATGCTCACATACACTTAGTCTGAGACTCTCACAATTATTTGTATTTTTAAAGTATGATAATTAAATTTAGAGGCCAACTTGAAACCTTACTTGCTAAATGTTCGTCCAACATGTTTGACTTGGTGTCTAGGTGGGCCTATATATTTTATTTTTGTCTAAATCATCCAATAGTTGTCCAATGCCTCTTGGACATTAAGTGGGGGCGTTAGACACCTTTTAGGACGAAAAGCATGTGGTGGTGGGGCAGGGGTAGTTTAGGCCCTACGGATATGATGACATCGACTCAGGCTTAAGCGACAAACCTTGGTTTTGTCTGTCCCTACACGGAAGCCTATCGGAAAATAAATAAAAGTCGAGTGCTGATCCAAAAGTCCTTTAGAGCCTCCCTTTCCTTTTACCCTTTTATATGTTTTATTATATTATTTGGGGTAGTTTTTAATAAAAATGAATTTATTAGTATATCTATTCGAGTAATTTTCTATCTCCTCGCTTATCTCTTTTAATTATTTAATATCTATTTGTTGTATTATCACCTAGTAAGCATGTTTAATTAAATAATAATTAACTGAATTAATTAAATGTTTATATATTGTTATCACCTAGTTCGCATGTTTAAATTAAATAATAATAAAGTGACCATAATTGCTACTTGTAACCCCCACATATTGCATGAGATACGGCCGAGACCCACATTTGTGGACCTCGAGGGATGCTTAACACCTTCCCCTCGAGGTAATTTGAACCCTTACCCGATCTTTGGTTCGTTGACCCTTAGCTAGATTTAGTTAGGTTAGATAGGTGCCCTAACGCACCTTAATTCGTTAAGTGGCGACTCTTCATCTATCCGAAACCCAAAAGAGTTGTTAGGTCGTGCACCAAAACCCGTTTCGCGAAAAATGGGGCGCGACAGAATATCCCTAAAGGATTGAAGCGGTTAAGAATTGGGTTCGACCATGTTTTGTGATTGAAATTAGGAGTTTTGTGGGGCTTTCCAGTTATTATCGTCGATTTGTGAAGAACTTTACTTCTATTGCCACTCACTTGACAAATTTGACCAAGAGGAAGATACCATTTGGATGGACAGAAAAATGTGAGGAGAGTTTTCAAAAAATCAAGACTCTTTTGACCACCGCACCTATTCTAGCACTACCAGTTAAAGGTAAAGATTTTATTATTTATTGTGATGCTTCATATTCGAGTTGGGTGTTGTGTTGATGCAGGATAAGAATGTTATTGCTTATGCATAGCGTCAATTGAAGGTGCATGAGAGGAATTACCCAACCCATGATTTGGAGTTGGCAGCGGTAGTATTTGCTCTTAAGATCTGGCAACATTACCTCTATGGTGTTAAGTGTTAAGTATTTACTGATCATCGTAGTTTGCAGCATGTGTTCACTCAAAAGGATTTGAATTTGAGACAGCGAAGGTGGATGGAGTTGCTTAAAAATTATGATGTGACCATTCAATACCATTCGGGCAAGGCTAATGTGGTGGCAAACACTTTGAATCGAAAAGCGGTTAGTATGGGTAGTTTAGCTTACTTCAGTGTATTCAAGCGACCCTTGGCTAAGGAAATTCAGACCTTGGAGTCTAAGTTCATGCAGTTGGGCATCTCAGAAAGAGGTGGGGTGTTAGCTAGCATTAAAGTGAGGGCCACATTCAATGAGGAGATCAAGGCCAAACAGTTTGAGGATAAGAATTTGAAGGATCTTAGAAAGAAGATTGCAATTGGTAAGGCACAAGAGACCACTCTTGATGTGGAAGGTGTGCTCAATGTTAAAGGAAAAATATGTGTTCTTTAAGTTGATGATTTGATTCAGAAATTGTTAACAGAATCTCATGGTTCTCGATATTCCATTCATCCGAGTGTGACCAAGATGTACCGAGACTTAAAGCGAATTTACTGGTGGTCGGACATGAAGAAGGACATAGAAGAGTTTGTGGCTAAGTGTCAAAATTACCAACAAGTTAAGTATGAACAACAAGATCTGCAGGTTTGCTTCAAAGAATGTCAATTCTGGAATGGAAGTGGGAGAGGATAACCATGGTTTTTGTGGTTAGTCTTCCCAAGACTTTAGGGAAGTTTGATTCTATTTGGGTATAAGTTGATAGATTGACTAAGTTAGCCCATTTTATTCCGATAAGAATAGATTATTATACTGAACAATTGGCTAAAGTTTATGTGAAAGGGATAGTGAGGTTGCATTGGCTGCCCCTTTCTGTCATCTCAAACTGTGGTACCCAATTCACATCCAAGTTCTGGTGGAAGTTACATGATGAATTGGGCACACAACTCACTTTTAGTACAGTCTTCCATCCACAGATAGACAGGCAGTCAGAGAGGACTATTCAAGTGTTAGAAAACATATTGAGGGCATGTGTGATTGATTTTGGAGGGCATTGGAATAAATCCATACCTTTGTGTGAGGTTTCCTATAATAATAATTATCACTCCAGCATTGATATGGCACTATTTGAGATACTTTATTGGAGGGAATGTAGATCACTCATAGGATGGTTCGAGGCTGGAGATGTGAAACCTTTGGAGGTTGACTTAGTGAAAAATGTTCAAGACAAGGTAAGAAGTATTCAAGCTAAGCTCTTAGCCGCCGAAAGTAGATAGAAGAAGTATGTAAACCATAAGGTAAGAGATATGACATTTCAGACTGGTGAGAATGTTCTTCTTAAAGTGTCACCCATGAAAGGGGTGATGAGATTTGGCAAGAAGGGCAAGCTTAGTCCTCGTTACATTGGTCCTTTGAGGTTCTTGAATATGTAAGGACCATGGCCTATAGATTGACTTTACCTCCTAACCTATCGAGAGTTCACCCGATATTTCATGTGTCCATGTTGAAGAGATATCATGGTAACGGAGATTACATCATTAATTGGAACTCAATTGTGTTAGACAAGGACTTACAATATGAGGAGGAATTGTTAACAATTCTTTATCGTGATGTGCGTAAGCTGACGATCAAGGAGATCAAGTCTGTGAAAGTTCAACGGAAGCATCGTCCAGTTGAGGAAGCTACTTGGAAAATCGAGAAGCACATGCAAGACAAGTATCCCAAGTTGTCGTCGATTCAGGTACTACTTCATTCTTTCTTTAGCCTGTTTTTACCTAAGTTTGTCACTCGAGGATGAGTGATGGGTAAATTTGTATCTACTCTAATGACCGAGTTCCGTCGTTATAGAAAAGCCAACGGAAAAAAATGTTGGGCCGAAAAACTTTTTCGTAGTAACTTGAGATTTCCAACCTAGTCCAGATTTGGACGAAATAGGAGTCTATGAGGTCTAGGGAAATCTGGTAGCAATTGGGCGATCTAATTATGATTTTGACTATATGAGTAGATATCTAAGGCGTTAAGATATTCGTACGACTTTACATAAGTGAATTTTGGGTGAGTAGAACTCTCAAAACTGACCTTAGCGTGAACGGGTAATTTCTAAGTGTCGTTGGTTGAAGTTGTGTTGAGAAATGGGGTCTTGAAATTATTCAAATAGGTCATTGGTTCAGTTCAAGACACTAGGGAGGGATTTTTGCCACAAGGGCGGGGCCGCTATAGCGCGGTGAGGACCGATATGGTGAATCCGATGCGACTTAAGTCGAAAATAAACCCCAAAACGTCTTTATTCTGCACTTTTCAACTTTGAGAGTAAGGAGACGAACCCCAGGTGATTCTTGACAGTTTTCCACCATCTTTAAGGCTAAAGGTAAGGTTTTAACTCCTCGAATCCATTTTTTGATCTGTAGAACGTAATCTAATAGGTAAATATCAATGGGGGGTGGTTTTGATCTGAGAATTATGGTGGGAAAAGCCCTAATTTTGGTAGTGGGATCATGGGTCTGATCTAGGGTTGATAGAATTGTTAGTAATCCGGGTAATTAATGATTGTTTATTGATTCCCGTGTTATATTGATTGTTTGTAGACTAAGAACAATTGGAACGAATCCAAAAAGGGAAGAATCAAGTTTCTTAGGGTTTCAAGCTTGTTTCGAGGTAGGTGATGGTTATGATTTCATGATTGTGTGATATATGTTTGTTCTTGCTTCATTATAATACTTGTATGTATGTGAATGTTGCACTATTGATCACATTACTTGTAAATGAGGACAGATGATTGATAAATGCTATGAATCATGACTTGATTGTACGATTTTGAGAATGTACTTGGTGTTTGTGATTGTGGCTTGTTGAATGGATTGGGTGTTGTGTTCCGACACACTAACTTGGATCGGTTGCCACGTTCCGGCATAATTATGGGATTGGTTGCCACGTTTCGGTATAATCATTGGATCGGGTACCACGTTCCAGTATACTAACAGTTTGGATTTAGGTTCCATGAGAGGACTAATGATTTGATATAACTGTGTATCTTGATAAATGTGAAATTGTTCGTTGTTCATAAATAATGATGATATTGTATATGTTTGATATATGCATGTGATTATTTTGTTGTATTGACTTATGTATGTTACACTTAGTAGGATAGTCGTGTGATCTTACCAGTACACTGTGGTTGTATACTGATATTGCACTTGCTCTTTCTATATTGAGTACAGGGCATCTTCAGGCGGCTACAGACCTCGCTTAGAAGATTAGTGATCACTTTCGAATTCAAGGGTGAGTCAATTCATTCAGGCTGCCATGAGTTCTCCTTTCGTTTATGTCTACATTCCGGACTTAGACTTTTCTAGTTAGTTGTTAGTTTGTTAGTTTGAGGTTGTAACCCTTCTTGTTTAGACTCTTGGTTCATTGTAAGATGTTTTGGTAATTGACTTTCAGGTTCTAGGCGTATTTCTTCCTCATTTGTTTAGTTGTTAGACTTTTGTTTGTAGTTTATGGGAACTCCTATCTTTTCCTTAGCATTTAAACCTGCGTTAGTACACTTAAATGCCTTAGTTGTTTAGTTCTTTGGTTAGCTAATTAGTATTAATGGTTCTCCCACTGGAGGGTTAGTGTGGGTGCCAATCACGATAGTCTGGGTCATGACACGAACATATGAAGAGTTTTGTGGTTTAATACCAACCGAATGAAAGGCCTTGAAGTCTTTTTTTTAACTATTTTAACTATTTGTCAATCCAAGTTATGTGCTAAAAGTTATGTCTATTTTCCTAGGCACTACATAGTCTGCGTGAATTGGCATGCAAAGTGAACGTCTGTCGGGCGGCCACATGGTAAGGTCAGTGTTACTGTTCATATTGCGCGAACTTAGCTTCAGTTGCGCGACCACGCACGTTACTTCTGAGTACTTTTAGTTTTCTCTTCTTTTCATGTTTTATGAGGGGTATTTATGTATTTTTCTCATCTCAAAATCCCAACCCACGATTATTAATTTCTCCCAAAAGTCGAAGTCAGTCAGTTTTCATCCATGCCCTAGAACTTTAAGAAACACTAAAGCTAGGGTTTCAAGGATTCCAAGCGAGTTCTTCTTCAAGCCTTTTCAAGAACTTTGTTCTTCCAGGTATGTAAGGTTAATCATAATGATAGATTGATTTCGTCCACATGTCCTACATCTAAATTCAGTCAGTAAGAGTTTGATTTAGGGGTATACCCTTTGGGGTCATTTGGTAGCTGCATAAAACAAGCTTTATATATGTTTTAGAGTCCATATAACTTATACGACGTTTGGTAGGTGGTTAAGAACAAAGCTATTCATGTATATATTTAATACGATGTTTGGTAGGTGGATAAGAAAAATTTTATTTACATATATAACAAATACAATGTTTGGTGGGTGGATAAGAAAAAAGCTATTCATGTATAAAATTAATACGACGTTTGGTTGACAATTTTGAAATTCGCATAACTAATAAATGTATAAGTTATGAGGAAAGTTGTGTATTATTTATGCACAGTAGAAGGTGGAATAATTAATACATGTATAGATAATACATGGATAAAAAGCTAAAATGACAATATTACCCTTATCACTCCCACTTGACTATTTTCTTCTACATAATTAAATAAATATTTTAATTTAAATACAAATTAAAGTTAAAGAAGGAAACAGTATGATTGTAAAAAAAAAATTAATTTAAAGTATATATAATTTTATTAATTTTTAATAGAAAAAGCCAACACCCAAAGGAATAATTTATGAATAACTAAACTCTGCATTACTAGTACCCACATTACTAATACTTGCATACCTAATACACACATTATTAGTACTTGCATAACTAATATTCATATTACTAATACTTGCACAACTAATACCCACATTACTAATACATGCATAATTAATACCACATTACTTATACATGTATAACTCTATCCAACTACCACACGACCCCTTAGCTTTGAGCATTCGTGAGATGAGTATATTATTGACTTCTAGTTTTAAATTCTTGATTATGAGTTGCTATATATTATGCATTGAGATATTTAAGTTGTTATTCATGTTTATACTTCATTGAGAATATTTTGAACAAACCTTTTTCCTTAAATTGATTTTGAGAAGTTAAAAGTGAGTTCAAGAGTAAAAATTTAAAGTATCTTTTTTTAATGATTTCCAAATATATCATTTTTTACATGGAGAAACATAGCAATATTTTTAGAAAAGTATAAGAATTTGTAAGACAAAGTTATTACACAGTAGTTACCTCTTAAAGAGGCCTTTTTGAAAACTTATCTCAACTCAGAGAAAGCATTTTTACTTGAGCATTGAGTTATATAGTTTGGAAGTATTATTGAGCACCGATATAGGGAAGACTTCAAACAAGTCATATTTCCCATAAACCACAGAGCCAGTGTGGATTAGGATCACACCAACTTTTGGGCAAATCCTTACTATCTTTGAGTAGACCTTTATAGTGGATCCATGAGTTAAGTTTGTTCTATATCCCCGACAAAGTACATAACAATTCTGACAGTGTATGCAAGACGTACGTTGTATCATCACGACGCTCATCGTGATGGTTGTCGGTTAGAGAAACTCCCACTAAAATAAAGTATATTTTTATATATACATTTCAGTTCAGTTATTTGTTTTATTCAACTCTATTACATACTCATACATTCAATGTACTGATGTATTTCAACATGTATCGTTTCATGATGCAAATTCAGGTACTTAGGATCATCAACAGGAGTTACATTGATATCACACCATCCGCTTGTCATCTTTTGGTGAGGCCTTCTTGCTTTCGAATGACTCCAGTTTTATGATTTGTTAGTAGTAGCGTCTTGATGTGTCGTGGATCTTGTCACAACACCTATCTTTATATAATATAGGCTTCATAGATAAACAATTTTGGTCAGTCTTGCAGTATTCAGTTTCAGATATTTTATTTAAAACTTTATCTTTAATACTTAGTATTTTCAAATAACTTTGAGATTTAATAAATTGTTTTTAAATAATTCTTCAGTTTTGATGCTTGTGTATGCTTGAGTTAGTCTCCCGCTTAGTAATCAATCAGGACAAGGGTTCGCTTGGAGACCAATAATAGTTTTCAAGTGTCAGTCACGTCTTGGGTGTAGCCGTGTAGTCTCAGGGTATGACAAGTAACTTACAGAAATTTCACCAGTTTAGGAGCTAATTACTAAGGGTGTGCATAGGTCGATTCGGTTCGGTTTTATGTGTTATCGATTTGGTTTATCGGTTTTTGATTTTTAAATACGCTAAACCAATAACCAAACCAATAAGATATTTTTTTTATCAGTTTTGATCCTTAACAGTTCGGTTTTTTGTTTAACCAATAAGAAAATGCTTATCAAACAAATATATCACTTCTCTAATAAATTTGATGCAACAAGATAATAATGTAACTTTCCAAATTCTCATAAAATAGAGACAATAATAACAAGCATGAAAAGAATTATACATATTATCACAAAGAGAAATTAAGAGGAATAGGGTTCTAAGATTAGGTTCTGACGGTTTGAATAGTATGAAGTTGTGAACTCAAAGTCACAGCGAAGTATGAATTGAAGGCTAAATAATAAAGCCATAACTAGTGATATATTGAGATTAATATTTGATAGTTATGTATAGGTAAAAGTCCAAAATTACTATAGTCTTAATAGGTTATCAGTTTACCCAATAACCCAATATTAAAAACCAATACCGAACCGATACCTCAATAATTTTATTTTATGAAACCATTAAAAAACCGTTAACCCAATAACAATAAACCAATAATATTTTTTTCGGTTCGGTTTTTGCACACCCCTACTAATTATATAGATAGACACTAATTTATAGTATTACGGATCTTACTAGATTTTGGTGTGACCAAATACGTCCAGATCCGTCTAGTATACGTTCAATACATGTATCTCGGGATACATGAAGTCAAAGTCATGTAATTTATTCTAGATATATTATATCCAAGTGGATTCGCATGTATATGGGATACATCTACAAAAATCGTTCGTCTGCCTTTCATCTCGCTCGCCACTCCCCTATGTATTAGGTATCCCAGATACATGTGAATCACACAATATGCATACATGTACCTGTATCTAGTGTGTATCTATTGTTATTCACATGTATATAGGATACATAGACAAATTTGTCTCGCCTCTTTCTTGTTCTCACTCACGTCTCTCTTTATTTCAGTGTATCTGGTAGTACAAAAACAAGTATCTGACTTGAAATGTGGTATAAAATAATTAGTTAGTTATATAAAATATAATTATTTCAAACTATAGGGAAAATTAGTAAATATGGTAGAAATATTTGTGTAAATAGATAGTTTCTCCATTAGTAAATAGAGAAAAATTCAGAAATAGCAAAAATAATACACATAATAAGGTTGCGCTCCATAGTTATAGTTTTGTTTTCTATGGAGGTTGCAGTTGTATATTTCGTTTGTCCCTTTATATATTTTTCTTGCCATTATACAAACACTATAAATATATGCAAATTCAGTATTTATATATATAGAAATTTTTCAAAACTTTGTTAGTATATTTTGCTTTCCAATATCCAAATAGGGTAATTTATTATGAATTTTTCATAACTTATAGAAATCAAATGTATCAACAAATCGTATACAAATAGTTGGGGTAAGCATATACAAATATGGATTTATACAATCAAGAATCGAACTATACAAATTCTGAATTTATACAGTCAGGACCGAGTTATACATATTTTGGATTTATACAATTAGGAACCGAATAGCAAAATTTTGCGAAATTGTAGCAACAGATTAAAAGTAATTGAAATTATAGCTATATTACATAATATACTCTAGATGTTTGTCATTTCACATAATTCTTCCTAATAAATATGGTATGTATATAGGTTTAATTAGATAATTTTTCCTTAAAAACATTTTTATATATGGGCCTGAAGCATCTTGGGCTAAAATCAGCTATATTTTTCTTCTTTATTTTCAGCCAGTTATTCATCTTTAATTCTTTGCTTGTTGGTTCAAGAAGTATGTGTAATCATTTAAAATTTATTAAATATAAATTCATAAAATGATTCAAATTATATTGAATTCATGAATATATTAGACCATATAAATATTATGGATTAATATAATTGAATTAATTATTCAAATCCAATGAATATGGATTTAATTAAAGTCCAAATTAATTGATTTGGCTACAATAGATTAGCCCAATTTGCTATGCCCAAATCCATCTCATCCTAGAGCCTATTTTTTTGTGCCACGTGGCAAATGACGTGGCATGCCAAGTCAAACAAGAAGCCAATAGGATTATGACATGTGTCAAAGATGACAAGCCCGCTCCATAAAGTTCATATGTCATGTCACTTAAATTTGGTTGGCCAAAGGGAATCATGTTTCAATCGCAACTCCTCTATTCTAAAACTACAAATAGGGGTCCTCATAATTCAAAAAAGAAACTGAAAATTCTAAGCAAGAAGCTAGAGAAAATCCGTGGTACAAACGCCATAAAATTCTCTATAAGCTAAAAGTTTAAGAATTCAATCATTCAAGTTTAAGAAAAATCAAGATCAAGACCATCAGATTCAAGATCAAGCTCAAAGCCCTTGAATTCAAGTAAAAGTCAAGATAAAGATAAAGTTCAAGTTCATTAAAGATTCAAGAACAAGCTTCAAAGCCCTTGAATCCAAGATCAAGTTCAAGACAAATTCAAGACCATGCTCAAGAGCCCTTGAATTTATATTTAAAAAGGCGAATTCAGAGGAATCATAAAGATTGTAACACTCGCATTTTGAAATAATAAATATGATTGTTGCATAATTTTTCCATTCTTGATTATTGTTTTCTCGACGTGAATTTTATTGTCTATGAATTCTGGCACGCCTAGTGGAACAATCTCTACCTCTCATCTCAACTTTTCAAGCATCAAAGAATATCGAGATGACTTCCATGAAGAACAACTCTCGATCAACTACCTCTAAGGCATCTAGCTCCAAGTTCTCTACTAAAGTTGAAGGCATTCTTGGTGTTACCTTTGGAAGTTTCAGAGCTGTTACGAGAAGCAAGGCTACTACGCTAGGACAACAAACACTACAAGTATCGTCCGTATCAACTCATGTTTTTGGGTCTTCGACTAAAAAAGGAGAAAGTTCATCCACAAACGCTTTAGAAGGAGGAAGCAGTGCTGCTGAAAAGATCAAGAAGACATTGGCTCTACTTGAGCAATCTAGTTCCAAGAACTCTACCACAAGGGAGAACTATGATTTAGCTAATGAATCATCTCCCTATGCATCGCGTAACGTGAGTCTGCTGAAGATTAACTTACGCGACAATCCATGCTACTCTCCTCCATCTCCAATAACCATGCAAACGATGGTGACTGCTACTTCCTATCCTGAGGAACAACTCGCAAATCTGACGAAGTTGGTTGAAGGATTGACAAAGAATATACAACACCAGGAGTCTTGAATTGATAACTTGATGGATAGGATGAAAGAAATTTTAGATGGAGAAGCGTGTGCTTGGAAAGGATGTTGGAGTTCAAGAGATCGGAGATCCTGCGAAGAAAGCACTGCTTGTTAATGAGATGCCAATTTCTTTTGAAGGAATGATCCTACTCGATCGTTTGAAGGAGTTTATTGAAGGCACTATCAAAGATAAGTATGAAGTCTCCACCAAGTCTTCTCATAAGTATGCTAAGCCATACACTGCTTGAATTGATAACTTCAAAATGCCTATTGGTTATCAACCTCCCAAATTTCAATAATTTTATGGTAAAGGAAATCCAAAACAACATGTTGCACACTTTGTGGAGACATGTAATAATGTTGGAACCTATGGAGACCATCTCATCAAACAGCTTGTTCGCTCTCTAAAAGGAAATGCCTTTGATTGTTCACAAATCTCAAATCTAATTCTATTGATAATTGGGAGCAACTAGAGCACAAGTTTCTCAATCGCTTCTATAGCACAAGGTGTACGGTGAGCATGGTAGAACTCACGAATACTCACCAAAGAAAGGATGAACCGGTTATAGATTTCATAAATCAATGGAGAAACGCAAGCCTAAATTGCAAGGATAGGCTTAGTGAAGCTTCTGGAATTGAAATGTGTATCCAAGAAATGCACTGGAGCTTCTTTACATCTTGCAAGGAATAAAACCATAATCCTTCGAAGATCTAGCCACACACGCTCATGATATGGAGTTGAAGCAGTCCTGCCACTCGAGCGTCAAATACCTTCCTTAATACTTGCTATTCAAGAAGGGCTCACTGAAGAAGAAAATGCTCAACTGCATCTTGCTGAGTTAGAAGCACTTGATGAAAAGAGGTTAAAAGCCCAACAAAACCTTGAATGTTATAAACCTCGTCTATCTCATGCTTTCTATAAGAAGGTTCACTTAAGGTGCTTCCAAGTTGGAGACCAAGTTCTTGTTGTAAGAAAACCCATCATTACTTCGCACAAGTCTGAGGACAAATTTACCTCAAAGTGGGATGGACCATATGTTGTACAAGAAGTATATTCACATGGTGCTTACAAGCTTGTTGATGTAGACGGCGTAAGGATTGGTCCTATTAATGCAAAATTCCTAAAGCGGTACTACCCTTGAAGTAAGATGATGCTCCTTAAGGTATGAGCCTAAACTGCATGTCACTCCTGGCCCGCAAGAGTATAAATTGTGTACGGCACAACAAAAAAAAAAACCACTAAATCCCCCCAGAACTACGTTGTGACTTGATCCTCTTCACTGAGGTACGTACGCGCTTAGAATATATCCTAAGTTTAGTTGCATGAGTGTAAAAAAACCACATGTTCCCACTTGATCCGTCACATGAAGTTAAGGCGATAAGTATTTTATCTTTATTTTATTTCATCAAAATTCAGACTTGCACCAAGTATTGATAGGTCAATGGAGGGGGCAAACCCTTATAAAATATGAGTTTCTTTAACAATACGGATGAAGTCTTTAAATTTAGCCAAGTATGCAAGTTGAAGTCTTTAAATTCTTCGAGTTTACAAGTTGAAATATTAGAATCCTCTAAGTATACAAGTTGAAGTATTTGAATCCTCCAAGTGTGCAAGTAAGACTTCAAGTATGTAAGTAGAAGTCTCCAAAACCTCCAAATGTGCACGTCCTTGAATTTCCATGCCTTAAGGTGGACGAGATTTGTCCCTTCGCACCTTAAGCTAGCCTTTTGCGGATTTATCTTTAAATGAATCTTTGAATTTCCATGCCTTAAGGTGGACAAATTTGTCCCTTTGCACCTTAAGCTAGCCTTTTCCCGGATTTATCCTTGAGTGGATCTTTGAACTTCCATGCCTTAAGGTGGACAGATTTTTCCCTTTGCACCTTAAGTTGTTTATCCTTAAATGGATCATTTAATTTCTATGCCTTAGGGTGGACAAGATTTATCCCTTTGCACCTTAAGCTAGCCTCTTCACGAATTTATGCTAAGATGGATTTTTTTTTTGTATGTCGTACACAATTTATACTCTTGCGGACCAGGAGTAACAAAAAAAAAACCTGTCATGCCTTAAGGTGGACAAGATTTGTCCCTTTGCACCTTAAGCTGGTCTTTTCATGGGTTTATCCTTAAAAGGATCTTTAAATTTTAATGCCTTAAGGTGGACAAGATTTGTCCTTCGCACCTTAAGCTGGCCTTTTCGCGTATTTATCCTTAAAAAGATCTAGTAAAGCCTCAAGTTAGTGATCTTCAAGGTGGGGACGTTAAACACATCCCTTCACACCTTATGCTCAAGTATTTGAAATTTAGTAAAGCCTCAAGTTAGTGATCTTCAAGGTGGGGACCAGGGGCGGCTCAACGTGATTGGGGCCTAAAGCGAAATTTCAATTCGGGGCCTAAAATATAATCAAATTTCATATACATATTTATTCAAAATTTATTTTTCTTACACTATTTAGATGAAAATTATTAGTATTTTAATTTTTTTTTTTTAGTTATTAGTTTTAGGTAAGATTTTATCAACTCAACATTGAAAAACATCCTTTTAGTGAGACAATTATTATATGAATTGTTAACATAATTATACAAGTAATAAGTTGATAAATATTAAATAGAAATAAGATTTAGAACCATAGAATTTGACGCAAGAAGTTGATGACTTGATATACCCCATTTTAATATGATTGTAGTAATGCTTGAAACTAAAATTTAAAACGAAATAAAAAAGAATTTGTAATTCATTTTGTTCAACACTTTTCACTATTAATTCTTATTTTTAACAAAGTACTAAAGATGTTAAAGTGAGTAAAATAATATATTTTTTAAAAAATTATACTTTTTATCATAAATAATCAATTTTTTATATAAAAATTTTAACACATAATTTATCCTTGATAAAAATTTGAGGCCCCCAAATTAGCAAAAGCCTTATTTCCGAAAGCATAGGGCCAGCCCTGGCGGGGACGTTAAACACATCCCTTCACACCTTATGCTCAAGTATTTGAATTTAGTAAAGCCTCAAGTTAGTGATCTTCAAGGCGGGGACGTTAAACACATCCATTCACACCTTACGCTCAAGTATTCGGAATTTAGTAAAGCCTCAAGTTAGTGATCTTCAAGGCGGGGACGTTAAACACATCCCTTCACACCTTATGCTCAAGTATTCGGAATCTAGTAAAGCCTCCGGTTAGTGATTTTCAAGGCGGAGACGTTAAACACATCCCTTCACACCTCAAGATCAAATTCTTGTGTGATAAAGCTCTCCATTGCGTAGCCTCCGCAAAATACAAATGTTGCTACAAAAAAAAATACACAAAAAAAAAAAAAAAAAAAAAAAGAAAGTTGATGAAAATCAAAGGGAAAAGAAGAGAGAATTACTCTACTGCCGTTTACGAATCGGTTCCAGGCAAGAGCTCGTTGGTTGGTGTTTAAATTATGAAGAGCACACCCCTATTTATAGAGTTGAAAAGGTGATGATTTAGCTATCCATGTCCAAATCCAAGTAGGAGGGATATAAGGTATCCTAATAGAAATACACTAGGTTTATTTAAAATAATAATAATAATAATTTACCAAAGAAAAAAAAACGGTGGAGCTGCCAATTTCAATACGAAAAGGGACTTGTTGGTGATAACGTACTCTCCTAGACTCCTACTACATGATGGCATTGATTTTTCTCCAACTATGTTCACAAACCCATAATAAATTGTTATAATTCTTAAAGAATGAGCTGGCCAATGTAATGTTGATTATTATCACAACCTGCATGCCCATCAAATGCTCTTAAATCTTTGGTAATTATCCAATTTCGGCATACAAGAATTATATATATAAGTTGTTATTGATCTCAATTAAAATATCAAGTTAATACTTCAAGTCTAGTCTTCAAATGATAAAATATTTTGACTAGACTTGAAGCAGGGACATTTGTAATTACTTAAAATTTATTAAATATAAATTTATAAAATGATTTGGATTATATTAAATTCATGAATATATTAGCCATATAAATATTATAGATTAATATAATTGAATTAATTATTTAAATCCAATGTATATGGATTTAATTAAAGTCGAAATTAATTGATTTGGGCTACAATAGATTAGCCCAATTTCCTAAGTCCAAATCCATCTCATCTTAGAGGCCCATTTTTGGTGCCACATGGCAAATGACGTGGCATGCCAAGTCAAACAAGAAGCCAATAGGATTATGACATGCGTCAAAGATGACAACTCTGCTCCATAAAGTCCATATGTCATGTCACTTAAATCTGATTGGTCAAAGGGAATCTTGTTCCAATCGCAACTCCTCTATTCTAAAACTATAACTAGGATCCTCATAATTCAAAAAAAGAACCGAAAATTCTAAACAAAAAGGTAGAGAAAACTCGTGGTACAAACACCATAAAATTCTCTATAAGCTATAAGTTTAAGAATTCAAGCATTCAAGTTCAAGAACAATCAAGATCAAGATCATCGGATTCAAGAACAAGCTCGAAGTCCTTGAATTCAAGTAAAAGTCAAGATCAAGATAAAGTTCAAGATAAAGTTCAAGTTCAAGTTCATCAATGATTCAAGAACAAGCTTTAAAGCTCTTGAATTCAAGATCAAGTTCAAGACAAATTCAAGACCAAGCTCAAGAGTCCTTGAATTTATATTTAAAAAGGTGAATTCAGAGGAATCATAGAGATTGTAACACTCGCACTTTGAAATAATAAATACGATTGTTTCATAATTTTTTTGTTCTTGATTATTGTTTTCTCGATGCAAATTTTATTGTCTACGGTATGCAAAAAGCATTTTAATGAAAGTGGAGAAATTGTAGGGCATAAAATATGAACAATGAAAGTGGAGAAAGAGTATACTTACTATTTAGTGAAATAATAGTTCTAATTTGACTATTAATTCTTTGATAATGAATATTTCACATAAATATTAAAGAAGAGACTAATCAATTGTAATTATTATCACATGTTCATATCTATATATTTTGTTTAAATTATAAAACAAAGTTTTTTGGACCATCTTTTTCAACTAGGTATCAAGTGATCGCAAACATTAATCCATGAAAATGATGGAAACGAAGACAAAACAAGGATAGGAAAGTAATATTAGTAACTATATATATATATATATATATATTGTTATTCTGATAAACAACTATTTTATATCAATTCTCATTATTTTATTTGCCTACTTTTATTAGCATAACGTAACGATCAAAAGAAATACCACAAATTATACTATTTTAAAAGTAAAAAAAGTAGTACTAAAAAGGAAAATGAACACTTACTATTTTTGTTTATTTTTCTATACTAGGAACTAGGAAGAACATAGGATTCAACATCCTACTCAATGGAAGAACCTATATTGACCATTGTCAATGATTCTTAATGGATTGTCTTATTCAAAAACATGATGTGCCAATAATCTATCAAAATGAAGGATGATAATATATACCAAAATTTTCAAACACAACACAATTACTTTACTTTTCTGGAATTGTGTTTATTATAATATGTTATCTAATTACCTCAAAAGAATAAAAAAAATCAATACTTGAATCATTTCAGAGTTTGCCTAAAATTCTTATATGCTTCTTGGATTGTGTCTGCACTAGGGTCAGCATGATCTTTTAAGCCTCTCTCCACCTTATCTGAATTTGGGTTGTTGGCTAATTAATCCTTAATATATAGGATAGGAAATAGGACTTGGTGTGTTTGGTAAGAAAGGAAAATGCTTTTCACGAAAATATATTTTCCTCACAAATAACTGTTTTCTTACTTATTTTCTGGTGTTTGGTGAGCAAGAAAAAAATATTATCCCTAGATCATTTAAGTATAATCTGAAAACATGCTATGACATCGAATCTGCAAAATACTATAATCAAAAGGTGGATCCCGAACTGGGGTAGGATCGGGGTTAGGAGTCAGATCTCAATTTGAGGTCAGGATCGAGAGTCGTGTTTTGTGTCAGGATTGAGAGTTGAGATAATTAGGGTGTCGGTCTCAAAGGTAAGGTCTAGAGTCGGATCTCATATAGGAGTCAGGTTGATGTCAAGGTCGGGTTATGGAGTCAGATTACGGGTTCAGTGAGGATCAGGTCCCACCACAACCTTAACTTGATACCCAACTCTCGATTAGAGACCTTGGATAGGATCTTGACCCAAGGCTTGATTCCTGATCCTTACCCTCACCCTAGATCTGACCTCGACTTAGACTGACTTTCAATCCCTTCTTAGAACATGATCCGACCTGGAACCCAACTCCCAATGCAAGACTCGAGACCACGAATCCGACTAAGACATGAGATTCAACTCCCAATTTTGGATCGGTATTTTGACCTCGACTCGAGACTTGAAACTTGGGATCTGACCTCAACTTAGGATCCGACATCCAATCTCGATTCCTACCCGAGACCTGACTCTCAATTTCAATCTCAAATCAAGACCCAAGATCTGACCTCAATCTGGAACCCAACTCTCGATCTGATCCAAAAATCGGACATTAAGTCTAGATCTAGAGTCGTGTAGTGAGTCGAGGTTAGATCCTAGGTCTTGGGTCAAGGTCTTGACAGAAAATTTTGAAAAATATAAGGAAGTTATTTTTCTTAAATTTGAGGAAAATCAGTCCATTTGAAAAATATTTTGAGAAGATTATTTTTCCTTCCTACCAAACACACATGTTTAGATTCTTTCAATCGATCATCATGATGCTATTTTCAAACCCCATTGTTCTGGGAAAGACTATTGAGAAAACATCAAATTTAACTGTGTTTATTTGTTTTACCTAATGTCTGGCTAAAGATATAGTAGAGTATTACCTAAAAGGGTAAAATATTTCTCGTTGAAGGCCAGTCACCACTTTTTAATCTATTTATTTCTTTAAAATAACACATGGTGTTGAAGATAAGGAAAGCTAAAGATAAAGAATAGGTTGAGCAGTGTAGTATAATTAACATGTATAACTGTTAATTGTTATACAGTTTATAATCAAATTAGGACTGGGCTACTGTACTAGGCTACTATATGTTGTGTTAGCTAAAGTCGACTAAGAGAAGTTATGATTGTAGTACGTAGTAGTAGTCAACCGTTACTTTTGTAAATTGTATAGTTGTATTATAGCACGACTCTAAGTGTAACAAGCCTAGGACTGTACAATTCACTCCTATATAAGAAACATGTACTCAATTATTTATTCATCAAAACAATCCTTGATTTCTCTTATTCCTTTACTTGAAAATATTATACATGGGTCCTGCTGATTATAATTGAAAGTAGTCCGCTTTGATCTTTTAAACTGTGAAAATATATTTTTTTATATTCTTTATAGGTATATATACAAAGGAATTGATATCTCAAAAAATCACTTAACTTTAAAAATTTATCTAATATAATTATTAAATTTTATTTTATATCAGTAAATCATTCGACTTAAATCTTTAAATCAATATATCAGTCAACTAAACTGAGCACTTAAAAAAAGTTTGACATGGCAAAAAATTCAGACACTCATCATATACATGGTGCAAGTTCATCTTAATTATTAATTATAGAGCTCACATTTCTATATATCATACATCATCATAGCATTGATTGTGAGTTATATAAAGACTATCCTTCATTTCTATTACCACTTCAACCTTACATATAGGAGCTTTTTTGGCCTATTATTAATTAATATTTTTATTCCAATATATATACTTCTTTTGTTACTAATTGTTTGTCTATTTTTTATTTTTTAATTGTCCCTAATTACTTGTTCACTTTATCAAATCAAAAAAGAATAGCTTTTTCTACCTATTATACCCTCAATTAATTACTTTAAAAAAAGTAGAACTTCTTGATAATCTTGAGTTTTTAATTCATCTACTTCATAATCAATAGGGGTAAAATGGTAAATTTACCATGTCAATCATTATTTACTTAATAAGTGTGACAATTCAAAAATAGACATATATATATATATATATATATATATGAAATGATTGGAAAGGTCCCGGAATATCCACTATTACTTGAGTATGCCTTTTTAACTTCCTCCACAGATCTACACAAACATAATATAGATTCTAGTGGGGGAGACGATAAAATACGGTTTGACCAAGCGGCCTACATATTATAATATTAATATTGAAAAAATATAAATATGTTGGGAGAAAAATTCCCCTTTAAATGTGGGTCTTCAATTTATAGAGTTCTGATTTTTTCTTCTAAAAAGAATAATCAAATATGAAAGAGAATTATTTTTTTCTTTCAGAAAAATTGTAAAAATAATTATGATAATGCTTTAATTTTCTTTCAAAAAAATATAAAACTCAAATATAATAAGAAAATCATGACAAAAACCTAATGTCTATTACACTATATTTAAAAACGCTTTTAAAGATAATTATCTTCTCATATAAGAATAATGAAAATTATGCACATGAGGTTAATTAAACTCATATAATAGGTGTACGTTTATTAATTCTTGGAAGATTTGAGTAAGTTGTTCCTAACTTCCTTTAAGTTTATTGTTAAAAGTATGTGAGTAATTAAGTATTTCAAGATATATATCATCTTGCAAATTAACAGAGTTGAATAAGCTATGTATTCATTAGTGATACGTAAAGTGCTTACATCAAACCTAAAATACCATATTTAATACGCTCTCCGTATCACATTAAATAAATATTTTATTAAAAATATTTGTCTTATATTACTTGCTAAATTAGAATAGAATTAAATATTTTTTTCATTTTATCCCTATAATTAATACTTCCTCTGTCCCTAATTACTTGTCCACTTTTCATTTTTTAATTGTCCCTAATTACTTGTCCACTTTTCATTTTTTAATTGTCCCTAATTACTTGTCCATTTTGACAAATCAAAAAAGGACAAAAAATTTTTTTATTATACCTTCAATTAATTACATTGAAAAATATTGAACTTCTGAAAAACTTAAGTTTTTAACCCATCTACTTCATAATTAATAGGGGTAAAATGGTAAACTCACTATGTCAATCATTGTTTTCTTAATAGATGTGTCAATTCAAAAGTGGACAAGTAATTAGGGACAGAAGGAGTATGGCTTATGGAAGTTTAAACAAATTTTGAAAATCCAAAATTTTTATTTTCAAGAGCCTAATTAATATGAATAAAGGACAAAATAATAGGACTTATCAATTTATTAATAAATTTTTAATTACCGTGTAAAATAGAAAGTTTTTATCTAATATGGGTGAGAGGGCGTGGTGTAAAGTTAAGTGCCTACCATAAAGGCACAAGGTATATCATAAGAACGAATATGATATACATGCATATTTATGATATAGGTACAAAATATTCCTTATTTTTCTTTTTCTTTCATAGATCTTTTTTTAATATTATAAGTGGAGCTCCAATACAAAATGGGTCAAATCCACGTACCCAAATTTACCTTTCAACAGTCAATTGTGATATAATATGATTCTTACCACAAAAATAAGACAATATTCTTTTAACAATAGGATATATAATATAATTAGACTGAAAATCTAATGGAGAGCAATTAATATTTCTCAAGTTAATATTATGGAGAAAAATTCAATCATTTTCCCTTTAATTTTTATATATTAAATATAATAAACACCAATAAATTAGAAAGTGGAGAGAAGAAAAGAAAAAGAATTATTAGGGAAATCGTTTGATTAATATAATGATTAATTAAGAGAACAGTCACTCTCAAGCCATCTAAAATGTTCCTTTCCGTTTCATTTATTAAGGGTTTGACGAATAAAATTGAGATTCTTTAGTGTCACTCTTAATCATATGTAAGGGCATTTAATATTTTTGTATATAATATGATATTGTGTCATTATTAGGAGAAAAAGCAAGCGAATATCTGTCCTTTTTTCTCTTCAACTCCACCTTTACCGTCCTTATCATTCATGCCCCTATTTACCACCTCATCATATTAGACAAGCTAATTCAACCCCCCCCCCCCAAGCCCACCACCACCACCACACCCAGTGACATATATATATTTTTCAGTCAAAAATGTTCATACTTTAGGATAAGTAAAAATATAAAACTTGTTAGTCAAATTATAAAGATTGGAACGGCACCTTTGTTTTCTTAAAAACGAAATTAATTTTTTTAAAAACAAAATGCCTTAAATCTGGGATCAAACACAAGACCTTGAGGCAACTTTCAACAACCTTACCCATTGGATTATCTTTCTTTAATATATCAAGAATGTTCAGCAATTAGTATATATCAAAAGATATCGATATTTAATTTTTTGACGAAGATTGTTCATCTGACCACCCATGTCTCCGATACCTCTACCCCAAACCAACCAAAATGAAACACACACACCTACTCATACTACACAAAAGTATACATAATGCAACCCTTTTTTTCTTTTAGCTGGCACATGTACAAATTAACGTCGACATCTTATATTACCACGGGACTAAAGGAGAACGTAGTGGTAGCACGCTAGCGTGCATTTCAATTCTAATTTATGGTTCACGTAAATTTAGTAATTTGTTAAAATTCTCTTTTTCTATATAAGTATATATAAGCTTACTAAATATTTGTGACTATTTGGCTGTAAACGGAATTAGTAGTGTATATAAATTTGAGATCCCGCTATAAAAATTTATAAAGTTAAAATTTTAAATCTATGATCTTTGCAAAAGGTAAAAGAAAAAAAAGTATGATAGGTTTCATTACAATGACAAAGCAATTTTTTTTTTTTGACTAGAGTATTTAGAAAATACAAACTGGTATAGTCAGTGAATACACTAAGGGGTCGTTTGGTTTGAATATGAGTTATGATGTGATAAGTTATGTTAGGATAAGTTATGTTGGGATTAATTATGATGGATAAGTTGTCCTAGGATTATTTCTTATTGAGTGTTTGGTTTGTTATATTCAAAATAATATTTATTGATAAATTTTAAGAACAAGTTGTTTGTTTACAAAATTACCCTTCACTTTATTTAAACTTTTTAAATTCTTCTTTGTGAGCTTTAGTTATTCATTTTTTAAAATAAAATTTTTATTTTATTTAACTTAAATATTTTTGTTTATGTATTCCCATGATAAGCACCGTGTGTATTTAAAAATATAGCTTTTTTCCTATTTAGCTTAAAAATAGAACTTTCCTCTTAGGTTTATTAAAGAGAAGAAAATTTATGAGAAATCAAAATAAAATAAACATAAGAATTAGTCAAATAAATTCATAAATAAAAATTATATTTATATAATATAATTTTTTAATAGAAAAATATGTATAATTATCATAAAAATAAGGAGCAGTAAATATTATTATACATGATATTAAAAAAAATGTAAATATACATAAATGTGAAAAATGGTGTATAAAAAGGATTTAAAGGGACATATTTGTCATTTACCTATTTTATCTCGGGATAAGTTATCCCGGGATTACTATACCACCCATGGGGAGGGATAAGTTATCCCGGTACTAATTATTAATCCCGGGATAAGTTATTCCTGACTTGCCAACCAAATAACATAATTTTTTTTTTATCCCATCACTATTATTTCTAATCCCTCACACCAAACATATCCTAAACTATTAAGGACATTCAAATATTCAATTCTTACATATTGCAAGTCAAATTAATTGAGTTGTTTTCATTGTGACGATTGGTTGTAAAATTAGTGTGACAAATGGATGGGTTGAGTCAGATATGATGGGTTGAAAACGGGTCAACATAAAATGCATAATAATCTGATCCACCCATAGTATTTCACATGCATAAAAGTGGATCGGATTACAAAGTCAGTTTAGTAATAGAAGGGTTGATCCATATTTACTTATATTTTCATGAGTAAATGACACTCTCTACTTTATAATTCAATATCGAGTAGAAATCCAATAAATCTATTACTGATTTGCAAGTGATATTTTACGTTTCTATTTCTCTGCGTTACATTTGAAATCAAAGGAAAATTTACCAAGATCCTATCTAACCACGACCCTAGGAACTGACCTCGGGATTGAGAGTTGGGTATCAAATTAGGTCTCATGTTGAGAACAGGGTCGGTGCTTGAGTCGAGTCTAGATTGCGAGTCTCTGGTTAGCGGATGGGGTTGGGAGTTGGGTCTCGGATTGGTGCCAAGAGTCGGGTATAATGTCTTGAGTTAGGGTAATTAGTCGGGTTGCGAGTTTAGGTTCTGGATCCCAAGTTGGAGGTGGGATTAGATTGAGAGTCAAGTCAAGTCTCGAGTCAATTTCTAGGTCGAGTTTGAGAGTTAGTGGGTTGATTAGGGTTAGGGTCGTAAGTAGGGTTGGGAGTCAATTCTTGAGTCAGTGTAGCAAATTAGGGTCGAAAGTCAGGTCTTAGGTTAAGGTAAGTTAAGTATGAGGTCAGGGTGAGAGTTCAGCTTTAGATTAGGGTTAAAAGTCATTTTCCATGTTGAAGTCGAGTCCTAGGTTCGGGTAGGGGTCAAGGCGATGAGTTGGCTCGTGGTCAAAGGCTTACGTCTCGATGGAGATTGTAGTAGAGAGGTTGGCCTAAGTAGAGGAGTGGGGTGAGCAAAGGTGGAGGACGGGGCGGTAGAGTGGAGGAGTGAGTGGTGGGGTTAGGGGAAAGGGTGTGGGCCTGAGCGAAAGGTGGGGGTAGGTGTGGTGTTGGGTATCGTGATGGGGTAGGTGAGGGGCTTGAAGTCAGAGGTGGATGACTTATGTTTGACGTTTTGTGGTGGGATGGGTGATGAGGTTGGAAGAGAAGTTTTGAAAAATACTTTTTTTGTATGGAAGTCATTTTTTCTTAAATTGAAGTCGTTTGAAAAATATTTTCTAATATTTAAGTAAGAGAAAAAGGAAAAACATAAGCATGTTGGAGAATATCTTCTTTTACACCAAACACACCTCGGATGTTCGCTCAATTTCTATATTTATCTACATCATTACAGTTCAATTATGGGTTGAAGCCCAAAGTTTACTCATTATAAAAGATAAATTTTCAAAAATGATTGTAACTTGGGCCTTATTAGCAATCTATAACTATAGTTTATGTATTTATTTTATTCATAGCAATTGTTTGAGATATTAGGAAAAAATAATTGAAAATTAGAGGTGTCAAACGACAGTATTTGTTGTATTCATACATGTAGATGTCGAAATCGATGAATACAATCAGTGTGTATAAAAAGACACAAACAACAAAACATATAGGAGAATATATTCACTTGTTCTAATTTTACATGTATTCATTTGTTCTAATTTGGCTTGTATTCATTTGTTGTTGTATCACTTGTATTCAATCACTTTAATTTTACTTGTATTTATGCGCTCATTTAGGTTGTAACAATGATACAGTTCAGTTGTATACAAAAATTAAAAAATATATGGAATTTTATTCATTCACGTTAATTTCATTTGTATTAATTTAGTTTGTATCACTTGTATTCATGCAATCTAATACACTAATACAACAAAGTGTGTGTGTGTGTGTCAGGGAGAGCGAGAGAGAGGGAGAAAGGGGAGTGAGGAGAGAGGTGAGGAAGAAAAAGAGAGAGGGAAAGGAAAGATGCTAAAGAGAGTTAAGTATAACTATGAAATATAGTTTTTTAATATATAATTATTAATAGTAAATATATAACACACATTTATTATGCCACGTAAAATTTCTAGCTATTTTGAATCGACAGATACGGAAGTGGCTAAAGAAGTCGGAGGAAAAAGGTAGTTTGACAATTATTTACACGAGGGTATATTAGTAATCTGAAAATTGGCAACATTGAAAGAAAGGGTAAGGGGTATGGAGAGAATGATTAAATATGGATTCATTTTGCAATTGTATTCGATCAACTTATGTATCTCATAAGTGTAGTAATATATGTGTTAGGGTTTTGTCATGATTTTCTTACCTTATTTGAAATTTATTTTTTCTCTTGAAGGAAAATCAAAGTATTACCATAAATGCTTCAACTTTTCCCGAAAAAAAATTATAATTTTCCTCCATATTTGATTTATTCTTTACTCAGAGGAAACGTTTGGAGATCTATAAATTGAAGATTCACATTCTCATAACAAACACAACAGAATCCACAGTGTAGTCGTTTAGAGACTTTTATTTATGGGGAAATTTTCCCTCTACAATTTTAATGTTTTTGTTAATTTTTAATATGTAGGCCAGTTGGTCAAACTCCATATAATAATATTTTGATTTTAGTAGAAGTTTTTATCATCTCATTTATCAATGTCATGATTTGCAATTGTAAGATTTCGTATGACGTCCTAATCACTTTCAAACTCAATAATATGTATATTAGAATTAAGAATAAAATAAAAATAGAAGTAGAGTTGAATAGTATAGTATAGTATAGTACTAGTATTTAAGAAAGGGGGAGATGTAAAATGGAAGCAAAGAGATAAAAATGGTGATATGAGTGGGGGCTTGTAAGAGACTCAACAATTACTCAACAATTGCTTTTGGTGCATGACAAAAACAAAAGCTATTAAGGGGAAGGGTAAGGGACCCAAAGAAAGCGACTTCCACTTGTCTTAAATTTTGCAAAATCACGCAATGCGATATGGCCTATGAATATGGGAACATCCCTTAGTGGACCTCACCCATTTTGTCCCCAACCTTCCAATTCACAACTAGGGTCCGTTGGGGCATGTGATATGGTATCATGATATGAAATCATGATACGAAATCATGAGATGAAAATTAAAGTTTTGTTTGAACATGCGATATGAAATTTTTGTGTTGTATATTTTCTGATAAAAATAAAAATATCATAAGTTATAAAACTATTAAAATAGTCCCAATTGTTTATTCAATCTTATTAAATAAATAAAAAATTATAAAATCGCATAATAAAATATTACAAAGTTGTTTGTTCTCCACTTAAGTAATTGTTTCATCTAACTTTAATATAATAAAAAAAAATTGAACATAAATTGTAGTGTACTAGTCTTTAATATAATTCTCCCACATAGTACGGACAATTTCCTTACGTTGAAATTGCATTTCTCGATTATGTGACCGAGAAGACTAACCAACATTGTTACTTTGAGCCATTTGTTGGTCAATATCATCCGCAACTATATTTTCATGGTCATAGACCATAAATATTTCATCACTTTAACAATCGGTTGGTGTGAGTTAAAGTGGTTATATGCTGGTGAGAATAATAAATTTTATGTCGGTGAGAATAATAAATTTGAAAAAGGAATGATGTGATTATAAATTTTATTTACATATGAAATAAATGGTTAGTAGATATAAATGTGGGGTTGTTTTAACAAAATATAAACTCGTGGATCAATTTTTGTATTACAATATCTCAAATCATGATATGAAATTACCATATAATTCCATATCATGGTTTTTGGAGAATATGGAATTACATCTCATGAGATGGAATCAGCGTAAAATCGCATGCCCAAACGCTGATTCCATCTCACGATACCATATCATGATATGGTATCGCATGGTCAAACGCCTACTAAGATAACTAAAATACGTGCAATTATAATTGTCCACTATTTCCTCTGTCCCTAATTACTTGTCCATTTTTCATTTTATAATTGTCCCTAATTACTTATCTATTTTGACAAATTAAGAAAGGAAATTTTTTTTTTACCTATTATATCCTCAATTAAATGATTAATTACTTTGAAAAATGTAGAACTTTTCATCCACCTCATAATTAATAGGGGTAAAATGATAAACTCACTATCTCATTAATTGTTTTCTTAATTGGTGTGTCAATTCAAAAGTGGATAAATAATTAGGGACAGATGGAGTATTAATTTAGCATAGAAATTAGGGAAAAAGAATAAATATACTCCTAAACTATCGTAAATGTTATGTAGATATCATCCGTCATACTCTTGGGACATTGGTGCCCCTGCCGTTCAAAAACTAGAGCATACATGTCCTTCACTTTAACAGAAGACTAAATAGGAACACGTGGGACAATTTTATTCGTCGATCCGATATTGAATAAATGTCGGATTGGTGGATAAGATTATGACACGTGTATGTCCGTTAGTATAAAGGGTATATATGCTTTAGTTTTTAAACTGCAGGGGCACCAATGTCCCAAAAGTATGACGAAGGGTATCTGCAAATCATTTACGATAGTTCGGGGGTATATTTATCCCTTTTCCCTAGAAATTAAGAAGAAATAAATAATATGAGTAATTTTATCAATTCACCCTTATTAAATATAAGTCATCTAAATCATTAAAAAATGAACAATATTTAACAACAAAAGTAAAATAGATACAAATGATAAATAATTCATTGGTTTTCTAAACTGGACAAATATTGTTGGACATTCTAAAATAATATAATAGACAAGTAAAGATAGACAGTGAAAGTACTCATCTTTTTCTTTTAACTATTCTTTAATCCTAACTTTCTACGTGATATGTTTAAAACCTCAAAATTAAAAAATATCTTAATATATCTGACATGATATATTAAAGAGATTCAAAATTCTTCTTTTACTTTCGATGTATACCTTTTGAAAATTATATTGAAATGCAATAGTAATATTTTTTAGGAGAGAGAGATAGAAAGAGGTTCATGATTCCTAGGGAGACAAGCAGACCAAGTGAGGGAAAAGTTTGTATATATGCTTTGGATGCTTTCAATTATATGTAAACCCTTTATACCAAAATGTCAACCTTATTAAATCTAAAAAGTCAATTGCTTTTCTAATTATCCTCTCTCTCTAATTGGATCTTTTTGGGTGAAGGGATGGTGGTGGGTAACACTTTCAATTGTTACAAACGTAATATTAGTATTAGAGTAGAAGTAGTTGGTGGTGGTTGTTAGCTACATATTCGACATGACATATATAGATACTTATATATATATATATATATATATATATATATATATATAAATAGAGAATAAGTTTAATTATAATGGCGTTGTAATCTTTTTACATATTAACTATAGGTCTAGAATACATAAATTGTAAATTTTGAGTTCGAGTTTCGAGAATAGAAAACTTTTGACATGTTCATTCAACAAAAAACATAATTAAGTGGACTATCAGATTCAAAAATCAAATATCAATATTTATTAAAAAAAAATTATCTGAACAATAAAAATAACTTAAGGAGGTTAATAACAAAAGAAGATGCAATAGAATGCAACAGGAAATATTTTATCCCATGCTATCTCGAAATAAAAATGAAAATAATGAGTTGACAAATTAATCACGTGTTAAGTTATCTTTATATTATACAATAATAATAAAGGCTTTAAAGTGTAATATCAAACCTAATAGGTTATTATTGTATTTTAGAAGACTTATAATCTTTGTTTTGTGTAGAGATTAATGTAACGGTGAAGACTGATCTTAATGCTTTATTGTTTATTCCCAATAAAATAAATTATGGCATCCCAATTGAAACACGAGTTAGGTTGCTAGTCTTCTCATGACATATGTGGCTACAAATCATATATATAAAAGGTTAAGTTGAGCTCATATATATAATGTAAGTTTTTGTTTTCAGATTTATCAACTATATGATATGCAATTGTAAGCTTCCGCATAACGCCTTAATCACTTTCATAACCCAACAGGGAGAAGGGATTTTGGATAAAAGTTATAGAAGAAGACTATTTGATTTGAGTTGTTCTTGGGTTGGGTTACAAATGTACAATACTATATATCTCCTATTTATATTTATTTATGAATGATTCTAGATACTACAAAATCTAGAATATTTCATGATTCTCTATAAATATCTAATTCTTCTAGAACATCTACAAGAAAAATCTAGTAAACTTTATCTTCTAGATATTCAGATATTTCTTTAAGATAATTATCCTATATACCATCCTAGACTATTCTAGAGACATTACTAGAACAACCTATCATATTTCAAAAAATCAACCTTAACTTTTTCACAATATTTTGGTCCAAAAATATCCTTACCGACACTACTTTGATCCAAAATAAATCTCTTCTTTTATTTTCTTTTTGACACTGCACAAGTGAATTCTCTTATAACTAAGTCAAATAATTGTTTACTACATAAAACTATATCCAAATTTATCGAGTCTAGGATAAAATTAATTTGTTCTGCATCAAACACAAATTTTACTTCCTTTTTATGCAATGGAACAAAGGGGGTGAGCGACCTTTGAAAAGTTCATGATAAACCTCCTATAGAATCTCGTATGACCCAAGAAGATTTGTACACCTTTTACGATTTTTGGAGCAAGTAGTTTAGATATGATTTTAATTTTTATTTGATTTATCTTTTTTCCCTTTTCAGAGATCTTATAGCTCAAGATAATTACATCTTTCATCATGAAATGATATTTTTTTTTCGATTCAAGATGAATTTTTTTTCTTCATATCTTTGCAACAACAATGTCAAATGGGCCAAACAATCGTCAAATGAATCCCCTACAACTGAGAAATCATTCATGAATAATTCCATTGTATCCTCTACTATGTCAGAGAATATTGACATTGTGTGCACCTTCGAAATGTAGACGGAGCATTGCACAAGCCAAAATACATTTACTTGAATGCAAATGTCCATAAGAGCAAGTGAATGTGGTCTTGTTTTGATCTTTTAGTGTGATAGAGTTTAAATTATATCCCAATCACTCATTTAGAAAGCAATACTAATCCTTTCTATCTAACTAATCTAGCATTTGATCCATGAAAGAAATTGAAAAGTAATTATTTTTCTGTCCTTGCATTTAGCTTTTGATAATCCATACACACTAATTAACCTATCACCAACCTGATAACAATCATTTCCTCCTTCTCATTTGAGACTAATGTGATCCCTTTTTTCTTTTTGGCAAACATTAAACTAGACTCATCCATTTGCTATCCTATATTGGATATATAACCCCAACATATAAATATTTATTTATATACTTATTCATCACCTCTTTGAAAATTTTAGTTATAAATACTTCGCAAATATGAGTACCTATATCTTCTATCTATCTCTTAATATAAAAGAAACACATGCATTTATTTTAAATATTTTTTCTTTCTTGCTTCCTATTTTTGTTTGAATACTTCAGTCACAATGTTCAATTGAAAGTTGAGGTAATCTAATCCAAATTAAAGATAAAATAATTTAAGCATTTGATAGTAAAAAAATTGGTTTCTCGCTATTTGATATACTATAAGAAAGTGAAATTTATACTACAGTAATCATCAGTTAGTTATTAACTAGAATAAATTTTCTGATAAAATAATTAAAATTTACATAGGCAAGATTTCAAATTTCGAAATTGAAAAAAAAAAATTCTTGTCAAATATATATTTTAAATCTTGATATATTTATATATGTTAAGTGAATAGCAATGGTGATGGAAATTAAAGAATGTTTTCTTAATTTCTTATAAATTTAATTAAACAAAAAAATATGCCATAAAGAACAAATTAGTTAAAACATATTTATTTTTATTTTACTAATGATTTGTTATAAAATTATTACTACAAAAAAGAGAGCACAAGCACAAAGGAGGTAAGCTAAACAAAATTAAATTTGAGGAAAAATTTATGTAATTATCTACAATGACTTTATAGGCAAACTAATTGATTTTTTAACACAAAATAAACATAAGTGAATTTGATAAAGAAATTTTCTATTACTGAATGACCATTTAAGTTATTTAGTATTCAAGTTGATCGTCGCAGACGGGATCAAGCAAGACACAGTTAAATGTTATTATAAATATTTAAACGATAAAAATTTTAATTTAAATATATAAGTGAAATTTCATGTCAATTTTAAGGATTTATTTGACTATAAAAAAAATAAAAGTAATTTTTTTGTGGGGGGGGGGGGGGGGGGGGATATGACAAAAAGTATTTGGTCATATAACTTGTCATTTTATCACAAATATTTTTTATAAAAAATTTAAATTTTCAAAAATTAGAAAATACAAGGTTTTGGGCCAAATTCTTTTTTCTGCAAACATTTAAAAATTTAAAATTTAACTCTTTTTTTTTTTAAAATATCCTACCATTTATTAGTTAAAACTTGATAAGTTTGAGAAACACACCACGAAAACATGAAGGCACCTACGTGTATGATGTATTTAGAATAAATATAAACATAAAAATTAAAAGTTCCTTTTTGAGCTGAAAAACTTCCGTAGCTCTTATAATAATTTTTGAAATTGATTATAAGCCAATTAAAGATTATAATTTACGAGTTTTAATTTTTATCAAAAAACATGGTCATTAACAATTATAATACAAATTTATAAGCATTTAATAGTTTTTAGCATTTATGTATATATTAATATTATTTTTAAAAAATTATAACCAAATACATGATGAAACTTTAGCCACAAATATTTTATCAAAAAATATTCGATTTCTATGATTAAACATTAGTTAAATATTGCATATCACTCCAACCTTTTTTTTTTTTTTTCTTTTTAAATAGTCATCTTTAAAAAATGATTCGCACTTTCCCTACCACGTGAACACATGAGGGCATATTAATTTGAGTATATAGTATATACTGAGAATTTGAGGTCACTAGAAAAATTAAAAATTTACAAATAGCTTTTTTAAACCAAATTAAAAATTGCAATTTATTTTATTTTTCCATTGAAAAAGAAAGTGAACAAATTAATCCTCTAAGAATTTAGCTAATCATACTATTATTTTTCTCTCTCTTTCACGCCTTCCATGCAGCATGTGCTTTGTCTTTACATGCACCTTCTAAATTCCATTTAAATTAAACACCTTAATTTCTTTCTTTCTATGTACTTTAATTCATTTATTAGAAAGTTAAATTAATTATAATAAATATGTCATTTTTTAATTATAACACAAGCTGCAAAATTCTAAAATGCTTTTTATTTGAGGTTGGTACATATTATTAAGCGATAATATAATAACTCAACTATAAAATAGATAAATATAAATATGCATAGTTTTTTATAGATTTAAATTAAAAAATATATACTTTTTTACTAATTAAGGTGTTCAATTAAAAATTTTCTTATTTATAAAAAAAGAAAAAGGAAAAAAAAAAACAAAAACCAGGCAATGCATCATTATAGCTTGGAGAGAGGAGAGAGAAAGTTTGACACTGTTCACACCTGTGTATTTTCTTTTCTTAGCACACAAAAGTAGGAAATGGGGTTGGGGAAGAGAGAGAGTGTGTATTTTTATCACTATTAATTATAGGTTGTGAATTCAAATTTTAGATACGTAGAAAATTTTGTTGGATAGATCATTTTATATTTTTGATAATGCATAATTTGAATTTAATCGAGATTTTAATATAAATTCCGAATATCAAATGAAACAAAATGGAAAAAAAAAAAAAAAAAGAGAAGAAGGTGACCACATTTGTTGCCAAAAACAGGAGTGTTGTTGTGTTTGTAATAAACAGAGCTTACTGTTGTTCAATCTTTTCACTGTTTCACCTCTTTTCTTGTACTACTTTTCAGTCTATACCTACCTACCCACCCAACCATTAGTATTGATACTAACACACTGTACCATGTGGAGGAGTAATACACTCTTATCTTTTTTTTCTCTACACAAAAAACTACTCTTTTTAACTTTTGGTTTCTTCTCTTTTCTTGTTTCTTGTCCTCTGTAGACTATAATTTCTCTCTTTGAGTTGATGAGTGAAAGAGGGGGCTCTCGTTCTCTTGGAGGAGAGAGCCTGTGATTTTTTTTAATGGCCTTGTGTTTGCAGAGAGGAGGTGGAGGAGGAGAAAGTGGAAGCAAAAACGATATGGATAATGGTAAGTATGTGAGGTATACACCAGAACAAGTTGAAGCTTTGGAGAGAGTTTATGCTGAATGTCCAAAACCTACTTCTTTGAGAAGACAACAGCTTATTAGGGAGTGTCCTATTCTCTCTAATATTGAACCTAAACAGATCAAAGTTTGGTTTCAGAATCGAAGGTATTCATTTCTCTTCTTCTTATATATATGACTTTTCATGCAAAATTTGTGCTTCTTTTTAGGAGTTAAATTTTTGTCACTTCTCATTTCTATAGATGCAATTTTTTTCCAGAAAAAAGTGTATCTTTGTAGATTTGGTTATATGTTTTTTTAAGTTTATTAATTGAATGACTAGAAGAAGATAAATGTGGGTTGTTTTGGTTCTTTTAGAAATTTTCTGCCCTTCTACTGAAAATGGTATTCCTTTTCTATGTGCTCCCCTATAGATACTTGTATTTTATTTTTGTTTTCTTCTTTTCAACTCTTATGGACTTCTCCAATATTATCACTTGTTGCTGAGGCTCTTTGCATTTTCCCTTTTAATCTCAAAAATATCTGCTTTTGAGTATATCTGGATCAGCTTACAAAAAATTGAAGTGAAATGTTAGATATTGAGAATTTTATCTGTCAATTTAAAAATGCTTCTTTCTCTTGAGTTTTGTAGCTATGGGGGACTGGGAGATCTCCATTGCAACATTGATTTGTGACCTTAATTTACCCTTTGATATAACTTACAAAAATGTAATTGAATCAATCGATAGAATAATTCAAGCATAGGTATCCCCAAGAGAAAACAAGAAATGCTTCAAATTTCAGTGTGATCTGTGTTGCATGTTATGTTTAGTATCCCTTATTTGTCCAAAGATAGGTGTTGAGGGATTTGTCTCGAGTCTCGATGTATGTTAGCAGAAACAGAAGTTCTTTATTTTCAGAATACTACCTGATGTCTTGTCCTTTCATTTGGAGCTTGTGAATATGCCAATTCTCACATTGCGAGGATTTAACCTAGTCCTTAAATCATTGTTTTAAACCTTTGTAGATGTCGTGAAAAACAAAGGAAGGAAGCTTCTCGTCTCCAGACTGTTAACAGGAAGCTGAGTGCTATGAACAAGCTGCTGATGGAAGAAAATGATCGATTACAGAAGCAAGTGTCTCAACTTGTGTATGAGAATGGCTACATGAAACAACAAATCAATACTGTGAGTTGTATACTTGCTGATTACAGTTCCTTTTCCTCTACATGAACTAATTGGTCTTCTTTGATTAATATAACTTAAATAAATTGTGTGTGTTTTCACTTGAACCTCAATTTGTCTAAGTTTAAATAATTTTTCAGGATACTATAACTTGCAGTGTTGTTTTCCTGAAGCTTTACATGTGCTGCATTTAACATTCTATCTTGCTTCTTTTGGTATGATGAAACTGAAGATAATTATCGTTGCAGGTTAGCAGCACGACCACAGATACAAGCTGTGAATCTGTGGTCGTGAGTGGTCAGCAGCAAAGAAAAAACCCAACAGCTCAGCATCCAGAAAGGGATGCAAATAACCCAGCTGGGTAATCTAATTTGTATTTTTTTTTTAAAGAAACATATCTATGGTGTTGCGTAGTTTAATTAAACTAATAAGCATTTTTGCATGTATTTTCAGTCTTCTTGCAATAGCTGAGGAGACCCTGGCAGAGTTCCTTGGAAAGGCTACTGGAACTGCTGTCGACTGGGTGCAGATGATTGGGATGAAGGTAATTCCTTTAGTTGATTGTACATCTCTAGTTTCTGACTTGTTCATTACATGTGTTCAATTGTTTACTTTGCCCCCTCATTGGACTTTGACATTCAGCCTGGTCCGGATTCTATTGGTATTGTTGCTGTTTCCCGCAACTGCAGTGGGGTAGCAGCACGTGCCTGCGGCCTCGTGAGTCTAGAGCCCACGAAGGTACTTCAGTTGTCTTTCTTGCTATGAGTTTTATCTTATTCTACCCTTGTTATGTAAGCTGTAGAAAACTTTTCAGGTCGCTGAGATACTCAAAGATCGTCCTTCTTGGTATCGTGACTGTCGTTGCCTTAATGTACTGAGTGTAATCCCTACTGGCAATGGTGGGACAATAGAGCTTATTTACTTGCAGGTTTGTTGCAGTCACCTGCATCACTTGTTTGTTTGGGTTTGATATCATGTGATCACATTGTGTTAGTTTTGTGCTCAATAAATTGCCATGTGTTTCTTTGTTAGACTTATGCTCCAACTACATTGGCAACTGCTCGTGACTTTTGGACTTTGAGATATACTACAAGTTTGGAGGATGGCAGTCTTGTGGTATGTATTAGGCATTATTCAAAACTTTGAGACCCAATGTTTCTAAACTCTACTTGCATAGTGTTGCAAAAGCAGGCTATAGGCAAATAGCTACAACCTGTCATTTTGTGATAAATTTTTTCTGGCATAAAACATGCAGATATGTGAACGATCTCTGACGACAGCAACTGGTGGCCCAACAGGGCCTCCTGCTACAAGTTTTGTCAGGGCTGATATGCTACCAAGTGGTTACCTCATAAGGCCTTGTGAGGGTGGGGGCTCAATGATTCACATTGTTGATCATATTGATCTAGACGTAAGGCTGAAAAATGTTGGTTGATTGATATTTTGATCTCTTTAGATTACTGTAGTTGAACATACCCCATCTGTGCTTAGGCTTGGAGTGTCCCTGAAGTTTTGAGGCCACTTTATGAGTCTTCCAAGATCCTTGCTCAGAAGATGACTATGGCTGTAAGGAATTTTGAATTTGTTGGATGCTCATCTCCAGACTGACAAGTTGATTTAATCATTAATAAGTTGGGGAGTAATCTGTGCAGGCCTTGCGACACATACGACAAATTGCACAAGAAACCAGCGGAGAGATCCAATACACAGGGGGTCGCCAACCTGCTGTTTTGAGGGCACTAAGTCAGAGATTATGCAGGTAAGAAAACAAACCAATTATTCAGTTAGAGACTTAAAAATAGTATATACTGCACTGTCACAGTTGTAAATGAAGCTTTTGGCAATGCTATGCTTTCTGCCAGTTTTGACTAGTCTTTTAAGAATTTAATATTTGATATTTTTACTACAGGGGATTTAATGATGCTGTTAATGGATTTATTGATGATGGTTGGACTATTATGGATAGTGATGGTGTAGAGGATGTAACAATTGCTATAAACTCATCTTCAAGCAAATTCCTTGGTTCACAGTACAACACCTTGTCAATACTCCCTACATTTGGAGGTGTTTTGTGTGCCAGGGCATCAATGCTTCTTCAGGTATGTTAGCTTTGATATTTGAATTACTGTAAACAAAGAGAATTAGCATCAGTTTTCCAATTTGTGGATATGTTTTAATCTCTTTCTGGTACTTCTTTTATGTAGAATGTTCCCCCTGCTTTGCTTGTACGTTTCCTTAGAGAGCACCGTTCCGAATGGGCAGATTATGGGGTTGATGCTTATTCTTCTGCATCTCTTAAAGCCAGTCCATATGCTGTCCCATGTGCCAGACCAGGTGGTTTCCCAAGTAGCCAGGTCATTTTACCCCTAGCTCAGACTGTGGAGCACGAGGAGGTAGTACAGTCCTATCATGTTCTACTTCATAATTATTACCCTGGTAGAAGTTGTCTATATTCCGTAACAGATGAATCATTTTGTGGATTGACTTTTCCTTTTTATCTAGTTTCTTGAGGTAGTACGTCTAGAGGGTCCTGCTTTCTCACCAGAGGACATTGCTTTATCACGGGATATGTACTTGTTACAGGTTGAGAATTCATACACATCTCAAATTGTATTTTTGTGCTTTTTGACATTTTTGGTTCACTAATTATCTAATTACTGTTTCAGTTATGCAGTGGAGTCGATGAGAATGCTGCAGGTGCATGTGCTCAGCTTGTTTTTGCACCTATTGATGAATCTTTTGGTGATGATGCTCCATTGCTTCCATCTGGCTTCCGTGTCATTCCACTGGAACCTAAATCAGTTCAGTAATTTGTGTACAGAACGTCTAGCTTTTCAGTCACTAACTTCTAAATTTTAACTGGTCCAGACAATGAAAATTCATTGTTGACGCTTGAAGAGTATCTAAACAAAAATATGAGGATTGTTTATTCTAAAAGTTCTGTAATCTTATGATACAGGATGTCCCTGCAGCAACTCGGACCTTGGATTTAGCTTCGACTCTAGAAGCTGGAACTGGTGGGACTGGTACACGTCCAGCTGGTGAAATTGAAGCAGGCAATTACAACCATCGTTCAGTTTTGACAATTGCATTCCAGTTTACTTTTGAGAGTCACTACCAGGATAATGTAGCTGCAATGGCTCGCCAATATGTGCGAAGTATAGTAGGCTCTGTTCAGAGAGTTGCAATGGCCATAGCACCTTCTCGACTCAGCTCTCAGTTAACACCTAAATCCTTCCCTGGGTCACCTGAAGCTGTCACTTTGGCAAGGTGGATTTCCCGGAGCTATAGGTATGGCTTTTAAACGTTATTGCTGTGACATTTTCTTACTAAAATGTTTTGCATCATTACGTGTAAAACTTCATATCATTAATTAACCCTGTCATTGCAATGAAGTAGGAAAGTGAATTACTTTTGACCTCGTTTTTACTTGGTTCTTTGAACTTCGAAAACTAGTTGATATCTGATTATTTGTGCGGAACATGCAGTGACGTTGAATGTTTAATCTGGTCTTAACTATTTCCCGATTGTATTTTCAGGGTGCATACAGGAGGAGACCTGTTCCAGGTTGATTCTCAAGCTAGTGATGCTGTTCTGAAACAACTGTGGCACCATAGTGATGCAATAATGTGTTGCTCTGTAAAAATGAATGTCAGTAAACTGCTTCTATACTTTTTCTGAACCATAAATTAATCAATGCTAAGTATTTATCCAATGATTCTTTGTAGAGATGAAACAATACCTAATTAGTTACTGAACTTTGAAATGCAGGCATCTGCAGTTTTTACATTTGCAAACCAGGCTGGTCTTGACATGCTTGAAACCACTTTGTTAGCTCTTCAGGATATAATGCTTGATAAGATTCTAGATGAAGCTGGTCGTAAGGTCCTCCTATCAGAGTTCTCCAAGATCATGCAACAGGTTAGACTACTACCATCATATTTTGATTCTATACATCCTTTTAGCAAACATGTAAAGCAAACTAGTTCCAATAAATTTCAGAACAAAATTTGATACTGCAGTATTTAGCACCAAGCAAGTTCGTTCGACTTCACAAGTGCTAGACCACTTATCGACTACATGCTATCAACTCATACAAGAATTTGACAAATTGTTATGTTGTGCTTTTAGGGATTTGCCTATCTACCAGCAGGAATATGTGTATCTAGCATGGGGAGGCCAATATCATATGAGCAAGCCATAGCATGGAAGGTTCTCAACGACGATGATTCCAATCACTGTCTAGCTTTCATGTTCATAAACTGGTCATTTGTTTAAGTTACGAAACAGATAATCTATATAAGACTTTGGCATTAGCTATATCAACCTTCTAAATTATGTTGGCACTCTGAATGTTTTTAATTTAAAGCTTGTATGACAACGTTGACAAGGCTGTGTGGTTGGATCCCAACACTATCTATTGTAGCAGGAAAAGCCATTTCTGTTATCTACAGGATCCTTATTTTGCTGCATATTCAATTATGTTGGATGTATTTTAGGTAAGTTAGATTGTTTTGAAACTGAATGTCTCCTTTTGTGTGGTGTACTAATTAGGTGGTCTGCCTAAGTTGGTTAGGGCAATTTGGATGAATTGCAGTTGGTACCACTTGAGTTTGTTTCTTGAGAGTCATTTCACCAAAGAAGATTGTACATTCTAACACATGGTTTATCTAATGTATACTTAAATTGGAAAATGTTGATTTTCTAGTGACTATGGAAAGTGTGAAGTGACTAGCTTGTTTAACCTGTTTTATTTTCTACTCAATATTCCATCCGTTTATTTTTTTTGTCTGGTTTTTATTCGACATATAGTTTTATAAATTTAAAGTCTTTTGATTCTTGTAATCTTAAATTAAGATATGTAGAATGTATCAAAATAATATTAATTTTGTGGTCTTTAACATACAATTGAGAAACTGAAATTAAAGAGTTGTCTAAATCAAAACAGATTTCTTTTGAAATAGATTACAGAGGAAACACAAATTAAAATTGAAGGAGGTCAATCTTGATCGGGTCCAAGTGACCTTCTCTGTGAACACGGGACCTGGTTCGCGAATGCGGACCTGGTCTATGCACATGGGACCTGGTCCATGAACGCGAAAGGAAGCATACCCCTCCTCCATGAATGTGGGGACCTGGTCCGCAAATGCAAAGAGCAACATGCTCCTTCTCTGCGAACGCGGGACCTGGTCCGCGAACACGGAGACCAAACCCAAATGCACCAGCAAAGGCTGTATCAGCTGAACATTAAGCGTTGAAAAAGCTTCGACGGGGTGCTCGAGATTTGTTCGGAATCTTGTGCACGCAAACAAAATATGCCACCTCATCGAATTCGACAATCCAGACTAAACGAAACCATTGAACTTTCATACGAGATCATCTCAAAGAAAAATGGGTTCCTCACCCAAGTTTCATTTTAAACTAAAATCTGTAAGAAGGCTCAAAATGAGATTGGAAGCCTCGAAAACCACATGAAATGTCATTTTACACCAAACTCGACATTCTGGAGTTAACCGCGCTGACGGAATTCTCACCTAAGCATGTTTACCAAGAATATTAAACGAAGTCAAACCTTGACTTAAGCTTTAAAGTTAAAACGTTTAACGACACCAACTTACATTGGAAGCCTCGGGAGCCAAACCAACTATGCCCCAAGCCTAAAATGACCCTTCTGGAGCTGATGAAACCATTAGAATTGCATTCTGAGGCCATCTTCCTCAATTTTTGACCGAAGTCAATCGTTCAAGTTTCAAAGACTCCAAAACACAGAAACTTGCACAAAACTCAAATGGACGACCCAACAACCGAGCTATCAATCCCATCAAGTCATAAATGAGTTGGGGCCACTACAGAAAAGCTCTAATTTCTAAACAAATCGAAAAATAGTGAAAATGACCTGAAGGGTCACTACAACAAATTACATCAAAGTAAGTACTTTTATGTATAAAATAAATTATTAAAATTATATAATGTCGAGTTTGTTTGATATGGAATTGACTTTTAGAGTTAAAACCAAATCAATTCAAGTATAGTTGAGTTTGCTTCAATACCAAACTAAATCAAATCAAATCACTAAACGAGTTTTTTTTTTCGATTTGACTCGATTTACGATTTGATGTGATTTTCAATTTGGCTTTGTTCACCCCTAATATTCAGTATCTACCGTACCATGTCCTCACCTACATCTAGGAATTGTTTACTTCCATTTTAAATTGATACCACGTCTTTGAAAACCTGATTTCAATATGTATCTCAAGAACATACATATATTTATTAAAAAAATTGGTAAAAACATAATTGTGTGAGGACCACAACATGATGAAACGTGAAAGGACCAGAGAAAGAGTTTGTTGTAAGTTTGACAAATCTTTTTCCCTCTGTGAAAGCAATGAGACAAAGGGGAATTTGCAGTGCATATGAAACCCAAAAGTCAAAATTATTGGGACCACTCTGTGGCAAGGACCTTTAAATTTAAATGTTGTAAGTAAAATTTAGTTAATTGTATGTGTGCAAGTAAAATATTTTTTTTGTGAAATAATTTGCATATATATGAGGGGGAATGTCCAAATTTGTTATGTTCATGCTTTTCGTGGTTAACAACTCTCAAAATACATCAATCGTCTAAAGCCAAATTCGAATAGAACCTTTAATTTTTTAAAAAAATTTATGAAGTTTATTACAGTTAATTTATTTAATGTTTCTTGAGATATAATATTTTTGAAACATAATATTCTAAATTTTTTTGACTTTTAATAATTGAAAGAAATTCAGAGCAAAGACAACAATATGTATACCTTAAACTTGCAACGGAATGTGTTGAATTTGCTACCAACTCGAAACAGCCCCAAACCAACTTCGTCTCTCGAGAAAATGGAGTGCAATTATCACAAACTAAGTGTCTTCTTAGTGTGTTGATTGAATTATGAAAAAAGGATTAATTTTTCTTTTTCGATTTTTGTTTTCTATCTCACCTCTTTTTTCAACCAAAGAAGAAGACTACTCTTATAAAGAGAGGTTGAACATTAACTAAGTAGTAATTGTTCCCTCTTCTTTAAGAAAAAAATAGAATTATCCTTAATTATTTCTTTTTTCAGAAATTAAATAAGATTAGATCGGGTTGGGTAAGGTCAGATCAGATCGGGTCGGTCCACATGGGCAATTCAAGACTCAAAAAAATACCTACATCTCCCACTTCACATATGGTGGACAAGACCTAGGCCAATATGATATCAACTAGTCACACAATTCATACGAAAAATAGTTCGTGCCATCTGTGAGCATCAAGGCTCGCCTTCAAGGTTTTACAAGCCCTACATAGGAATCGAATTACACGTGGAAAGAATTCACTACTAATACAAGGATATATTACTCACAATACCACATACTTCATTCACTACTTCAGTAGTTACTTATTCGATTCCTCATCCTCTTAAAGAGGTGAACTCGAGTTCATGTTTAACTTTATATACACAATTACACTAGACACCTATATGGTTAGTGTAATAGTTGGCTTGTGTATATAAATTACATTATTATTAAATTAATTGTCTTGCCTTTCTACTCGAATCTATCTGTTACAATTCAACTGCTTTCTTAGACATGCACTACAATACCAAATCATTCATGACTATTAGTAACATGCTAAAGTACCAACATTGACTGAAACTTCAAGAATCAGTAAATGTCTAAGGGTATTCCAATGAAAAATTAATTTACTTTTCAGGATCTCACACAATGAAGAAGCAGGGAACTATTCTTTCATTAACCCATTGATCGCTTGACACGTGTAGTATAAAACATGTGCTACGATGTTTTCACTTTATACTGGTGCATGTGCCTCATTCTTTCGATTACCCAACATCGTACATACCTTGGTCTAAACACCTTTAGATGTTTTACCCCACCCCACTTTCTCTCTTTGGTGATCCTTAAACTCATTTTCTTAGAGAGTCGCTTGTCTTGTTTATAAGACAAGTCATAACATGCTAGTAAAAATCATCTATTCACGCTCTCCGATGAAGAGGTGATTGCTCGTGTGAGAGAGTCAATTCCGTGACTTATTCGATTCTTTATTTCTAAATTTATTATCACACGCATATGCGATGTGAATATAAATTCAAAATAGTCATATATTGATGAGAATATTATAACAACCAAGTTATTTTACAATACATAAATGTTATTATATCCTACGCAAACCTAAAGCCTTAACATGTTTCTCAAACAAGACTCTGGATATCGATTTTGTTAAAAGATCAGCTATCATTTCACCAGTAGGAATGTATTGCAAAGTTATTTCTCTATTTGTTACTATGTCTCTCACAAAGTTAAACTTGATGTCAATGTGTTTGGCCTTGCTATAATACTTAGGATTCATCGTATAATATGTGATAGTCACTTGACTGTCACAATATATAATAATGGGATCCTTAAGAATTTGTTGCAATATCCAAATGCTCAAAGAATCTCGTTAACCAAACAACTTTTTGTACTGCAAATGTGTAACACCTCAAAAATTGAAAAGGTAAAGTTGACAAGGTTTTTTTCTTCTTTCAGATTTTAGCACTGATGCAGTGACTATGAGTCCTTTCTACGGACCACAGGAAGTTCTACAGGCCGTAGAAAGGGAGTCATAGACTTGGAGCTGAGTTTTTGGAATCTCAAGTTTCTGAAGTTTGACCTACCGATAGACAAGACGGGTCGTAGGAAGTTGGGCGGGTCGTAGATGGGTTCCGTAGAAAGGTTCCAGACTTGGTGAAATTTTGAACTAAAAAGTTGAGAACTACTGATGGGGTCTATGGACTGTAGGAAGGTCGACAACTCGTATGAAGGTCTCGTGGGAAGAAATGTGAATTTGGTTTCTGAAGTTGGTTCTACGGTTGACCAATACGGACCATAGAAACTTCTACGGACTGTAGGTTAGTCTAACAGTTAATTACTAAAGGTGTTTGGGTCTTTTTCTATGCATTTAATGCCTATACTATGTCATTTTGACCCTAATTTTAAGTTGTATAACTACCCTTCTACTCCAAAAACTACCCCAACTCTCTCATTCCCTCAAAACACCCAAATCTCATCTACATTCATCTTCTCCAATTCTCTCTTAAGTTCAAGAAGAAAGCTAGGGTTTCAAGTTTCCTATTTCTCCATTGCTTTGGGGCTTTGACCATCAAGATAGGTAGGAATTCATCAATGAGTTTCATTCACCCATTGAGACCTAAAAGATTTCAATTCTCCAAATTCAGTTTCACCTAAATTGCTTAGGGTTTCAGGTGATCTCCATGGGTTTTAGTTGATTTTGATTAAATTGTTCAATTTCAATCTTCCTATGCATGTTTCGATTAAACCACATGAGCTCCAATTGATTTATATAAGACCCATAAATTATTCATGATTTTGACTATGAATTTACGAAGAAAGCTTTAAACTAATGAATTTGATTTATGAAAGACATACATGATCTACGATTTAAATGATGTAAAGTTCCAATTTTTAGGATAATTTGAAATTATGATTTAAATTGGAGAATCATTGATTTTTAATCAACATTCAAATTTTGGACTCCAAATTTACGACCCAACACTTACTAAGAGAAAGTGTTTTTTTTTTTTTTTTAAAAAAAATAAAATAAAATGTGGAGGACTTCACAGAAATTGAAAGAGAGTAATTAATATTTGTTGTGCTAATGAATATTTTGGTTCCTCTTTGTGCTTATAATATGCCAAATTCAACGTGTTAATAAACCTCTGACTATTGAATTTTGATTATTAAAGAGATAATACAATGTTGTTAACAGTAAATGTTGTATTATTATTAATATTGCTTAATTGCATTAAGCATATTTTACTGCTAAAATGCAATAATTTTTATTTACTTTGAAATTCAAACTATGAAAAAATACTTGTGTCACTTGTTATTATGTAAGAACATTTATATGGAAAAGTAGAATTATTTTATGACTTTTAAGATAACAAAACTAGAGTCACTATTTCAACATTTCTCATCCATAAAAAAAAAAACAAAGAAACTAAAGTATTTTTGAATATTGAGATCTAGAGTAAGTATCATTTACTAATGAAAATATGAGTAAATATGGATTAATCTGTCTTTTATTCAACTCATTTGTTACCCAACAATTTTTACCCTTAGAATTTATGAATTCATGGAAGTATTATTCATTTTATAATTACTAGTTGTTTTCAACGTCCAAATTTATTCAACTTATCTAAAATGGTCCAACCCGTTCTTTGAGTATGTGAGATTTTTCATCTTTCGAGAGTTAAATCGTTTAAGTTTGATTGGGAATTTGCGCATGTAGTTTTGAATTTTTTTGAAATAAAATTTATATATTTGTAAACTATGTAAAAAGTACTATAAGTCACAATAATTGATAATTCAAAATGTTTAAAAGATCGATGAAAAACTTACGGTCAAAGATAGACTTGTTTGAATCTCGAAAATTCAAAAAGTGGCACATAAAATGGGTCGAAGAGAGTATACAACTATGGATAGAGTATGATGCAAGAGATACCTAGAGACCATGGCTAATAGACATAACTATGGCCAACGCATGATCTATGAGCACAACTACAATAGCTACTTGAATCTTAATGTACGATTTGTTGGGTTATGAAGGGTGATTAGGACGTTATGCAGAAGCTTACGTACAATTTGCAAATCATATAGTTGATAAATCAGATAACAAAAACTTATATTAAAAATCAAAATACTATTATATCAAAACTAATATAAAGAAAAACATTGAAACTTTAGAGAAAATAAATCTCCCCATAAACAAGACTCTTAAACGACTACATTGTGGATGTTATTGTTTTGTGTTAGAAGAAACAAACCTATATTTATAGAGTCCTAAAACCTTTTCTTACTAGAAAAAGACTAGCTACTCCAAAACCTTTTCCTAAAAGGAAAAATAAATCAAATATGAAAGAATATTATATTTCCCTTTCAGGAAAAGTAAAAACATATATGGTAATGTTTTGTCTTTTCTTTAAAAAAAAAAAAATTTTAAATTATGATAAGAAAATCAGGGAAAAACCCTACTATGATTCAATATTGTCATCAAAGATATTAGACAACTTTTCCTTGTGAACGAGAGGTTTTTCAAGAGGCAATACTAAACAATTTTATATTACTTTATCATAAAAAAAATCAATTTTTTTTCATATATTTATTATTCATGCTTATAATTATTAGTTGTAGGCCAAACATGCATGTATATTTGAATTATCTTTTTCATTTGGGTCTTTTTTTTTTACATTTATTGCTACAAAATTTCTATAATTTATTTCAGCTCACAAGTTCCAAAAATCTTTATTTTTCTGTAAAATTATGTATCTAATCAAATACCTTCACATGAATTAGAGAAAAATAAACATTATGCAATATATTAAAAGATGAAGTCCCTTGTGTGTGTTTTTAGTGAGGGAATGGAGATTGCAAGGTGGGAATCAAACACTCACTAATAAGGTGAAAATTTAAATAGCCAATCAATTGAATTATTAAGTTTTTTCGTTGAAGTTTCATGTTGATTTGATTATAGAAATTTTTTACTTCAAAATGAATTTGAACAATTTTACATGGATGAAATTAGTTTGACATCTACTTAATGATACAAAAATAAGATTATTAATATGTGAATTTACGAAAGCATCTCGTAATCGTTAGTATATGTTTCTTATACAAATGTTTGTTTAAATTTGATAGAATAGAGTGAATAATCAAGATAGATACAAAATGATTGTATACCATCTTTACAGCAAAAATAAATTACTAGAATAAAAAACTATAAAATTTAGTAGATAATAAGGCCTCTTCTAAGGTTTGGTTTAATTCGACCGTTTTCTTTGAGCCGCTCCTAATCCGACAGGTAATATGGATATCTATATTAGCTATTTTCTTGCTATGTAAACAAATAAGACTCCCGAATTACAACCATTCCTACTCTTTTAGGGTGTGTTTGGTACGAAGAAAAATATTTTTATACTACTAAAAAAAACCTACTCACAACCGACTTCGAAAGAGGTCAAGGTAGTTTTTTTAAGAAGTTTTTTTTTATTTAACAAATCTAACCTTCAGAGTGATTTTTGTAAAAAAATATTAAGAATAATCAAAAACTGACTTCGGCAAATCATTTTTTTACTAAAATATAAATTTGTAAGAGTATAAATTATATATATATATCTTTAACCAATAAACATCTTGAACCCCGGATGGTTCATTTTATTATTTTGTTTAAAAACCAACCACCCGAGGGTGAAATTTTTTGAAAAATAATTTATTTTTGAAAAATTGACCTCCCAAGGTTAGATTTCTTTCCGACCAACGATTTTAAGTCAATTTCTCTAATATTAGCTACGCCTTCTTTAGTGAATGAAAAAGAGGGACTCGTTTCATGGATAGCAAGGATAGGAAAAAGGGGTTCAATGAAGGTTGATGTTGAGGTTTTTATTCCAACTATTGAGGAAACGCCTCATTTTGATCCTGTAAAATAATGTGAATAGCAGAATCTTATGTTTTAAATATATGACAAAATGAATAGATAAAAAAACTGGAATAGCCGGAATGACCTATATCAAGATCAGATTATCCACCTCTTTGTCGGCTTGGGTCGGATTTTTTCGACCTACGATTTTAAGTCAATTTTCTCTAATAACCGACCTTCAAAGTTAGTTTGACTGAATTTTAATGTCAGAGGTCAAAATTTGGATCTTAAATCGGGTTCAGGTCCCAGAATTGGGGATAGGAGTCAAGTCCCAAGTCGGGATCCGAAATTGTATCTCGATTCAAAGCCATATTTGGGTCTCGAGTCGATGTTAGAATATGGGTTTTGGGTCGAATCAAAATTTGGACCTTGGGTCAGGATTGGATTTGGGAGTTGAATAAAATATAATAAATAAATAATAGTAATAATAATAACGTAATACTATCTTTGTCTTAATTTAAGTGACACATTTCAGATTTCAAGATTTAAATATGTTTGTCTTTGACCAATATTAGTTGGGAGCAAAACTTTTCTCAAATGTAAAGGACCATTTATGTTCAACATTATTTATATAATAAGGATCTGAGTGAACCTACTATTTAAAGTTGAGGGACTATTTAAGATGTTTCCTAAATATAAATTCTGCAGATATCAATTCAGCCACTCAAAAGTAAAATCTCACTTAACAACTTCTTCTATCCTTTTCTCAAATGTCTCTTTTGCAGCTATATTCTTTATTTTCTGCCATTGAAAGGTTAGTTTTCCTTAATTACTTTTTCATTTGATTAAACTTGTAGAGCAAAACAACAGTTGTAATGCCTTAATTATCAAAGTATAATTTAGCTCCTTGCACTATATATAGTTATAGCTTGTTGTGTATTGGATCTGACAGTGACAACTTTTTGAAAGAGTCGGAGCAACAGAGATATAGTACAAGTCTTGTGTTTTTCAGTAGATCTAAATATCTTACTAAGAAAACATTACTTAAGTACGCAACATTTTTAGTCACTTGAGCTTTGAATCACAATCTTTTTTGCTTACTAGGAGTTAAATTATTAAGCTGCAGTTTTCAGGTCATAATTAAAAAGGGGAATATTGTTAATATGGCTTATGCAAGTTTGATTTCTCTTATGACGACGATAAAATCGCTCTTGATGACATCCAATTCGCCAATGCAATCTCTAATATGTGATCACGAAGAACTTTCGGCTCTTCATGAAAAAGTTAGTTCCCTGGGAGTATTTCTCAACAACTTTGAGAAAAACAATGTTTCCGAGGAAATGACATATTTGGAAGTACAGGTAAAAGAAGTCGCAAGTGCTATTGAATACACAATTCAACTGAGAGTAACAGAAATTGAAATGGCAAATACTAAAAGCCAGAACAAAAGGACACGTCGAAACTTTCATCACAGCCTGCAACAAGCAGCAGTGGATATCGATCGTGTTAGGAAAGAGTCAACAAAGATTTGAGATAAAGGGAAACAAGCATCAGAAGAATCATTGGTTCAAGATTTTTCAAGTTCAGCAAATGATGTTATGAAGGTTAAGAACAGTATGGTTGGACGTGGTGATCAAAGGGAGCGGTTGTTAGAAGATCTGACTAGAGGATACTCTGGTGAACCCAAGGTCATCCCTATCATTGGGATGGGGGGCATTGGCAAAACAACTTTAGCCATCGAAGTTCAATGATGCACGCGTTCGTTCTCATTTTGATGTTTGTGCCTGGGCTACTCTTTCTCAACAGCACAATGTAAGGGAAATCTTGTTGAACCTTCTGCGTTCTACAAAGGGTGGCACATTTGACATGACCGATGAGGCAGAGTTAGCAGACATGCTACATAAAAGTTTATATGGAAAGAGGTACTTAATTGTCATGGATGACACCTGGAGTAGTAAAGCGTGGGATGATGTGAGATGATGCTTTCTAAGTCAGAACAAGGGGAGTCGAATACTGTTGACTACCCGTAACAATGAAGTGGCTTGCTATGCTAATACAGAAAATCTTTCGTTGCAGATGAGCTTCATGGATCAAGATGAGAGTTGGAACCTTTTTAAAAGTGTAGCATTTGCAAATGAAGCATTACCATTACCATCTGAATTTGAGAATATTGGGAAGAAAATTGCAGAGAAAAGCCACGGGTTACCACTAACTATTGTGGTGGTTGCGGGGCTTCTCAAGTCCAAAAAGACAATAGAAGATTGGGAAAGTGTTGCTAAAGATGTCAAGTCATTTGTCAATAATGATCCCGATGAACAATGTTCACATGCTCTTGGGTTGAGTTACAATCACTTGACCAGTGATCTAAAAACATGTCTTCTGTATTTCGGAATTTTTCCAGAAGACATTGAGATTCCAACGAAGCATTTGAAGAGATTTGGGATGGCTGAGGGGTTCCTGAATTTTGGAAGTGACTTAGAAGGAGAAGCTGAGAAGTGTTTACAAGATCTTGTCAACAGTCTGTAAGAATTATTATTAATTATTTCTTACTTATGCCCTAAATTTACTTGTAATTTAAATAATACTATAAATAATATTTAATAAGGAATAGATCTCATCCGTACATTGGTTACTTGATGAACGTACCAAATTAAGTAATAACCTCTATAAATTGGTCCTCCCTCCACCCATTAGGGTTACCACATATTCTCTACATTAATTCCATCGTTGACAGTTGTGGTAACATAAGTTAGGGCAAGGAGGTAGAAATCAATTTACGACTAACGCTTTTGCTTCTCTCTGTGATGATGTCTTTCGCATCAGGTATGTGCCTCTAAGATCTCTATATAAGATTATCGTAATCAAGATCCTGATATTATGTTACATGTGGCATCTGAGCCTGAATTGTTTGAACGGATAATCTTACATATATATGAAAATAATTACTATGTAACGCAATGGAATGTTGACACGAGAATGTGAACGAATCAGTGTCTCAAGCCTTTGTACGTGGAAAGGTTTTGTTTAAGCCATAAAAGTCTCTGATCTATTCCTCATGCAAATCTTCTAAATATGCTTGTTCTAACAAAATTGTAGAAGATATAATAATATAAAAAAAAAAAATTAACACAACTTTGATCGTGTTAACTAAAGTAGAGCAGTTTGTATGCCTTAATTTCTTTTTAGTCAATCAGTTTGGTTTGACTAATTTAAATAGAATAGAATATTCTATATATTAGATATATTTGGTCAAAGTTCATGTACAATGTCATCTTGATCGTTTAATGAATATATTGTGGCTACCATCTATAGTTTGACCAATTAAAATTATGTTTAATCTTATTGTTAAATCCTTTCGTAGTAGCGTAATTTTGTGTTTGACTATTTAAGACGTTTGGACTCTTAAGTTAATCTTTCCATAATGTAATAATTATGTTTTGTTTTAAATTGTCCAATAAATTAAAGTAATCGCTATACTAAGTAATAAATAATATGTGTACTTAGTGCAAAATAGTTTGTTAGTCACCAAAGTGACCAAACTAGATAAATTGACCAAACTAGATAAATTAACGTCTACACATATCATATTCATGATCACTTGATATATGTATTATGTTTCTATAGTTTGTTAGTCATCAAAGTGGCCAAATTAGATAAATTAACGTCTACACATATCATATGTATAATCATTTGATGTATGTATTATGTTTCTATAGTTTGTTAGTCACCAAAGTGGCCAAACTAGATAAATTAACGTCTACACATGTCATATTTATGATCACTTGATATATGTATTATGTTTCGATAGTTTGTTAGTCACCAAATTGATCAAACTAGACAAATTAACGTCTACACACATCATATTTATGATCACTTGATGTATGTATTATATTTCTATAGTTTGTAGTCACCAAAGTGGCTAAACTAAAAATGTATAAAATTATTCACATGTACAAAATTTTATGATATTATGTGTGCATTTGTATTTATATAGTTTGTTAATTCACCAAAGTGGTCAAACTAGTATGGTTAAGAAAAATATGCATTCATAAAATTCATTTATCTATGAAAGTTAATTAAATGCCCATATATTGAAAAGAAATAGATAAATTGAGTTTCACTATTGCTAGAACTTAAGAATTTAGCCAAAGGTGAATTAATCATTCTACGAATAGTGAACATTATGAGGTAAATTAATATTTTCAGTCAAACATATATTGTATATCCAAAGATGTCGTATATGTTTGGTTAAATATATTTAATTTCCTAATAAAGATTAAAAAATGACATTTAAATTATGATAGTGTATCGTAGTATTTACCCAAAGGGAAATTACAATATACTTTTATCGTTTTACTGAATTTACATTATTTTTGATTTGTGAGCATGTATACTTATTTGCAGATATTCTTCTTCATTCGCATGCTTCGTCTGTTACTGTGTTCAATGGATTGAACTTCTCTGAATGACATGAACAAGTACAGTTCCACTTAGGTGTAATAGATCTTGACTTAGCTCTACTGAATGACAAACCTACTGCCATTACTGATAAGAGCAGTGAAGATGAAAAGTCTTTTCATAAATCATAGGAACGCTTTAACAGATTAAACCTTATGTTCATGCGAATGACTGTTGCTTGTTGACACCCAATTTTGACCCTCCACGATATAAATTAATCATCGAGGTTCTTTAATTTCAAACGATTTAAAATAATTATTTTATAAAATTTCCAAAAATAAAATAAACATAGTTTACAAGTTATTTCAAATAGTTTTGTCACTTTTTAATAATATGTATGTTTCGTTTAGTTATGTCTATAATCAATGAATTTTATGAGTATTCAAAATCATCTCAGAAGGATTTTATATTTTTAATACTTTATTAGAGGTAAGGGTCGTAATTTGAATTAATGAATTTTATGAAATTCAAGGTACTTTCAAGTTATTTTAGCGTATTTTTTTTATCATTTTAGTAAATTTAATAATTTTAATAATAAATGTATGTATTTTTACAATCACGTTATTTTATAAATATTTGAAAATCATCAAAAGATTTTACATTTTAGTTAAATGTTTCATTACTTTAAATTATTGTTAGAATTTAGAGCTAATTAAATTAACTATTCTTATAATGGAAATAATTATTATATTTTGTTAAGATTAAAAAGCTCGGTAATTTATTAATGTTAATTCATCTAAATTAAATTCGTTATAAAAAAAAAGATTTAACCCCTTTGTTATTTGGGCCATTTTTTCAAATGGCCCATATCAAATTCCAGCCCTTCCCACAATGCAACAACATTCCAGCAGGCCAAAATATTTCAGCCCATTTCCGCCCATTTCCGCCAATTCCACCGGCCCTCCAAACAATTCCCAGACAACATACAACAAGCCCACTCTAATTCCCATCCAAATAAACAACAACAACCCAAGCCAGCAGCCAATACAATAGCAACCAAACGACCCCAATTCCAAATCCACCGCCTCTAATTCAAACACAATGACATACCCGACCCTCTCAACCTCTCTTTCTTCTCCTCTGCAGCAACACGTGAACAGCAACGTCAACAACGCCCACCATCGTTGACAATTGCATACAAACCGCAGCAACACGTGAACAGCAGTGGCAAAATCCACCGCCTCACCTGCTTCCTGCAATAGCCTCCCTTTTTGATCTTTTCACCTGGATTTTAGGGATTTTGGTTGAAATTTTGTACAAGCAACGGTGCCTTGGTCTTAGGAAAAATTTGAATTGAAGATTGGAGGGGGTTCCTATTCCTATATAAAGCTGATGTTCTTCTTCAGCGAAAAGAGGGAAAACATTTGAGAAAGGATTTTTGAGAGGAAAAAGAGTGAGCTAAGTGTTGAGAGGAGAGAAATATATATAAACTAAAAATCTTCGAATTTGTTCGGATCAGTCTAGACTCTTGTTGGTTTTCTTTTGTTCATTCTAGTTTCTCGAAGTCGAGTTTCGATGCGAAAGTTGCTGCTCATTCTTGCTCGTCTCGTCCTAGTCTCGCTGCTCCGAAAAAGGTACAGCTCTATACCTTTAATTTTCCCCTTGTTTGTTTCGGACCAAGAGTGTTATGCGTTGTTATGACTGAAATAGTGAGCTGCTAGTTTGTATCAGCTTCTTAGTTTGATATGATGGGATCGGGTTTCTTAAAGTTATGTGTGTCTCCTTTTAGTTTGTTCAAAATGGTTTGTCGTTCATTCGGTCGCAATTTTAAATGGGCCTGCTATGTGTTTTATCGTTCTGTTGCTCCACTGCTTATCTGCTCTTTGGTAGTCAGTTTCAATTTGATCGTGATAGCCTTCCATCTGTGTTAAAGAATACCATAGAATCTTTTTCGTAAAAGCATATATGATGTCTTTGTGTTTCAATTTTTATTACGGTATGGTTATGTTAGTAGTTCGTCTTGGAAAATTGGCTCATGAGTTTATTTGATAGCTCGTCCTTCATTGTGTCTACCTCTTCCACCTGCTGGAATTGCTCCGGATTCTCAAAATGGGGCTGTAAAATCTGGTTGTTTACCTTTCTCTCCAAGTGTGGCTCAGTTCTGTTTTAAGTGTTGTTCATTAGTCAAAATATGGAAATTTTGCTCAATCTTGTAGGTATCCTATTCTTAGATATTTATTTTCATGTTAATAGGCTTCTTTACAATCTAAAGTGTGTTATAGCATTATAAGATTAATTTCATTTTGGCTTGAGTTACAGTGTGTTCTTAGTATGTTTCTTTACGCATCTTGTAACTTAGTCGTCGTATATCTACGTCTGTTTGTTCCCAAACAATATTTGATGATATGATGCTTCAAGTTCTAATGTTAAATTTGATTAAAAACAGTTTGTCTGGCCCCTGATTTTGTTTGAATTTATATTGGTACGGTTTGAATAGTGAGCATGTAACATTATCTGTTGGATTTCCCGGCATGAATCTTGGTAGAATAATTACATGAGTTGCTAGCTTCTCTTCCATCCAGTTTTGCTTAATCTTAGGGTTGTCTTAGGCTCTTCGAATTCATAGTCTAGATTTCAGTTTTGGTTATATGCGCTCATAATTGTTTTGCTTTAGCTACTTGTCAACTTGTTAATAGAAATGGAAGGTTGGCTGGAAGTGGTGTGTAGTTAAAGGTTTTGATTAATTCGGTTTGTTTTACTTATTTAGCCATCTACTCACTTTTTGCTCAATTTTTTTTTTTTAGCTATTGTTAACTACCTTGATATGTTGCAATTGTTCAATGCTCCTTATTGTTTAGACTTATGGTAGAAAGATTTTATTACTGGATACTAATTCTAGTTATTTTTTGTTTTATGGCATGCAATAAATCTACCGCGAGTCGCCTTTGGACTCAAACCCCCTTTCCTTCTCATTTCATTTGGGCCACGAAGGTCCAAATTCTTTTCTACTTGTGTCAGCCAGCAGGGAATTGGTGAACAGGTTGGAGGCAGTCAACGGGGCGGGAAATTTAAATCCAAGTGCTCGAAAAGTCTAAAACGGACTGTATACATACCGTATATGACATTTATACATCGATATACAGGTGTAGAGCAGCAAACCTGTATTAAAAAATAAAAATATAGGTCAAAAACGTGAAAATACAGCGCAGGGGCGAAATACAGGTGTTCAGGAGTGAGAGATACATGAAAAGCGTTGATATACATGTTGATTTACACTGATATACAGCCAAGTGTATACCAAAAACGGGATTGGACAAAAGACCAAAAAATCCCAACGAAATAGGCCCAAAAGGCCCAAATTTAATTTCTCTCTCATTCTTTAAATATATATCTGCGATTATTTATTGTTTGTTCCTTAACTCTTATTGTAGAATTATTAACTAACTTAATTAAATCCCCCAAAGACGAGTTATTTCCTTTGTGCCTGTTTAGTTTTAATATGTTCCAATGTTTTAGTTGTCATTTATTTTTCAGATAGATTGGTCAGAATTTTTTTTTTAATTACTTTAAAATGATAATAAGAATTTTTATATATATATATATAGTCGTTTTTGCAAAAAGGGTTAGTCAATCAATTTAAAGAATGATTCCCATGCTCTAACTTATTGAATTAGTTTAAATTATTAGTCCAAAATAAATTAAGCGAATTCTAATTAATCTAGCTTTATTCTATTGCATGCAATTTAATTCAATTGTTTCATATTTAGGTCCCTTTTTCTAAGGATAAAATAAAATAGAATGCGTCATTTATTTATTTTTTCTTAAAGTTAATCAAATATGGTAAATTATAAATTTTATGTTGAATCATTTTCTACAAAATTAGTCAAGATTAGTCAAGTCGCAGGTCAACCGCATGTTAGCGGACACTTCGAATGCCTAAACCCTTCTCGAAGTGTAAATTGAACCCCGAACCCTCTTTGGTATTTTCAAATGATTTTTCCTGTTTAAATCTTTGAAAATTATAAGTTTTCTTAATTTTCTTAAAAAATTAAGTGGCGACTCTTTTCTAAGTATTTTTCTTAAAATGTTTTATACTTAGAACATTTCAAAAAGTAATTTTTTCTACAGATAGGAAAATTACGGCACAACATTGCTAACAACATTAAGAGTACTATTCCACAAACAGAAAGTGCTGAGGAATACCTGAAGTTAGTGGAAGAACGTTTTCGTTCTGCTGATAAGTCTCTCGCTAGTACACTAATGGCTAAACTCACGACCATGAAGTTTGATGGGTCGCGTAATATGCAAAATCATATCATTGAGATGACTAACATTGCAGCAAAACTTTCGACCTTGGGGATGAAAGTGGATGGCACCTTCTTGGTTCAGTTTATTCTGAACTCGTTGCCTCTTGCGTATGGACCATTCTAAATGACTATAACACTATTAAAGATAAGTGGGATGTTAGTGAATTGTCCAATATGCTTACTCAAGAGGAGTCAAGACTTAAGAAATAAGGAGGTCATTCCATTAACCACTAGTAAAGGACTTAAAGTGAAGGCCAAACAGTTTTAAAAAAAAAAAGGCACTTGCTAAAGTTTCATAGAATGCTAATAAGGAACTCAAGGTCGATGTGTGTTGTTTCTGTAGAAAGGAAGGACACCTTCACTAAATGAAAGTTCTGCTTATTTGTGGCATAAACGTTTGGGTCATCTATCCAAATATTAGTAAAGAATGAAATTCTTCCGAATTTGAATTTTGTTGATCTTGATATATGTTTGGATTGCATTAAAGGAAAGCAAACCAAGCATACCAAGAAAGGTGCCACAAGAAGCACTCAACTTCTTGTAATTATACACACTGATATTTATAGACCTTTTGATATTCCATCTTTTGGTGGAGAAAAATATTTTTATCACCTTTATAGATGATTTTTCACGTTATTGATTTATCTATTTGTTAGAAAGAAAAATATCAAGCATCGGATGCTCTCAAAGTGTACGTTAATGAGATTGAAAGAGAATTAGATAGAAAAGTGAAAATCATTAGGTCAGATAAAGGTGGTGAATATTATGGAAAGTATAACGAATTAGGACAATGTCCAGGTCCATTTGCAAAATTCCTTGAAGAACATGGCATATGTGCACATTATACTATGCCAGAAACACCTCAACAAAATGGTGTTGCAGAAAGGCGTAATCGAACACTTATGGATATGGTTAAGAGTATGATGAATTCCTCATTACCAAATCATTGTGGATGTATGCTCTTAAAATCGTTGTATATTTATTAAACAGGATTTCTAGTAGGACAGTTCATAAGACCCCTTTTGAATTATGGACGGGAAGGAAGCCTAGTTAAAGACACCTGCATGTTTGGGGTTGTCAAGCAGAAGCTAGAGTTTATAATCCACATGAAAAGAAATTAGATTCTCGAACGGTAAGTGGTTACTTTATTGGTTGTCCAGAGAAATCTAAATGGTATAGGTTTTACTGTCCAAATCATAGTTCGAGAATTGTTGAAACCGGTAATGCAAAATTCATTGAGAATGGTGAAGTTAGTGGGAGTGTTGAACGAGAAAGTCTGAAAATTAATGAGGTGAGGGTAAATATTTCATTGCCCATAAATGTACCTACTTCCACACCAATAACAAATGTTGTTCCTCTTGTTGAAGAATACTTTAACAATGTTGAACAATATTTGGGTGAAACACTTCAAGAAGGAACTAACTCACAAATATCTAACGCAAATGAATCACAAATAGTGCCATTAAGAAAATCTCAAAGAAAAAGAAAAATCGGCCATTTTCGATGATTATATGATTTATTTACAAGAGTCAAATTTTGACATTGGAATTAATAAAGATTCGGTTTCATTTTCACAGGCTATAGAAAGCACTGAGTCTGATAAATGGATTAATGCCATGAATGAAGAGTTAAAATCCATGGAACACAACAAAGTCTAGGATCTTGTTCAATTACCAGAAAGTTCTAAAAGAATCGGATGTAGATGGGTCTTCAAGACCAAACGCAATTTTAATGGTAATATTGAACGATATAAAGCCAGACTTGTTGTCAAGGGATACACTCAAAAAAAGGAGACATTGATTATAAAGAGACCTTTTCACCGGTCTCAAAGAAAGACTCATTAAGATTTGTATTGGCTTTAGTAGCTCATTATGATTTAGAGTTACATCAAATGGATGTGAAAATTGTCTTTCTTAATGGAGACCTCGAGGAGGATGTTTATATGGACCAACCAGAGGGTTTCGAAATTAAAGGAAAAAATCAGATGGTGTGTAAACTAAAAAAGTCAATATATGGACTCAAACAAGTCTCACGACAATGGTATATAAAGTTTAATGATACCATAACATCTTTTGGATTTAAGGAAATTACCGTTGATCGTGCATATACCAAAAGATTAGTAGGAGTAAGTTTATATTTTTAGTCATGTATGTTGATGACATTTTACTTGCTGCTAAGGCATATTGCGTGAGACAAAAGCCTCTCTCTATGAACATTGAAATGAAAGCTATGGGTGAGACATCCTATGTGATAGGGATAGAAATATTCCGTGATAGAACACAAGGATTATTGGTACTATCTCAAAAGGCTATATCGAAAGAGTTCTAGAGAGATTTAACATGAACAATTGTTCAGTAAGAATAGTTCCTATTAAAAAAAAATTGGGACAATTTTAATCTCATGCAGTGCCTAAAGAATGATGTAGAACGGAAAGAAATGAAATCAATTCCTTCATCTTCTATTGTTGGAAGTTTGATATATGTTCAAACTTGCACAAGACCGAATATTAGTTTTGCGGTCAGAATGTTAGAAAGATATCAAAGTAATCCTGAAATTGATCACTGAAAAACTGTAAAGAAAGTTGTAGCACGTTATGAAGTCACAATTCATGCATTATGGTTGCAGAACTTTATTTGAGGACTTGGGGTTGTCGACACCATTACCAAGCCGCTGAAAGTTTATTGTGATAATGCTGCAACAGTATTCTTCTCCAAGAACAATAAGTACTCCAAATGTGTCAAACATATGGAATTAAAGTACTTTACTGTCAAGGAAGAAGTTCAAAAACAAAGAGTGTTACTTGAGAATATGAGAGTTGATCTCATGATTGCAGATCCGTTAACAAAAGGCTTGCAACCAAAGACATTTAAAGAACATGTTCAAAGAATGGGTCTTGGTTGTACTTATGATTGATGCATTTATAATGTGTTTACACTCTGAGCTCAAATTATGTGTTTATGATATGCATTAATGAATTTCTTATTTCTCATAATGATGTACACATTATTGTTTTGAGATATTATAAGATAAGTCTCTATGAGACATTATTGTGGACCATAATGGTATATGTTTTATAGCTTATGAATCTAGTATGATAAGTTGCTAATGTAGTAGTATATGGAAGGAAGTATGTAGCTTAAAATTATGTACAACCGTCATAACTCGCATTACTAGTTTGTTATATTGTGGTATGTATGACGGACATTATAGAAGAGATTTATTGTATGCGCAACTAATGTTTATTAAATATTAATATTATATATGGTCATTGGGCCAAGTGGGAGAATGTAAGAATTATTATTAATTATTGTTAATTATTTCTTAGTTATGACTCAAGTTTACTTGTAATCCAAGTAATACCATAAATAATATTTAATAAGGAATAAATCTCGTTCGTACATTGGTTACTTGATGAACATATCAGATTAAGTCATAACCTCTATAAATTGGTCCTCCCTCCACCCATTAGGGTTACCACATATTCTCTACATTAATTCCATCGTTGACGGTTGTGGTAACATAAAGTTAGGGCAAGGAGGTAGAAACCAATTTACGACCAACGCTTTCGCTTCTCTCTGTGATGATGTCTTCTGAGGTATGTGCCCCTAACGATCTCTATGTAAGATTATCGTATTCAAGATCCTGATATTATGTTATTAAAGTATTTAATCTTACAAAGTCGAGATGAAACAAAAATTATATCATGTAAGGTTCATGATCTAATATACGACTTGTGCTTGAGACGAGTTCAACGAGGAAACCTTTTTATCACGAATGACATTCTGTTTGAAAAATCCGATGAAAAGAAAGCTCAAATCAATGACTTCGTATTCGATTGTGATCCAAATCATGTTCCTTCAGTATGCCAATCTCTCAGTAGGCATAATATGAAGCCGTTTAAGCACTGGACCGGTGATAAAATTGATAAATTTCCCTATGGTCTTTATAGGGCCCTTCTTACCCCTGGACATCATCAGTTGAGAGATGATGACAACAACCATCTTTTGAAACGAACACGCTCTATTTTCTTTTCCGGTCATTATTTTTCAACTTTTATTCTCAAATCAGAGCTTATTCATTTCAAATTACTCAAAATCTTGGACTTGGCACACATGGCGATTTATAGTTTCCCTCTACAGATACTAAGCCTCATCTGGTAGAGGTACCTAGCATTACGCTGCCCTAAGAATTTCGACATACCTCCAGAAATTTGCAGGTTATGGAATCTGCAGACATTCATTGTTAGAGGGTATACTCTACCGTATATAACTTTTCCGGAGCAAATTTGGGGACTAATGCAATTAAGGTATCTGAAACTGCACAAATTTCATTTACCAAATCAACCGAGTGTATCTGTTGACAAAGCAAGACACGTGAGTTTTTCAAATATACAATCTATTTCTTACCTATCTCCACTTTGTTGCACGAAGGAAGTTCTTTCGGGGATTCAGAATGTTAAAAAAATAGGATTCAATGGAGATCAAGATGACTATGAAAGTTTTCAGAAATCTGGACATTTCAACAATCTTGTCATTCTGCAGCAACTTGAAACATTGAGTGTAAGAAATATGTATGATTGGAGTCTGGTGACCATTCCAACAACACTTAAGAAGTTGAAGTTGTACAGAACTTATCTAAGTTGGTCGTACTTGGACATCATCGCGGAGTTGTCTGCCTAACCTTGAGGTGTTGAAGTTGATGTTTAATGCTTGTCGTGGCGAAGAATGGGATCCAAATGTTAGTGTATTTACTCAATTGAAGCTTTTGCAAATTGAAGTAAATTCTCTCAAGTCCTGGAAAGCTACAAATGACAATTTTCCTTTCCTTGAACGCCTTGTGCTTCGTTCTTGCTATCATTTGAAAGAGATACCCATTGAGTTTGCAGATATCAACACATTACAACTGATTGAGTTGGATAGTTGTCTTCCCATACTTGCGGAATCTGCTGCACGAATTCAACAAGAACAACAAGACCTCGGAAACGACCCCATGGATGTCCGTATCATAACATCCAGGTGCGGAAATAGTTAATTCAAGTATATATAACTAATCTCAATATTACTAATACACCTTATTCAGTAGTACTATTCTTAATTATACTTATCTATTGTTGTTATTACACATAATATTTGAATGTCACAATTATTATCTTGCTTGTGTAAACAAAAGATGTTGCAGATTACTTAATAAAACCTGATTTGCTGAGACTTTGATGTGGGTGTCTGATATGGGTTGGATCGTTCGTAATCGAAATTTTGAAAATCAGGGGATTTGGCTAAAATTAAGTGAAATACCTAACAAAATAGTTCCACAATTAATCAATGACCTTCTAATTATCACTATTAGAAATAATTATTTTATAGCTTATATATTGCTTTTAATTTTTTTAACTTATACGAGAGTTGATTATCTTATTGCAGTTACTTTATTGGTTGAATGGGAAAGTTTTATCTTCTCCTGATATTCATCTTTTGATAAACGGATCAAATTTCAATCTAGCAATTTAGTGAGAAAATCTAAACATGCTCCAGCAAGATTATTAGCCGAAAGGTATAATTATTTTTCTTTTTTATTTACATGTGAGTCACATGTATTATTACTTGAATTTTATTGTAAGAATTTGACAAGAGTTTCAAGTAATGTAAATTTTATATCAAAAGCTCAATGTGAAATTGCTAAAAAGTCTTTTTTTTTTTTTTAATGTAAAACTTAATGGTGCTTTGGTTTGACTTATATAACTAATCTCAATATTACTAATACACTTTATTCAATATTATTCTTAATTATATTTTCCTATTCTTGATTATTACACATAACATTTGAATGATCAATTATTATCTTGTGCAAACAAAAGATATTGCAGATTACTTAATAAAACCTGATTTGCTAGACTTTAATGTGGGTTCTGATATGAGTGTGGGAGAAGTTGAATCCTTCCTAATCTAAATTTAAGATTCGGGGGATTTGCCTAAACTTAACTGAAATACCAACAAAATAGTTCAATGAGCTTCTATTTATCACAATTAAAAATAATTATTTTATAAAAGCATAATAATTTTATTTAAAATCAAGAAAAGAAATATAATTAATTTCCACTTTCAAATCAATTAATTTGTCAAATGTACCTCAATATTCTTATAATATTTTTGAGAAGGCCCTGCCTAAGTGTCACGATCCAATTTAGGAACATGACCGGCGCTAAGGGGGAAGAATCCCAAAGCAAGCTTTACCAAAATTCTATAGAAAATAAGACAGAGTTTTCTTTGTTTTTGGGTCTTTCCTGAATTTTACCTGTCTCAGAAATCCACAGCACAACTAATAACAACTAAAAATTATAACATAATATCCATTGATGATCTAGTTGTCACACAATAATATCAATTCATCTCCAAGTATGAAAAAGAAGTTCAAGACTAGTCACTTGACTATAATACGAAGGAATAATCAAAACTCAACTAAAAGGAATGATTAATGGAGCGACTCTAAGAGTTTTTAAAGAACTAAATAAACCATAGCAATCCAATAAGTCTCTTGTCACGTGAAGCAATGCGAGGCTCACCAAACACTATCAATCCACACTCTCTAATTAATGAAATCTTCTCTAATCTGTAAAAACATTTAGCAAGGAGTGAGACGCAAGCTCAATGAGTAATAATACTTAACCACGACAATTTTTTAGAGGGACAAGTCAGAAAACATACTAGTATGTTAATCAACATAATGAAATCAATGCCCTTTCAGAAACGGTAACAATATTCAATCTTATTTATTTCATGTAGGCAAAATCAATGTAAACTTTTAGAAACAAACTTAGAAAAACACTCTCATATCAATCTTATATATTTGGGAGGTTCCCAAGGATGAATCATGTAAACAGTATGACATTCTCTTTAAGAAGTAACCAGTAATGGTGAACTCCTCATAAGGAGTTAAATATTCGTAATGATAGATCCCTACTCGAGGGATATCATAATGGTATGGTAGTTCTACCTTCCCACTAGCAAGGGCTTTATCGGTAATTTGTAACTACAAGGTGCATTAGGTCTAGGAACCCGCCATTAGCTACGAGATTCATCAAGGTCTACTCTCATTTATACTTTTCTTGTACTCGGTAGAAGCATTTCAAAATCGAAGAAAGCATTTAAGTCTTATCAAATCATATTATTTCAAAGTTTAACAATCACATGTCAAAAATACCATTTCTCAAATAACTGTAAAACTCTTTCAATAACGGTAATCATATCATATAAAAATGAGATCATCTCAAATAATTTTTTCAGTATCATATCAAGTAAAAGACTTGTGCTGCATGCAAGTTCAAAACATTCGATAACACATTTACTTTATAAACCATGTAAAAATCATGAAATTTGTGAAATACAAATTGTGGTCACAATACTCATGTTGAAATACCAAACTTGTCACCTCAAGCAAAATGTATGTCCTCCCTTCAATCAATCTAAATCACATCATATCGATCTCATGTTAAAATCTTATTTAAATTAATTCATAATAAATGTAGAATACCCAACCCTCGAGGTTTCATGATTAACTCTTCTCCTTTTTGTTATGATCACCACTTCCCCACTTATTATATCGTCTTTTGTTCTTTTCACGCTCACACACAATATAATGGCTCCGATTATTTTATCTTATTTTGGACTGGTTTTGTGCTTCTACCGCATTTCTTCCGGTAATGGACAATTTCATTGGGACGGGCTTCATGATTTCTCTTTAAAAGAGCATTATGTTGTTCAATCACGAGAAGACATGAGATCCTTTCAAAGTATTTCTAAAAATCCTTTTCACGATATTGCTAGAGTAATATGACAATTGAAGCATGGAAAGTAGTTAGTGTCTTTTCCAACATATCCTCATCTTTTATAGTTTCTCCAAATAATTGCAATTGGGAAGTGATTCTAAAATAAAGTCGTATTATACTTGACTACGATTTTAAAATCTTGAAATCATAAGTGAATCAACTCATAACGAACCTTTGGCAATACTGTTACCTTAAGATGGTCTTACCTTCCCACAATTTAAATGGATCTTTCATTGTCAAGTATTCAACCTTCACGCTTTCATCAAGATGATGAAAGTGAAGGAAAACCACATCCTTTGCTTTATCCCGACTTGACACTTCATTTTCTTCAATTATAGTGTCACCAAGACCCTTAGCGATAAGGTAAATTTCAGTATCAAGTATCCATGACAAATAGTTCTTTCCAAAAATGTCAAGTGCCACAAATTCAAACTTTAATAAATTTGACATGATTAAAACTATCATAAATTAGTTGAGTTACTATCAAGATGTTAGTTTCTTTATAATAAATGGTAAATTAATGTTTCAAAAATAATAAAGTATAATATGAGTATAAAATATATTGTTGGAATATTGACCCCTAAATTTGACTAAGGAACGAGTATATTCTATTTATTCCTTTACTGATTACAACTATGTTATGTAAAGCAAAAAAAGTAATGGCACAATACTTACTCGTGAAGAACCCTCAACTCATAAAGAATAAAAAAAACTATGGCCTACACCTATGTAGGGATTTAACTCAACTTCATTAACTCTAAGCCTCAACAAAAGATTACAAACTTATGTAACCTAAGTAACTATAAACTCTAATTCATAGGTGCCAACAACCAACTTAATTGTCAACCCTACTTCAAGATATCTCAAATTAACAAACATTCAAAAACACATATTATAGATTCTTCAAAAACCGAGCAAAATGTTACATGTCAAGATTCAGAAATTATACGGCACCAAGTTGGATTGTGAGAGAATTGTGTAATCAATCATTAAATTGAATATTGACTGAATAAAGAAGAATAAAGTCTACCATTTCTACGTAAATGGTAAAAGATAAATACAAGAAGGTCCCAGGAAGCTATTTGCCTCTAATTAACCATATGTATATATATTCTCAACAAGCAAAAATAAATACGGGCAACTCTCAGCCAGTGAAAATGGAAAGATGGTATTTCCTTAGCTGGAACATAGACTTTCCCAGCAACTGCCTACCTGTAGCGACTTCATTCAGAATTTCGTATTAAATCTCTTCTGTTAGCGCCACAAAGCTACTGAATCCCAGGAGAATGATGGGAACACAGTCCGCAACATAAACGCCTGCAAGATTTTCAGTATCTATGAGCACCTAGTATTTCAAGGTAACATATACAACTTGATGGTTCCAAGTGGTTCGCAATTGATGAATTGAAAACAGATTAAATGACGTTCCTCACGCACATACAAAAAGATCCGAAGTCCAATAGCTAGAGAAAATGTTTATTTTTGAATCTTTATTTTCTTCTTCCTCTATTTATCTATGTGTTTGAACTTTGAATCTATAATTCATATCATGTTTATTGTTCCATAGGCAGATGTATATTATGTTAATCAGAGATCTCGTATCTAGTCAGCAAATCTCAATAGTGGCAGCTTTTTCAATTTCAAATGTGAGGCCAATAAGGAACGCCAATTTCACTAGTGTAACTACAATCAAGAGTAAGCGGAAATATCAAACAGAATCTGCAGAAACAATTTTTGTGTGTGTGTGTGAGAGAGAGAGAGAGAGTTGGGGGGGGGGGGGGGGGGGGGGGGAGAAATGGTCATATCATAATCTCATTCTATTGTTCCATGGACGACGATATATATTAATGACTTCAGTGAAGCCACAGCACAAACAAAACACTCAAAGCAAGCGACTTTGAACAATGAGTCTGATTGCACCACCGCTACTGTAAGATAACTCAAAAACAACAGTAAATCCATTTTGTGTGTAACTTCTTAGGGGATTAAAACACAACTCATTCCCAGTCTAACCTTACCTCTATATTACCTACTGTCCCCTCCCCCCCCCCCCCCCCCCCCACACACACATGCACAAAGAAACTCCCGGATCAAATCGCTTGCTGGGTCCCCATTTCACCAATTGTTTCATTCTCTTCCTAGCTTACGAGTTCAATGCAATGAATGCAGCGAGTTAAGCAAACTTTTAACAGCAAAACCAATGAAAGATTAAATAAATGGCACAAACCTAGGAAGAACCTCACACAACAGATTATCAACTTAATGCATACAATCAGGAAGGGGTCTGGGAAAGAGATTACATAGGTTTTGTCTCTATACGCATGCCAAACTAGATAGAGCAACCTAAACTATATCTCCTTGCACTTGCCATTTAAGGCCCCAAGGCCCAGCTCCTACCAAAACTGACCATATAGATTCCCTTGTTAAAAGCACCTGCAAATCAACTTTCAGCTTTATGAAACGTCACTCACCGAAAAGTCCTAGTCATCCCCGTCACTGCTTGTTTGAGATTCATCAATGCCATACATAACTTCATCTACCTCATCATCCTCACTATCATTCATCTGCCCCTCGAGTGTTAATGTCGGACTTTTCTTATTATCAGCCTTCTCAATCTGATAAAAAAGTAAGAATAGATAAGGGTTCATGCAAAAAATGTAATGGACTAAGATTCATTTACTGTTGAAATAACCAACCTGTGCCATTACTAGTTGCAAACGGCCAGATAACTGCAATAATGAGTTAAGGGCTACCCCCTTTGACTTGGTAAGCTGAAAAAACAAAACAGATTGAAGAGCTTAATAGCTTTCAAGTTTTGCAGTTTCTAACAACAGAGCAATAGTGAGTTTTTTTTCATCATGAACAAATAAGAAAATCAACAACTAATGAGAAACAACAAATTATGGTGACAAATTCTTCAAAGCAGTAGGAAAACGGGTTCTATTGGAGATTCAATTCTTTGGAAACTGACGCAAAATGTGACACCTATAAAGCATGATATCATGATGGTGGGATTTAGTACTCTATTCATTGCAGCTCCATAGAAATGAATATGCCTACTAACAGACATCAGGGCAGTACTTCATCAAAGGAGTTAAAACAATTAAAGCATAATAGGAAATTGACTGACCCTCAAGATATGTTAAACTAACCAATTTTAATCAGATATTGACTTCAGTTATCAAACAATGAGAACCCAAACTAATGGATATTCAAAAGGAACAGGTCCAAATGAAACGGAATGGATTATTTATATAGACAACCCCAACTAATCTCGGATTAAGCTATCAAACAAATTATGCATACTGTAAATGACTCCCATTTTCCTTTGATTTTTGGCTATTTTCTAACTTGTTAGGTGATCAAACTTGATTAAAGTCTCATGATTGCCAATCTTCTTGTAGTCTTCTACAAAGCAATTTCAGTTGCAAACTTTACAAGTCTAGAACAATAAAAATGTGATTGTCCACCCAATGTGCCCCAGCTTAGCTACTCAAGGGCCACTGAAATACACTTCAGATGACTCCATCAACCACCCATGTGGAGTAAGGAGGGAGCTTTTTAATGTGACTGCAAATATGAGTCTTCCACTTAGGTTACAACATGTAGGTAAAATAATCAATTTACAAAGGCACTTTCTCCATTAATCAATATAGAAAATATGGTTCCTTGCAACAAATAGGCAGGTTTTCCGTACTAAAACAAACTGCAGTATCCAGAAAAAAATGGCACTCCATGAGGAAGTGTTACATCATACATGGAATCTTTGTTTACCTGGATATACTGATGGGTAATATGGGTGTGAGCAGTTCAATTTTTTAAAAAAAAAAAAAAAAAACGGGTGGTGTCCAGGCTGGCTTGTGGACTCACAATACCACAAGGTACCTGCTACTTCCCACCACCCCTAGAGGTATCAAGCAGTATCCACCTATGGAATAAAATCACTTGATAGGTGTTTGGACATGAATTGGTTGATATTTGAAGAAAAAAATAGAGATTTCAAATTAAGGGGGTGTTTGGATTGACTTTTTTTAAGTAGCTTTTAAGCTAAAAACTAAAAGCCATAAGTTGGTCATACCCAACTTTTGGTTTTTAGCTTTCTGTTTTTTTTTTTTTTTTTTGGGGCCTAAAAGTAGGTGCTTACAACTTACAAGCACTTTTTGTTTTTTCCAAACACCTCTAAAAAATAAAAAAAGATCTTAAAGCCAAAAGTTACTTAAAATAGGCCAATCCAAACACCCTCGAAGTTGAAAAGGATATTTGAAAGTTGAAGTTTTGTTTGGACATGAAAGCATAGTTGAAGCCTTGTGTGGGAAAACTTGAAAAACTGCATAGAACTCCTAAAACCTATTTTTCGAGCTTATATGTTTCATATTTCAAGTTTGAATAATGAGCCAGTTAGATAGATGAACAAATAGTTATTTGAAATCACCTCCAAATATTATGTCAAGTTTTTGAAAGAAAAAATCTATGGAAAGATATTACTTCAAGTATTGTCATTACTGGAATTTGAACTTGGTCGCTAGGGTTTGCAAAGAGAAGAAGAAAAAAGGAGAAAACGTACCTGCTGAGGCCGCTAAGCAGCAGAGAAAGATGAACTGAAGAAGAAAGAAGAAGAGAGAAGAAGAAAAGACCTATTGAAGGTTGTGAAGCTGGAGAAGAGAGTCGTGATTGCGAATTGGAGAGAAAAAAGGGAGAAGAGAGTCGGGTTTGTCCAAAACTTCAAATAAACCCTAATATTGCTTTTTAATTATTAAATCAGACCTGTTTTTTAGAAAATGAAAAAAAGGCGACGCCTTTAGCGCCTCGCCTGCCACTCACAACTCGCCATTGCCTCGACTTTTCGAGGTCGCCTCCCCTTGCCAGTAATAGGCGCAAAGGTGATCTCCTTTGAGAACAATGGCGATGAAGCACTCGTTTCTAACAACACAGCCTCCTCCAGAACATACCTCACAATAACACTCATCACATTAACTTGGGAAACCAAAAAGAAGTAATTTATCAAAAAGATCAAACAGAAACAAGACTACAGAAAGCATGAAACCATCGACACTTGGCGACCCTAACAGTAATCCCATAAATTTCACAGCAACAGTAGCATTGTAGAAGAATATCTACCTTGTTCATGGAATCTAGAAGAGGCGTCAGTGGTTCCTGCGATGTAACAAACTCAGTGTGGTTCACCAATATACAGCATATCCATGGAAGAACATGTGTTCCCAAGCTTGATCTGCGAAAAAGAAAATACATGCAAAACCAAAAGAGAATCATCATATGCATAAATATTTAGCCATCAATAACTAAATGATGAACAATTCATTCTGCCAAATAAAGCAAGAACTAGCCCTTTTGAAAAGTTACAGGAGTGCAAAATTCTGATATGAATCTCCAAATTTATATCTTAAATTGTAGCAAATCATTACTTCTGCAACATTGTGTTTCATGATGTCCATAAAGAAAAAATTAGCTATTTGTACAGAGTTTCAGGAGGATTAACTTTTCCAATATGAATTCCAAACTCTTAACCCAACCGAGAAAAACCCCGAGGCAGGTGCAAACTGTTCGAAACTCAGTGAAATTGGATCTACCCATCTACTCTTCTTCACTTAAACATCAGGCTTTTGTCAGTGCCGGGTTGAAGCACGTGATGAGCACCTAACTACACATCACATGCTCCACACTTATCACCAGATCAAAGCACTGGGGCAATTTGTTGGTAGTATTTTCAAGTAGTTTAAAACTTCCAATTCTATCTCAAATTGAAATGATTTATGTCAAAGAACATTCAGTGGAATTAGTTTCAACAACAAGAATTGAAACAGGCAATTCTTTTAGGTACTTAATTCAAAAAAGAGTACCAACTTTTGAAGTACATGCAAGTGAGATGATTTTCTTTTCAACGTAGCTGCATCTCTTTTCGGGAGACATCTCCATGTTTTTTGTTCCATTCTCAAGTCCCTTTAACTTATGAAAACTTGTTTCTGTAGTAGACCAATTCGTTAACGCACCGCCAAGCCATTTTTCCCATTCATTAGATAAAGAAGATCACCAAGATTTCGCGACCCACTGCCGAATTTATACCCATTCCAAGAGCTCAGATCAAATCAGTATTGATATATCGATTCAATCCGAGCTCTTATTGAGAATGCTCATTCAATGAATATTCTCAATATGCATGCAACTTGTTTTGAATTTCTCTTTATTTTACATAAGCCATTTCCTTAAGGTTATTTTAGATTTGTATCCACTGCAGTACTCTAACTCTCTTTAAAGTGTACTACATTACATGAAATGTAGTTCATGATTTCCCTTTTTTGGCTCCTTAAAGTGGGGGTATGCAGTGCATCTCCACTCTTAAAGGTACAATATGGAGTAAAAGGGTGCAATCTCCTTAAAGGGTTCGAAGATCCCACCTGGACTGCCATGCAGCCACCAAGGCTTTCAAAAAGTTGTAAGCATCATGTGGTACCATGGATAAAACAGCTGTTTTCATCTGCGTTAAATGAATACAGTTAAAAACAAATTATTCCAGATATTTTAACATAAAAAGCGACCAAATCAGACCCAAAAGTATCCTCAGTATTTCAAGAGATATGGACCTTCTTTTGTGGCACACTAGCATCAGCACTTATTCTTTTCAAAATCTTAGCATCAAGAATTGAGGGAGGCAAGAGATCATTGTCGCTGCTAATTATACCCAAGGATCTTAACTGGTCCTCCATGCAAATTGTGACCTCATCTTCTGCTTGTTTACCAATGACATCTGTAAATAGCAATAAAGAAAAAGCTTCCATGTTCAGAAGTAAGCACTTAGGTGACATCTTTATGTATTCTGGAGACAAAAGGATAAGCACAGAAATTAATTGAGACAATGTTCTAACAGTCCATAGAATCATGACGAGAGAACTATAGTTAGTGATGGAACACTTCCTGAGTTATTCTACCAAAATCTCATCTTAGGTCACATAACTTACTCTTCACTAGTAGTAAAGTACTGATGAAAAGAGAAGAAAGTTCCCCTCACACATTTGAGTTGAACAATACAATATTCAGCACAAAATCACTATAGGCAGATCATAGATCATAAGTCTCAAAATGACGATTAACCAGAATAAAGCAGGGATCTGGAAGCAGTAGAGAATCTCAAAGAGTTCTGTTTACTTCAACCTACAATTCCGGTATGGAGTAAACAGTTTCATCAGCAGTTCTAGTCTATAAGATTTTTCCTCTTGGGAAATTCAACCTACACTGCCCCACAAAGGTGAGTGTATATTGTTGTTGTTTGGAATTCAACCTACAATCAGATATGGAATAACCAGTTGTGTCAGCAGCTCTAGTCTATAAGATTTTTCCCCTAAGGGAATGGCAATGAGACTTGAAATCAAGATACACAACCATCGCATTTTCCAAAAAGGTGTTAACATATTGCGCAGACGCAAAAAAAATGTGCCAACAAAACCAAGATATTACATTGGGGCAATTTAGGTGATACCTTTGCTAACTGTGGGATTAATTCCAGTCTCCATGCCAACCTGATCAAGAATCATGGGCAAAGGAAGTAACGCACCCTCTGCATTTGCACGATCGAGAGCAGTAACTGTTGAATGCAAAAAAAAATGTTAGGACACACCTGTAACAACTTCAAATTGAGCATCACATTTAAATCTTTGTGATTCTTTACCATTAAACTGAAAGATAATATCACTTTTTCCTTCCTTCCTAAGGAAATAGATGGTAGAAAAGGTAAACATGTTGCAATTACCATTTATTAATGCAATTCCATAACTCTGTCAAACATCACCTCATACTTATGCATATTAACTTGAACGCCAAATCAAACACATGGCTTAAAGATTACACAAAGGAGGAAAGATATTAAACGTACATAATGGCACAGGATGACTGTCATCTCAAGGCTTTGAACAATTTTCTTTTGTAAGTGATATGGCATAAGATTGTATTAGATGGGAGCTAAGAATACAAAAAGGGACTAGAAAAAAGAACACAGTGGTGTATTGGACCTACTTTCCTCCTAGACATTTTCAACTAATAAAATTTAGACGGGCCATTCACAAGGATACATTGGGCTCCTCTACATATAGGGCAATAGATTAGGAGGTTAAAATTCTCTAATCTGGAAAAAACGTTTAAGAGAGGAAAGAACAGGTGGAAATTAGCCATGTGGAAAGAAATGAAAAATGCATTAAAATTTGGAAGGGAACAGCAAATTTGCAGATATAAGAGCAAAAACATCCCGAAATATACACATCGCCATGCCAAATATCTCAATGGCATTTCCTATTTAACACAGTTTGATTATCAAATACAGGGTTCAATAATTACACGTTTTTTTTTTTGACATAGAAATTAGAGAGGACAGGGGAGGCAAGTGCAAAAGGAGGAGGAGAGAATGTTACCCTGACTCTGGGTGTTGGATGCTTGTTTAGATTTGCGAGATTGACTGAAGGGTAGAAGGATCCCGTCAAGTGAACTTTTTAATCTGATATCCTCCCCAGACTGCACCATAACTCTTTCAAATGATGGTTTTATAAGCAACCCATATGCAACAAACATATGGCCAGAACCAGATGTGCCAATAGATTGCAATTTTGCTGAAAAAATACTATGCATGGTTTCTTTATGTTTCTTCATTATTTTCTCATCTAAAGATGCACATATCTTTGTGGGCTTCCTATTGTGTAATTCCTCAAAGCTCTTTCCATGCCAAAAGTAGCAAACACCAATTTCTGAAATGGCCAAAACACCCAAGCCTGCATCATTTTCAGCTCCAGATTTAATGTTGTAGCTATCCAAGAAGACAGCAGGGTGATCCATTGCCAGCGAGCAGCATGCTGATTTCTTTTTGCTACCATCTAACTTCCAAACTGCTACATGTCGGTCACCAACAGCAGAAGAAAGAATATGTCTCCCATCTTCAGAGAAAACCACACACCGGACAGCCCCCTAATACAAAAAGGAGAAAAGAAATAAGGTGACTCCCAAGGATTATATTAGAAGTATTCTACAGGCTGTATTAACTTCACTTAACCACGAAGAAAATACATCAAAAGGTAAGTATATGAAAAATAAAAGGAAAAATCATAATACTCACAGGGTGGCCTGTAAATTTCTGGAGCTTTTTGTCATCCAAGCAATTGAAAACCTTCAACTGAGAAGTTGCTGTTGCTAATATTTTCCCATCTGGCTAGACATAAGCCACAAGAGGAAACCAAATTAAGCATAGAAAGTTGGTTGCTACAAGAAAACAACAACAGGAATGCTAACACGAAATACTGGAGGAAGGAGGACAAAACTAGAGCAATACATGTGTCCAGAAACTATAGTGATCTAACAATGACACTAGAAGAATTTTGATAACTCTTGGCTCAGGGAATCTTGCATCATTGTTGGGAGAACTCCATTTTGCATTATGAAAAGGATAAGGATAAAAGATGCACTATCATATGATTAATCACCTTTTGTGCATGCATTAAGATAAAAGATGTCTCCTGTTTCATATGTCACTCGATGACCACTCTTTCAGTTACTACCAGACTGACTAAAACAAAAGATAATTGAACTGTAGCCATCAATGAAGACAATGAACATTTACAGATACAAACCTGATGAAATGGATAAAGATGATATTGCTTTAGTGGAAGCTTTAAACTTATGCAGTAAATTCCCGGACATGGAGTCAATTTTGCAAACTAGTCCATCAGCACCAGCCGTGTAAATGAATGAACCATGTGAAGGGAATGAGATGGCGTTGACACCGCTGCTCATTGACATACAAAATTTCAATAAAAGCAAGGGAGATACGTCATATCATCATCTTACTATATGATAATGTCCCATAAATAATATAGAAAAATGCACCTTTGAACTGAGAGAATGATACATGTAAAAGGAACAGAGGCAAGCTCCAAGATGGAGACAGTACAAGTGGCATGATCTACAGGTCATTACTACTTCAGAGATCAACTTTATCACAAAGAGTTCTGCTTTACTTTTACAGCTTTAGGATACAAAAAACTGAGAAACTAATGACAACCGGAAAAATAATAAGAGAAAAACGTGGGATAAATTATTTATTAATTTTTTTGTTGACAAGGGAACCCGCAGGCACAGGGTAAGCCTTGCTCTTGTGCAATAGCTCGCAAACGACATAGGAGAGGTAAACTGCACTAGGCAAACCCTGTACAACGAGCTTGATCCAGAAAATTGATCCCCAGTTGTCACAAGCAACGGTTTCGAAGAGCCACCTTAAAATTTATTTTCATTACAAATAGCACAACTGACAAAAGGACATCCAAAATCTCCCTTCTTCAAAGTTGGACATATGTGCTAGACATCAACTTCTGGGCCTCTATATTTACACTTGTCGAATTGCAATCTAAAACTATTTTACATTTTCTTCACAATACGTCCTACACCTCACATTGAAAGATTTATATTCCTATGTCCATTGTCCAACACATAAGGTTTATATTCCAATGTCCATTGTCCAACACATAGTATGAAGTAGAAACATAAAAGAAAGCTTTACAGTAAATATACCATTCTTTCTGTAAGTCTAGATAACTCTAGTTATGAGTTTCGCAAAAGAACTTACCCAGGATGGCAATCACTAAATCTCCATTTCAGATGACCTGCAGATACATCTAGAGCCAAAACATCACCACTTCCTGTACCTAACACCAACATTGAAGTTCCAATCTTCCTTTTTTTCTGACCAACCAGTAAAAATAGCTCTAGTTAAAAAAAGAGTTATACTAAATAATTCCTTTCTTTTCTCAAACAAAATTGTACCTTTCTGTCACATGATAACCACTTCATGCAAGTATAATCCATTGAAAGATGACCTCCTGGCTTATTAAACAAGCTTTCTGTCTCCATTGACACAATATCTGCAAACTCGGTCTGTACCTGACCCTTCACAGTATCCCATATCTGAAAGAAAAATTCCCAAATGATATACTTAATAAAATTCCAAGAAAATTCCAAATGATTAAAGGACTATACCTTGATACGGCCATCACCAGAACTTATAGCAAAGAAGTCCAACGAAGGACTAAAACATGTCAAAATATCCCTTATATTAGCTGTGCCCATTGCTGAAAAGGGAACTTCGAGTAAAAACTGGAGCTTCCGGCGACGTAGAAGGTAGAGCTGCTGAACGGACGGTGGAAAACTGGAGCTTCCGGGGTCGGAGAAGGTAGAGCTGCTGAACGGACGGTGGCGCTGAAAAGAGGGAAATAGTAAAGGGGCAGGGCGGCTTAAAGAGAAGGCTAAACCTTCAAAATTTAGGGGTTTTGCACAATTTGAAAAATATTCAAGTTTATTGAAAAACAAGAATTATAAGTAAAAAAAGGATATATATTTTAAATAATAATAAAAATATTTTGAAAATTTCAATTATACTATTTTTTTCATTTTTTTTGGCTTCCCTACTCGGTGTCCAATACCCACATTATAGTCCAACTATTTAATGTATTTATACAGTAAATTATATATTTAAATATTTCTTTTTAATAATTAAGATATCAAAAATCAACTAAAAGTTTGTTTATTAAATTATTATTTTATTTACAACTATTTAAGACTTTCAAATTAATTAAAACTATATCTTAAGTAAATCATTTCCTTATTTAAACAACGAAAAATATTTAAAAATGTCCTTGAATTATGTGAAATTGAACAAAAATGTTCTTAGTTAATAATTTAGATAAAAAATGTTTCTATAGTCAATATTTCTTTTGTCCAAAATTGTCTCTCACTAATAATTTAATCCAGAATGTCCCTATTATTATTTAAGGCCTAAAATTATTTGCACCCACAATTTTGCTTTACAAATCAAACTCCCAGTGAACAATGAGCAATAGTCAGTCTTCCCCCTTTATTCCATGCGATGTCTATTTTTCCCTTGACATTTTCAATTTTCCATCTATGTAATATCTATTTATATTATATATAATGTTTATTTTTCTTTATCTAGATATTTATAGATTTTTATTTAAGCTCATTAATATTATAAGCAGAATAATTCTTTTATCAATTTGTCACAAAATCTAATGTTATTATTTGTCAACTAAGATAAAAGGGGTCATCATTAATAGAAAATTCAGTTTTCTCACAGAAATGGCTTCCCACCTTGACAACAACTTTTTTCCATTCAAATCACTAAAAACTCTCCCAATGACCCCTTCATACACGATTCTCCAACTACCTGCTCCTACCACTCTTTTGGCCGAAATGAATGAGTTGATTTGTTTGATAGTGAACAACATCACCTTCACCCGTACCACTATTTTCACCGTACATGTAAAAAAATATTAATAATAATACATTATTTTAAATTTTAAAAAACTAACACAAAGGATATAACGTAACATACGGATTTCTGGCTCGACTTTAAGATCCTGTTCCTGCAATTTCTCTTTTTATGCAGCAAGCCCAATCAGACCGCCAGTAAATGGAGGCCTAGCACGATGCGCCAACAGTTTGCCCAATTAGACCCAGTAAATAGAGGTCTTGTGCAACAGTATGTCCAATCAGACCCCAGGCATGAGTTATATATATTATTAGTAGTATTGAGCACCAATATGGGGATGAGTTCAAACAACTCAAAATTCTCATAAACCACGTATGCCAACATGGTAAAAGAATCATACTTTTTAAATGATTTCTTATTGTTTTTAAGCATAACTTAGTGGATCCACTTAGTTGAGGATGTCTTATACTCCGGCAAGGTATAAAACAATTCTGGCAACGTGGGCGAGACGTTGTATCATCACATAGCTTATAGTGATGGTTGTCGGTTAGAGAATCTCACAAATAAAAGTAAAAAATTTATTATTATATATTTATATACATTGAGTTATTATCTACTGTTTTAAAAGATTTCTTTATACTGCATCATTACTGTTGCTTTTATATTGAATTGAATGTACTACCACAAACGCATTTCAACATATGACTACAACTTAAAAGTAATATAAACTATAAAATACAGCAATATCATCAAAAATCCAAAACTCATTAAGAGCTAGAACTAGCTATTAGAATATCTTTTTCTTTTCTTGAGAAAGTTATCCCAAAATAATAAAAAATAAAAAAAATGTATACCATGAAAGAGCTTGAAGAAGCCATTGTTGAGACAACAAAAAAATACTCTATTTTTTTATTTTTTATTTTACATGAACAAACCACAATAGTATAAGCACAAAATCAAGGAAATAAAGCTACATGCACCACAACAGAAAGAATATAAAAAAATTAAAAAACCTACACAAAAGTTCTTGGTTTATTCCTGCTAATTACCATCAATAGGGTCAATGGGAGGGACGTACGGGCCTTTTGAGGATTTTTTCCTTATGGATGCGTATTTGAGAAGAGTTTCGTCTAGAACTCTTTGAATTGATCTGGTCACACGGACTGGATAGCAACTGAGGGCTCATCAGCCAGTTGGATGGAAGTCAAAGATAGTTCCTCAACTCGTTCCTTAGATGATAAATCATTTTTGTGAGAAATTTCAAAGCTATTAAAGTATATCTTGGAAGGCAGGGACACTGGTATGGCGTATTCCTTTTGCCAAATACGAAAATAAAATTTCAGATCTATCAACGAAGATTACGGAAGGAAGGGACACTGGTATGACGTATTCCTTTTACAAATCCAAAAATGCAGTGCTTGACATAACTAGAGATAAATAGACTTAATCGAAGCGGTAGGGAGTATTTGGAGTAGCAAAATTTCTGAGGTTGAGGAGTGATAAAATATGAAGAGTGGACAGTATATAACCACCATCACCTTCAACTACCATAAAATTTTTAATAGAAAATTATTAATATAGACAACAAAAAAATACTCAGTAGTGAAAAAGGGACGAAGAAAAAGGGTTGAAAAATCAGTAGGAAAGAGTGTGTGCATATATACTGTGAATGTTGAGGGCATATTCGACATTATCAATGCCTTTTCTATTATTCAGTTTGATGCTCACTGGGCATCGACACTACCAGCTTTGTGGTATTTTATACGTTTTTTGCTATCACCATGTTTTTTATAAATATGATATATTGATAATATTGACGTACTAATAATATAATTAGTTATGCTAATAGTTACTGTATAAAAAATATTTCTAACAAAATGATTAATTTAGTGTATTAAGATTGATATTCATTGAATATTTCTAAAACAATTTAATTATTTTTAAAATATCTTTCACATATATAATGAAAATTATATGAAAATATTTTGAAGGCGATTGTATTTTTATTCATACAAATTAATTAAAACTATATCTTAAATAAATCATTTTCTTATTTAAACAACGAAAAATCTTTTAAAATGTCCTTGAACTATGCAAAATTGAACAAAAAATTTCTTAGTTAATAATTTAGTAAAAAATGTTTCTATAGTCAATATTTTTTTTTGTCCAAAATTGTCTCTCTCACTAATAATTTAATCAAGAATGTCCCTATTATTACTTGAAGATTAAAATCATTTGCACCCCCCATTTTGCTTTACAAATCAAACTCCCCCGTTAACTATGAGCAATAGTCATTCTTCCCCCTTTATTTCATGCGATGTCTATTTTACCCTTAACATTTTCAATTTTCCATCTATGTAATATCTATTTATATTATATATAATATTTATTTTTCTTTATCTGGATATTTATAGATTTTTATTTAAGCCCATAAATACTATAAGAAGAAGAATACTTTTATCAATTTGTCACAAAATCTAATGTTATTATTTGTCAACTAAGATAAAAGGGATCATCATCAGTAGAAAATTCAGTTTCCTCATAGAAATGGCTTCCCACCTTAACAACAATTGTTTTCCATTCAAATCACTAAAAACTCCAGATAATCCCCCAATGACTCCTTCATACACGGTCCCCCCAACTACCTTCTCCTACCACTCTTTTGACCGAAATGAATGAGTTGATTTGTTCGATAGTGAACAACACCACCTTTTCCCGTACCACCATCTTCACTGTACATGTAAAAAAAGTATTAATAATAATACATTATTTTAAATTTTAAAAAACTAACACAAAGGATATAACGTAACATATGGATTTCTGGCTCGATTTTAAGATCCTTTATGCAATTTCCTTTTCCTGCAGCGAGCCCAATCAGACCGCCAGTAAATGGTGGCCTAGCACGATGCGCCAACAGTTCGCCCAATTAGGCCCCCAGTAAATGAAGGTCTGGCGTGACGCACCATCAGTATGCCCAATCAGACCCCCAGTGAATGGAGGCCTAGCATGACGCGCCAACAGTGCACCCGAACCGTCAGGCCACTTTCTTTCTCTGTTCTTGTTTCGTACTTATTCCTTTGAGCTGAGCTTTCATTCCCTTCTCGATACCAACTATATAAACCTTCGTAAATCATCAAGAGATTATTCATATATCCCAATCATGTCTCTTAACTTCACTTTTCAAATTAAAGTAAAAATTAAGAGTAAAGTTCAAGAAATCATTTTGAGCCACTTCGAGTCTTTTTAAACTTGGATTAAGACTTGAGTACTTGAGTATGAGGATGATGAGAGTTGAGTTCATTTTTTTTTTAAATGAGTATGAAGGGACTAAGTAGTCTCAAGCATGTAAAACTTTTACAATTAAAATGAGAAGAAACCTTATTTTATAATGCGTTCATGGGGAGTTTTTGAGCATTATCTCTTTTAAGACAGCTTTTGAGTAATTATCTCAAATTGAGGAGTTATGTTTTCTTTAAAACATATGAGCATGAGTTATATATATTATAGGGAGTAGTATTGAGCATCGATATAGGATGGGTTCAGACAACTCAAAATCCTCATAAACCATATATGCCAACATGGGTAAATGATCATATTTTTAAAATGATTCCTTATTGTTTTTAAGCATATCTTAGTGGATCCACTTAGTTGACGATATTTTATACTCCGTCAAGGTATAGGACAGTTCTAACAACGTGGGCGAGATGTTGTATCATCACATAACTCATAGTGATGATTGTCGGTTAGAGAATCTCTCAAATAAGAGTAAAGAGTTTATTGTTGTATATTTATATACATTGAGTTATTATCTATTGTTTTAAAAGCTTTCTTTGTACTGCATTCTAGCTGTTGCTTTTATATTGAATTGAGTTGAGTATTTCTTGAGTTGAGTTGAGTTGAGATCAGATGAAGTGAGTATGCCCTTCCTTTTTTTTATCAGTTCAAGCTTACGTATGTGCTTTAGAGTTCTCCTTACATACTCGTACATTCAATGTACTGACATCATTTGGCCTGTATCTTTTCATGATGCAAATACAGGTATTCTATGTCATCAACTAGCACTCCGTTGATACCACTTGCAGTTCCAGATTTGCTTTGGTGAGCCTTCTTGCTTCCTGAGGGTTCCTTAAATTATGTTGACATTGAACAAAAATGTACATAGTTAATAGTTTGGTCTAAAAATGCCTCTACGGTCAATAGTTCAATCCAAAAAACATCCTACCACTAATAGTTTGATCCATACATACCCTTATTATTAATGAGTCAAAAAAGTCTTTTTATTTTTATTTTTTTTATACACATTATATTTCTAATAGAAATATTATTTTCAAAGAACCTTATCCTAGATTCTTTTCTTTTAAAATTATCTTAACTAATAAATAAGTAGAAAATAGTTTTTTAATTCTTCTTAATCTCATTTTACCAATTTAAAATAGAATAATTCTATGTACTTTTTTAACAACTAGGTACCCTACCTACTGATATAGGTCATATATATAATATCATAATTTATAGTAATGCCATTGTAATTTTTATTTTGATAATGATAAAAAAATTAATAAAAAAATTATTTGTTAATATTTTTTGAATTGAAGTAAGTTATATATTTGATAATAAAATATAATTATTATGGAAAGAATGTGTTAAAAATAATATATTTATTTGAAAAAAGGTATTTTTGACCCATAAAGTAACAATAGAGGCATTATTGGACCAAACTCGAGTACAATGAATTTTTTTTAAAACAAACTTTTTTAATAGGTGGTCATTTTTATTCAATTTTACATAGTTTGAGGATATTTTGACCACTTTCCAATTAATATAAAAGTTTAAGTCATCGATAGTCACTTAAAGTTGTCCGCATATTTTACTTGAATACCTCAACTAAGACTTGTACCTATTGAACACCTTATAACAAGAAATTTGTATCTATTAAACCTTTTTTGCTGACATGGCAAAGTATGTGTAATACAAACAAAGAGAGGGGCGTGAAAGGATATTTTTTAGCATAAAAAATAGGGTTTTATATCTTCTTCTTCTTGTTTCAACAGAAGTTTCCACCACCATTTTACCATTGCAAGTTGCAGTCATCACCGCTCACAACTTCTTCTCCTTCTTTCTCATTTTTCAGCCATTCTCTTTCTCCAGTACACCACCTTATTTTTTTCACCAAATCGGTTGTTACCATTTACAAGTCTACCATCGTCAAACGACCTTAGCCTTTCAAACAACCAATCACACATTTAAATCTATCACCTTAGGATTTTCTTCGGAAAAAATGGTATCGTTGCTACCACCAAATATATTTATCCCTTCTTCGTCTCTTTTATCAAATCAAACCCAAACATAAATTAAACATAAATCTAAAACAAAATAAAAAGGTGGGAAGAAGATGAAGTGCGGATTCATTTCCGTTAACATGGAATTTTAAGAGATGTCATTACAAACAAACACAAAAAAAAAAAAAAAAAAAAAAATCAAAATAGCAAGCAATCAGTGACTGGTTTAATAGACCTTCTAGATTTAGCATCTACATGAGTGTTTCAAGTATTACTTTTATGTATCTTAATGTCATTAGCTTGGGGTCACTTGTGGTTCTTGGCATTGTGTTACGACTAGGGATAGTCCCAGGTCGTGACAAACAGCTACCTGAAATGTTGTTAAACTAAGATGGAAAATCAAACCTCCAAGTCATCCACATCCTATCTGAAGCAATTAATGCATGTCCAGACAATACATGAGATCTCATCTCATGCTCAATCATATTATTATGTCCTTGTTTTTCTCGTATGATTTGTCACAATTCGAGCCTATATCCTGGACATGGCCGGCACTCAAGAGCCATTAATGGTTCCCAAGCGAACCCTCATTCTGGCTAACTACAAGTGGAAGACTAACTCAAGCACAAATAAGCATCAAATTGAAATAAATGTTTAAAAAAACAGTTTATTGAATCTCAAAACTTTGCTGAATATACTAAGTATGAAACATAAGTTTTAAATAAAATATCTAAAACTGAAAGACTCCTCAAAACTGTCTAACTATGAAGCCTTTATTGTATAAACATGAGTGTTAGGACAAGACCCACGACACATCAAAACTACGAACTGAAAAGTAGTTGTAAAGTCCTCTGGAATACAAGGAGGCTCACCAAAGTTAACTGGAGTGTAGAGTGATCTCAACGAAGCGCCTGTTGATAATCATGAACACATATATCTGCATCATAAAAGGATGCAAGTCGAATGACATCAGTACATGAAATGTACAAATATGTAATATGGCTGAGTAAACAAATAACTGAAATAAATGACTGAAAACAACTCAACTGAATCAATACATGTACATGAAGTGAAAACCATTTAAGCTTTATAATAAAATATACAATGAAAACAACATGAAATAATATATCTTACTTGTGGGGGGTTTCTTTAATCGATAACCATTACCATGAGCCTAACAATGATACAACGTTTCGCCTCACGTTGCCAGGGCCATCCTATACTTTACTGGGGTATAGGATGATATAGTGACTATGAATCCATCTAATTAGCCTTATCAGAGGTAGTGGGGAGTCGCATGAAAAATCAATGCTATCCTATCCTACGGTGGCTACGTAGTTTTTGGGACTTCCTCTCATGACTCGGGTTTGCCCCTAGAAGTAACACGGCGTAATTGACCCCGAAGGGGTCGCATACAAGCCTCATAGCATACATGAACATAAAAGCATAGGAAAATAGTGTGGAATTTAAAACTTTTCTTTACAATCGAAATCTCTTATAAAATGAAAGAGAATCTATGACACTATGTCTCAAACCATCTATTATACTTGGAATAAAACTCTTGAAATACAATCTTAGGGACATAGCCCTTACAACCAAAGTCTAAAACATAAAAGAAAGACAATAAAGGACATATGGTCAAGCCCTCAAATACAATGAGGACTCACCAATCTTCTTTTTCTTGATCTCCTATGAACCTAGCCACAAGGATGGAATCCAGTATCTCCAAAGCCTACACTTATAGAAAATGTAGAAAGATGGGGTTAGCACAAAAAATGTTGAGTATGGAAGCCATGCACAAAATCATTAAAACATGCATAAAAAGGGACATTTCATTTAAAATCATGTTATATGCCATTTTTTAACATCATCTTTGAAATAGTTGGAGAATGCAACCAATAAGGAAACTCACATACATTTCATTACAACATGAGAGATATCATTATAATACCAAATGTAGTCTCCAATATCAACATAATACAAACCCCAATCTTCACAATACATAGCCTCCAATCACAAAATAATAGAAAGTCAAATACCAAGATCGTCTCATCATGAAGTAATCATCACATAAGCAACCCCTAAGAAATACTTGTGCAATGCATGGTTGGCATCCCATAATACCAACCCTACTAAGGACTCCTTTGAAGCTACCTTAGTCATGCACTTTAATCTTAGACCTCATTATAAGCAATAACCCTAAATAAGAAAATAGTCATGTACATTACTTGAATTATAAGGAAAGTCATTCATAACAACTATCTATTCAATAGACATGCATACATTCAAATCTGATCATAATATGAAGGAACCATCCCATGACATTTTACTAAGTCTACTTGTGCAATGTGGAAGTGAAGTCACATACCCCTACTCCTACTAAGTAAAAATTCACCAAGAAGTCATAGTATAGTTCATGTCTCAATCATTATCTTTATTATATAAGGAAAAGTAGCTATAACCGACATAGACTATGTGAGCTACATGAAATCCAGTGTCGCCCACACCGAAAGAAGGTGTCCTACTTGCCTAAGGTAGAACTAAATGTATAGATATCAGGTGGATCCACTAGCTAAGTCCTATGTTGGCACATAGTTATGGATAGGGAGATTGCTTCTAGAAACTTGACATATTGCATTGGCGGAGGAGCTTCCATCTCATGAGTTTACTTTAAATGACCCAACCTCTTGCATTAGCGAAAGGGCCTTAACCTCATTTTCCATATCCACTCTGTACTAAGCATTATTTCCCAATTTAGACATCATTATTATTGAATTGTATTTACATGTGTGAAGGAGTGCTCTACCCTTCATTCAATACAATTCATCAAAATAGCTCATAGATTCATTAAAGTGAGAATGTACTTTCAACTTTAGAATCATAATTAGTATGTGAGAATAACTTTCACACCAAGATCATGTGTTCTCATGAGAATGGACTTTCAATCAACACAATAAGATCATCATGGTCATATACATTTCATGCATAATAATGTGTAAAGGTGCATATGAGAATTATACTTTCAATCAACACCATTGATACATCATAATTATATTTATGCATGGAGCGTGTGTGTAATTGTCCTTGCAATGACACAACAACAACATTATCATCATCATAGACAATTCATACAATATCAAGTGTAAGGGTAAGGGAAGAATGACATTTCAACAATACCACAATATACACAATAGTCATAGGAACTTCACTTTCTAAATAAATCATAAGTTCACATACAATCTTGTCAACATGCACAATTTCCCTTCAAGAGCTATGGACCAACTCATCCCAAACATATAGCAATAGCACATTAGATAAGGGAATACCATGATCCAACAACTTATCAATACCTTAGTCACATCATGATTGGCACTTTATACTCCAAATATTCATAAACATGCATATAGTATCATGATCAAGTCAATTTATGTTTAGAAGCATTACCCTAAACCAATTCAAGTCTAGGTGATCTAATTTAAGGCATTACATGAAGAAATTCATCATTCTTGAAGGATTACCTTTAAACCCTCAACTAGTCTCTTTCATGGCACAACCCTAGAATATATCAATTCACCTTAGAAATCCTAGGTTAATCAAGTATACATGTAATATAATACTTAGATCATGTAATTACATCATAATTAACTCACATCCAATAAATTGGACCAACTTGCAAAACCATCACATAATGTAAAGAAGAACTATAGCTAAGGTTGGGGGTCTCATGGATTCTTGAAGGATTTCGAGTTAAATTCATATAAAATCAATCATACATTCATAAACAAACATCATTCAACCTTTAAAAGCAACTTTAAAAGGAATCCATAGAGTTGAGTTGAAACCCTAGCTAATTGAGTTTTCTAGAATTGAGTTAAAAGCTTTTGAAAGGGCTCCTTGGTGATAGCTTCCCAAGGATGAAGAACTCCCATATCTTAGGTGTAGAATCCTTCCAAATTTGTATTGAAAAGCTCCTTCCTTCAAGCTTTCCTTGATCGTTTTCTTTGTTCTTCAATGGAGGTTCTAGAGAGAAGATTCTTAGAGAGGGAAGTAGTTGGGTTTTGATTTAGGATCTTGGATTATAATGAATTAATGAGGTATTTCTGGACTTAAAATACTTTATATACATGTATAATTACCATATTAAATGACCCCTAATGGAAACTAATTAAAAAGGAATTAGTTGGAAATTACTTACCTTGGCCGAGATGTTTTGACAGCTTACAGGTGCAACCCATGAGACCCCATCCACGAATCGTGGATGGGACCACACCCCGTACTGTGGGTTCGTGGTTGGGTCTGCAGTATGGACTTGGTGTCCTTGACCTAGGTAGCAAGACCACGAGCCGTGGATTGCATCTGTAGATCACAAGATTCTAGCAACTTTGGTGAACTTAGGCAGCCTTAGGGGTTAGACTTTAGGGTCCTCCCAAGGACCCTTGGTTGGTCTTTGGGGGGTTGTACCTTGACGTTTTAACCCCTAGACTACTCAACCTAAGCTCGGGAACTAAATATATAATCTAAAACCAAACATCAAACTCAAAAGCTCACACGTTAGACTCTAGTTTCACCTACTAGTTTCCATTAGACTCTAACTTGGTCTTACTAGATTTCCGAGTTGCTACACTTCCGAATCATAAAAGTTTCTAACCCAACTCGGTTCTCAATACTACTCCCAAAATAAATAACATAACTTTGTGCTCAATTCACCCATTACAAAGAATGGACTTCTTACATTACTTGAAATACTTTTCAAAAACATGAGACGTGTTTACCTTCTTGAAAACATACACTTATGAAGTCTTTCACGTCCAATAATTAACATAGGTACACTTGTATATGAATATATATATATATATATATATATATATTAGAAACTCTTAAGTCTTTATGAAATAGAACTTTTAAACTTTTTCTCAAAACTCAGTTTGAAACACAATAATTGGCTTTTAAAGACTCTCAAGACTTATAACTCAATTCATAAGGTTCATCCGGAATTATAGACATGAACAATTCAACTCAAGAATCTCAATAAAAATATAGAAACTCAATACTTAGGAATAGAATTTCAAAAGAATCAGGAATTCAGAAACTCAAAAACAGCTTACAGTAAAACCTCAATAAAGTAATATTCGATAAAGTAATAATATCGCTAAATGAATATTTTTCTCCGGTCCCGACTTGTGCCAGCTATATTAAAGTAATATTCTCACTAAATGCATTAGACAACAATTAAAAATAAAGTATTAAAGGCCTAGAAAAATATAAAGTAATAATTACTAGAATACATCAAGAATTTATATATATTTAATCAGTCAATAATACTAGACCAATAACGATTTCTTTTAAAATATGATTCTATAGTTGATTGTTTTTTCTTCCCACCAAAACCAAAATTAATCTCATCCTTAACTTTTTGAAGAGCGAACACATTTCCGGAATATTTTGTTCGTGTTGTACCAAATAGTTTGACAATGTAGTCATTGCTTGAAATGCCTCCTTTGATGATACATGTGGGACAATGTTACTATCATCTTGCTCATGATAATTCTCATCATTATACTTGGATTATGATTGTTAAACATCTAGCTTTTTCCTTTTATAGTTAACATAAAATCTCTTCATATTTTATATACATGAATACAATTAGAAACATTAAACTTCACTAAATTCGTTTAGCTTTCCTAGATTTAAATAATAATTATGCAAAGGCAACACTTTTTAGTTTCCTAGATTTAAACTTTTGAAATTCTTAATTCAAATATTTTTTTTTTCTTTCTTATGGCACATATTGCAAAATACTCTCTAAAATAATAAATATTTATTTATCGATAAAAACATATTTTATGCATTTATCGATAAACTAATAATTTCGATAAATGAATATTTTTTTCCAGTCCCAAGCATATGCATTTATAAAGGTTTTACTGTATCTCAAGAATACTCAAATCTAGGGGTAGAATCCTAGATTTCTCTTTTACTGATTTGAAAGTAGATGTAGGGCGTGATGACGAACTAGTCCAACACTATGATAGCCTTTCATACCTGAAAGAACAAGTTTCTTGAAGAATCTTGAAGAAGAACTTAATTAGATGACTTGAAACCCTACCTTGAAGGTAAAAAATCAAGAAAACCTTTCTTGAAATTTTTTTGAATTAGATTCTTGAAATCTCTATTTCCAAGATTTATGATTTTCATTAGTGATTCATAATTGTATGGAGGAATTTGAGTTGGAAAGAATGGAATTCTTGGAGAAAAACTTACCTTGAAGAAGAATCTTAAAAAAGATGGAAAGAATCTTGCATTGAGCCTTCTACTTTGATTTTTCCTTAGTGTTTTGCCTTAGGGTTTGAGAGTGAAGACAATGATGGATTAAAAGATGGAAATAGGTTTGTTTAGGGCTTTATAGGAGTTCAGAAATCCGTTTTTAAGGTTTTCATAGTGGTATAAGGAGAAGAAAATTACATTATTTAAAATTTTCCCGCGGCTAAAACGAAACTGCACTACACCAGTTACTAAAATGGTCATAACTTTTTACTAAAAAATTGGATTGGCGCGAAATTGGTGGCGTTGGAAAGAGGATTCAAATACCTTTAATTTGATCGGTTATGAGAGACATAACTCTTTATATTGTAAGAGATATGGTCTTTTTAATTTGATCTAAGTAAAAGCTTATGTGAAAACTTAATCGGTAAGGAAACTTTCAACTCTACTTTGTGCTAGGAGTTTCTAGTGACCTTAATTGATATCCAAAGTCATTCTCACACTAAAGAATTTACCTTAACATCTAAGAAAAATTAAGAGTCACTCAATACGACCTCATACACAATTCAAGAATGGTTTGGGCTTAACTTAGAAATTTTTGGGATATTACAGATATTAATTTATGTTATTGAATACTTATTTTTCACATACTTACTTCTCGAGTTCCAGCTTGATTTATTTTTCTATTCGTGTAATTTTTATTTATTTTGTGGTTAACTTTGTTTTACATGACATTAAAATAGTGATGATGCATCTCTATTCTTGTCATATTTCATATTCTCTTGATTCTCACTTTATAAATAGTTAAATGTCTAGAGAATTTTGCCAAAATCCTAAGTAGGCGTTTGGCATGCGATACCATATCACAATATGAAATTGTGAGATGAAATCAGCATTTGGACATGCGATTTTATGATGATTCCATCTCATGATTTCATATCATGAGATAGAATCTCATATTCTCCAAAAATCATGATTTGAGATTCCATATCATGATTTGGGATTTTTTAAATATAAAAATTGACTCATAAGTTTATATTTTGTTAAAGCAACCCCACATTATATCTACTAACCATTTATTTCATATGTAAATAAAATTTATAAGCACATCATTACTTTTTAAAATTTATTATTCTCACCAACATAAAATTCATTATCACTTTAAATTTGGTGAATATAAATGATAAAGTAGGAATTGATTTGGTGAATACAAATAAGAACCAAGGGAGTAATTTATTTTTTTTTTGTTTTTCATGATAAAAGAAAACTTATTTTTCAGCTACATATGAAAATGTTTAAAACAATTTAATATGAAAAAGAACAAAATTGGTGATGTATGTTTGATAATTATTACTTCCAGTATGTTTGATTTTAGCATGAAATTAATGCACTGAAAATGTGTAATTGCACACAAGTAAAACAAGATATGAACCACTATGATATTGACACACAAGTGAAAATTGTCATAGGTTGTACATTGTCATATGATTATTTGTGAGAATACCAAAGAAGTAATGAAATATTTATGATCTATGAGCATGAGAATATAATTGCGGATGATATTGACCAACAAATGGCTCAAAGTAATAATGTTGGCTCGTCTTCTTGGTCATATGTTCGAGAAATGCAAGTTCAACGTGAGGAGATTGTCCGTACTATAGATAAAAACTAGTACACTACAATTTTATGTTCACTTTTTTTTTTATTGATTAAAGTTTGATCAATTAAAATTAGATTGAACAGCTACTTAAATGGAGAACAAATAACTTTGTAATAATTTATTGTGCGATTTATAAAGTTTTGTTTATCTGGCAAGATTGAATAAACAATTGGAGCTCTTTTAATAGTTTTACAACTTATAGGATTCTTATGTTTATTTATGAGAATATATACAACACACAAATTTCATATCGCATATCTAAACAAAACTTCATTTTCATCTCATGATTTCATATTATGATATTATATCATGAATCCATATCATGATTCCATATAGTATGGTCAAACAGAAGTATACAATGATATAATGTCCTAATTTTTACTTTGTGACTCTTACCTTACTTTTTAATTTAAAAATACCACAGATTTATCAAATTGTACCAATACTAAAGAGAAATCGAGACAAAACAATTTCGAAAAATTTAATTTTAATTATAGAAAATAAAATAATCAAAAAATTGTAAGATATAGATTTTATAAAATAACCGACCAAATCATATCATGAACAACCCTATAAAATTAACACGGTATATCTTTCATCCTATCTTAAACGAGTGCACGAGTAAAGGCGAAGACAGAGTTGCCCCATCTTTCGATCATGCATATCCGAATTAATTCATATTCATTTCTTGCTACAATATTCACTTGTAGCGTACCTTATTTCAATGGAGATCTTATATAGAAAAAAACAAAAGATATTTGTTGATCAATCCCCTTGTCCCTCATTCTTAGACTTCCAAATATTGATAAAAATTTAAAGGCGGCACAACCTTATTCTTTATAGTGGAAAGACAAATTAAAAAGAGTTTCATAATAATTGAATAGTTGATCAGTATAAGTCGTTTAAAGCTATAGAAAACACCAAAAACTAGTAAAGTTTTTAGCGCAAAAATATAATTAGCATATGATGATGTCAATAAAGACAGGTCGAGACAAAGAACAATAATAAAAGACTTTTAAAAATAATAAATGGGAGAACTTGTCAAAAAGAAATAAGTGAAAGAGATTAACAAACATCAACCAAACACTCATCAATGTAGTTGAACAATCGACGAAGCTCGAGAAGGAGGGCGGATCAAGCACATTAATGACCTAAGGCGAAAATCAAATGGAGGCCTTAAAGTATAAAAAAAAAATCAATATATTTGCTTATGAATTTTGTCCTTTTAGCTCTTTGAGATGCATAATTGTTAAAAAAAATAAATTACAATTGATTTCTTTTAACAATAATCTTTACTCCAAATATGTTAAACTTCTTCTAATAATTCTCTCCTTTTATATGAAAAAAAGGCAAACTTACATAAATATCCTATATTAAGAAAATATTTACCATTTATAACAATGACATTTTTTTTTCACTTGATCATTTTTTATACAATTTTAATATATATTACAGAGAACGATTTATAAAACACATATAATACAAGTTTTATTGATGGATAATACACTTATCACACATTTTAACACAATGTGTCAATTTCTTAACAAACAAGCATAATTTATATTTTAAAACAGTTACAATTGCATACATAATCACTTTTAATACATATTGCAGATTTATCATAATATTGCTCTAAATGGTAATAAATGAAAAGTATCGCTAAAATCAATAATTATTTATTAAAAGATATATATCCAAGTAATTTTTCCAAAAAATAATCTTAAGTTATAAATAGTACTTGCTCAATATTTTTTTCTAAATTTTTTTTTTATCTATAATCTACTATTGCTAAAAGAAATTGAGACATCTCAAATTTGAGGGCGTAAAGGTGCCTTTTTTATAAGGCTATCGACCCGCCCCTGAGGAAGCCTGAAACAAAAACTATATCAAACGAGGGTTTGAATCAAAGTAGAGGGAAAAAAAGAATAGATGATTCATTCCCAACTATCTGAAGTTTTGGTAGATAAGAGTTGCACACATCTTGAAGACATTTTATTTTCAAAAGCAGTCGTAAGAGCAGTTACGTCAAGATCACTCCCACCAAGTTGATTAAATTTTATCGACATCAAGACAAATGGTACATATCAACATTCTGTACTTGGATCATCGGGCGGCGTATTCACACCACAGAATCTAATTTGGCAACATTTATCGACTCCAGAAAATCAACATTACTAAAGCCTAAATGTTCAATCACTTTGGCAATGTTAACACAAATGGTCAGACCTTTGGTACACTTCTTCAATCTAGAAATGCTTTAATGCTATAGGACTAAATATTACCATATCTATATAGCACCACATTTATACTCATCGATCCAATGGAAGCAAGCAAAAACCTTACTGCCTTCAGTTAGGTGCATTCAGACATAGGAATCTTAATCCTTCTGTTATTGCATTTCACAGATAATTTCCTAAGTCGTCATTGTCACACCAACAACAACATTGCTCACCTAGCAAATGTAAAATTGTGTGTCAGAAATACTTACCTCTAATAAAGCACAGGGCAAAAATGAATCAGACGTGAACAGTAAAAGATAAATAAAAGAAATAGTGGTGGAAATTAATGAGACTCACCAACTTGCCACTTTCATCTAAAGACATAGGGTTCTGAACAACCACGGTTTGATTCTGTGAACGGCCCGTAGCCTATAACAGATAAACAATGTTTCAGAAGTGAATTCTCGTTGGTCAATCACAAGCTGCAAATGGATAGTAAGGTCTAGCAGATCAAGAACTCACTGTTGAAGAAGTGGGTCCTGCAGAGGATGTAGCACCGCTATTAGAGGTGTGCACAGGAACTGGGATTCTTCCATCTACGGCCTGCATGGAGATACATAGACATAATAAAACTGAAAATGAATCATCACAACAGGATGTGAAAGGTAATAGCCTAAGTGATGATTAGTAACTGAAACCAAACAGGTTTCTAACACAGATGAGCATAGCAAGGAGAATTATGTGAGTAATGCTTTACAGAACTAGTCTCCTGTGAATCTGTGACATAACCTCTGCACTTATGCCAAGAGAAGGTACGAAATCAATCAGCAGATGTATAATTTCTCTGGTTTTGCAGTAACTGGCATCTGAACCTCAAAATTATGGGTCTCAAAAAGCAAACAACAACAACAAAAACCCAGTATACTCCCAAAAGCAGGGGGTCTCAAACAGCAAACGTGATTTAATTTTCCTCTCCAACCATAACTTCGATAAAGACCAAATTTTGACAGAGAAACCACTTCCTACCTTTCTTTATGTAAGACCTTAACATGTGTCCTAAAATGTCAACATGAGTTTCTGGTTCAAATCCCAGCGGAGGAGAAAAAACACTAGGTGATTTCATCCCATCTATCCAAGCCTCAATAAACATAGTTACCCGATACTTGTGCTAGTGGGAGGTAGCATGTTTCTAGTGGAATTGATCAAGGTGCACACAAGCTAGCCCAGGCACCAACTGAACTATACTTGGATCTTTTAGATAATATTTTATACCTTTCAACTGGCCCTCTTTTTCTTCAAGCAGGGTAAATGATAAAATGAAAGTCTGATAACCTGAGAAAGTTGGAGACAACGTTGAAGTTTTGTAAGACCCTACTACAAATGCGAATCCGGACCATTTTAAACGGATAGTTAGCACGTGCACGTTGTTTCTTAAAGGATCAACCACCACAAGATGCTACGTGATTAGTGATGGGCGGCAATACATCCTGATCTTTTTGAGTGGATCCAAGAAGAAACCTACTTTCGAAAGACAAATTTTCTCTCTCCTAGGGAGGGGGGATTTTATATTGGAATATCCTACTGGAAAAAAGATTCTATGTTGAAAAAAGAACAACTATTGTATGTTTTGAGATTTTCTTATAGATTTTTGAGTTACTTTACATTTATTTTCATATTCATCTTTTAGATAGATTATGCCTTAGATTTTTAAGGCTAGATTTTAGGGAAAGTTATGTAATGTGGCAAACATGTGATACGTATTCACTATACACAACTATAATTTAATAAGAATTAATAATTCATAGCTTTAGTTAGGGTTTTATAGCAAATTTCTCTCTCCTCTATCCCGCGGCTATCTCCTCCCACTCTCACTCACATCTCCCCCCGCCCAAACAATGTTCAACATAATATGGCAAACATGTCTGTATCCTCTGTCAATGGTAATATGGTATTACGATAATTTGTATTCTACCAATTGTATTCGTTAATTAATACACTTGATACAATTATATTCGATGATACAAATCAATTGTATTCGTGATACAACTTGATACAATGAATACAACATGTACTCATCCCCCCCCCCTCTCCCCCATATATTGCTCACCTCCTTCTCCCAATCTCGCTCGCCTCTCTCCTCCTTCTGCCATGTGGCTAAATACAATAATTTTTATACAATTATATTCATTGATACAAATCAAGTGTATCAATTGTATTCGTGATATGACCTGATACAACATGTATTCAACCTCTTTCTCACCTCCCCTACCTCTTCACAATCTCGCTCGCCTGTCTCCCCTTTCTAACATGTAGTTTTTTTTTTTATGACCGTCGTGTCCTGATCAACTTTCATGCACCTCAACTAATTCCACGGGATACGTATCACATTTCACCAACAACATGTACAGGTAACTCTATCCAATAGACGGGAAGAATCACCTAGTGTTTTATTTTGTCTCCATTGAGTATTGAACCCGAGACATCAGAGTTCATAGACTACTAGGCCACACCCTTGGGTGCAAAAAGGCTGCATCAAACAAGAATTCAACTCAAAACCTTCAAGCAATTATGAGCTCTCTTAACTATAGCTATAGATCTCTATTTTATCCCTTAATATTATCAGTGTCTAATTTAATTTTATTCTTCTCTTTTGGTTAGAGTTTTAGAGATAAAATTTAAATTGTCTAAAGAGTTTTGACTTGTTCCCAGCTATTCATATGTAAATGACTATTATTATTTCGGGGGAAAAGGTACAAGTACCCCCTAGACTATAACCGAAATCTCAGAGACACACCTTAACTAAACTAAGGTCCTATTACACCCCCTCCCCCCGAACCCATTTGTTTTGGCTTATGTGGCATCCAAATAACTCTCACGCGTCTCAATTGCATGGAGTTACGGAGTGTGCCACATAAGCCCAAAGGTGTACAAAATTACAAAAAAAAAATGAGTTCAGGACCTTAGTTTAGTTAAGGTGTGTCGCTGGGATTACGGTCATAGTCTAAGGGGGTACTTGTGCCTTATCCCTTATTTCGGAGACACTTCAAAAACTCGTGAAAGTTTGATTAGGATATAAATTGTATCTTATTCTCTTTCTACTTCCTCATTTCTTCCTTCTGTTTCCCTCTGCCCCTCTTTCTATCTCACTTCTCTGTTTCTCTCTGTCCTCTTTCTTATTCTCTCTCTCTTTTCTCGCTCAGGCCCACTAAAACATACATACAGAAACATTAAACCATCAAAAAACATTCACCAACGAATTAAAAAAAGGACTGATTCTCACATTAACGTGTGTGATATAGTGGCATATGGCACATTTAACTGATGGAGCTCCGCATGGATACATCAGCATAGTACAACAGTTTCCACAGTTGACATGAGCAAATTGATTAGGACCTGAAGATCAAGAGAAAATTATATTTGCTTCAGAAGTGCATAAAACCAAAACAAAGACAAATTAAGAAAATGAAGATACGGACGCGAAACCTCAAGCAGAAATGACACAACTAACTTAGCTCGCTAAATCCTGTTATTGTAGTAAATGATAAGAATTGCAAACTTTAAGTGCTAGTCACCTATGAATTCAATAAAAAGCACTATTTACATCTTTATAACAATTCTTCATATACAGTGTAACATTGGAACATCTACTCAGTGATTACACGCATACGAACACATTTAAATACACAGAAGGCAGAACATATTTATAGTAATACACATTTCCTAAGCATATAGCAGTATGTTGTCTAGATTACTTGTACAATATTATGTACATTAAACTTGTTTTGTTTTTTTCAGTAGTTCTTTATACTAATAGATTTGATATCTTATAATTGTTTTCGGGAAGGCATGTAAATCTTATAGATCTTCATTTCCTATTATTTTTAACTATCTTATGGAAAGAGAAAATATGTAGACCAACAATGTTTTATGGAAGTGACGTTGGGCAGCTGAAGTCCAACACATCCACAAAATGAGTGTCACAAAAATGTGGATGCTAAGATGGAGGTTCTTTCAAACAAGAATGGACAAGATCATAAACGACCAGATTAGCGAAAATTTTTCTAGTAGGATACATCAAGGACAAAATAAAGGGTCTCTTGAAATGGTTTGAACATGTTTTATGTCGACCACCAGATGCACAAAACAATAGTAAGTGAAGGCGTTAAATGGGACGAGGTAGACCTAAAATCGCTGGGAAATAAGTTGTCTCAAAGGATCAACAATCTCTTGGGAATTGGGATTCCTGCAAACTAAGTGAAAGATAGGGCACAATAAAAGAAAAGATTTATAGGCGATACCTATTAGTTGAATATATGTTTTAGTCATGTTAGCACTTTTACTTTACGTCCAATGTTTTTCCAAGGATTGTTTAACCTTTCAGATATTCATACGTCACTAGAAAATATAATGGACTATTACTTTTTAATTTATTTTTATTACTATTTTATTTTGGATAATATTGCCTTGCGATGAGTTCATATGTTGTAACAATTCATATAGACGACCTCAACGTGTTTAGGACTGAAGCATAATTATTGTTGTAGTAAAGAGAAAATATGCAAATATCGACAAATAAAAGCAATAAAACAAGGAGGGGAACTGGTGAATGAAAGAAGTAGGTGGTAGAAACTTCGACAAAGTCTACTTGTTGGAAAACACTTATAAAGATTTGGTAGAGACAAGTACAACATATAAACCTCTAGTAACAGTAATTGGGGAGAAGATGGACTGTGGACGTCAAGTAAAATAACCCCACATATGAGGTGTACGGAAGTATATCCGAGGATACTGAGAAGTGTATTTAATTTGCTCCCATTGTATGTTTTTATCTTTATCAGCATCAAATATAAGTTTATTTTATGTAATGCACCCAATTAACTAGTTTGCAATAAACTGACTATTTAACATATGAAATATATTTTAGATCATGTAGCATACCCACTTAACTAGTTGTCAATAAACTAATATACTTAGGATCGTTTAGTTCTTGTACCAGAAAAAATAACTCATTTTATTCACATACTAATTATATGGAGATTATAATCAATCCATTGTTTATTCGGTCAATAATGACAAAGTGACGGTTATGGGGTGAACAATAATGAAGGGATTGTTAAGCAGTGAATAATAACGTAGTAATTCTTATATGTTGAACAATAATACATAGAATTTATGAAGGGAGAACTTATTTTTAGCGCATGTTTGTCTTTAAGTAATTTTACCCTCGTATTGCCAATACATATTCTTTTTCCATATTCTATCCTGTGTAAAACATATTCTTTTTCTATATTCTATCATGTGTAAAATAAGCAAAGATTCCTGCATAACTTTTTTTTGATAATGAAGATTCCTGCATAACTTAATGCAGATATTATTTAATACTGTCAACTAAACGTAGCATTAGTTGTGTGTGAATTAGATATTCTTATAGGGCCAACCAAACGTTGCATTAGTTATGTTGGGATTATTTTCTTAATCTCTCCAACCAAACACCGTACTATTTTTATGTGAATTTTATGTTGAGATATTTTTCCTAAACCCTTGAACCAAACAACGTTAAAGATATGAAAAAAGATGTTGTAAAAGAAAAAATAAACGTTGGAAAAACTGAAGACAGGAAAGGAAAGTAAGAATATATGGAATACCATCCCTATTATATCCAACTGACATAATGGAGACAGGACACAGATGTTTCAAAGGGATTTCCACTCCAATTCAGAAATGGAAGATGTCACTGCATGCAGTCATTATCTTTCTTTTTTTTTTTTTTCCTTATGAAAGGGAAGATAACACCTTTTTGATGTACTTCGCAAGTATGCTCTGGATACTAAAGGCACAAAATTACTAACCTCATCAAAAAGAACTGTTAATTAGACTGTGATTTCATAATTTCTAAAGAGAAGTCGTCCCAATATTTGTACCTGGCACAAGGTTCACTGTATGACAGCAGGCGCATCTCACGCTAGTTGCCCCACGTGGATGCATCAATAAGGTGCGACAGCCTCCACATATCAGTTGAGCCATCTCCATTCCTGCATAGAGGGCAGAATTTAAGCAACATCAGAAGAATGGATAAGCTGAAGGCATACATAGTGCAGCGAACAGCAGTAAGATGTGTCATCTGGGACTGTTGACAATTAGATGATAAAAGTTCCTCACGGTGATAATCAAATCAGTTTTTTTCCAAAGACAATGGCTGTTACCCATCCAATAATGTAGTGTAAGGAATTTTGCTTGATTGCTTGAAAAAAGAGAAGAAAAGTTCATTGGTTAGGCAGAATTTTCTCCTATTCCAGTCCACAGGGATGGCTTGAGTGTTTGAGATATATGAGCAACAAACAACCTGGAAAATCATGGTCCAAATTCTAGCTACAACAATTGATGTACGTCTATCTCCAACCTTAGTAAGCAAGATCATCTGGAAGATGTGCTTGTGGGTTATAGGCATATAACATGGTGCCTGAAAGATAAAATTGAGGTGCACTCAAACTAGAACAGATGCCACTGATGTAAAATTTGAAAAAGGAAAAGCTCTCACTCAAAACTTTATTATAGGGAAGTACTTGTCAATAGTAAGTGTTGAAAAAAGAGATCTAATAAAAAAAAAAGTTAAACAACCACATTCTTCTCAACCTTGGTTTTAAAAAACGTGCAATAAAATTATTTTCCATTCTTGCTTCACTTCACGTCATTTCTTTCAAGAAAGAAATTCTTTAACTACTTTCCCATTATCCAAATTGAGCCAAGAGAAAACATGTTCCCTCATAAAATTAATGGAAAGAACATAATGGAAAATGCATTTGCTGGACCAACAGAGGAAAGTTATAATAAGGGGAAAACAAATTATTTCAATTTTCCCTCAAATCTTATAGATCCCAATTGTTCTTCTCATTAACTAAGTTCCTAAAAGAATCACCAAATAATTGAAATTGACCTTTACCAGACCAAACCCATGGTTAAATTCTCCTAACCAACCAAAACTAAATCAAACCCTAGGTTTAATAATTATCAATGTTTATCATTTGACAGATGTGCACCGATGAGATTCAACTTGTCCACAGTTAGAAGCTAATAAAACTGCCGCCTTTCAACCCCACCTACGTCATTTGTAGTTTCTATTTAATGTATGGTAACTACAAAAGCAAGATAAGGTAATACATCGTAATGTGTTGTGGACTTCATGGTGTTTGCTTGTACTATTAAATGGTGGATGCTGGTAATCTTGTTAATTTTATGGCTTGATTATGCTTTGAAAATTGATAGTGTGTGGATGGTATGACGTCAATTTCCTACATCATTTTTTTGTCTACTTCAGATTGCAATTAGTTTTCTGATCTTCTAATTGATAAGTTTTTTCCTCTGTAAATTCCACAGTTTTTAATGGTTCTCGTCTCTATAATTTGGGTCATCGATCAAGCAAATGAAAAGGAAGAGACCATTTAATAGGAAATGGTTAAAGCTTTGAAACATGTTCCAATGGAACAGGCTAAAAGCTTTGGGCCTGCATTTCAACCAATCTTCAGCCACTCAAAGCTGCTTTTGATAGGGTCATTTCATTCTCATAACAGAATTACTGCAGCGCAAGACCATACAAGTTGCCTTTGCCTCGCTGACAAAAGAGGGCATTATTTAAGTCAAAGCAGGATAGAGGACTGGGTCATACTCCTAAGCACTTGATCTGTGGACCGATATTGGACCAGGAGTTCTCAGTGATTAAAAAAATATTGTTTAAATTCTCTCTAAACACTAAGACCTAACTGTCTATATTCTATTCAATTAAGTCAATAAGCTTTAATTGGCAAAAAATGTTGTCCCTTCTTCATTGTAAAGTCATGTGTGTTTCTAACATATAATCCAGGTTAATTACAACCCTAATGTTGTGTTTAAAATATATTTGAAGTGTTAACAAAGCTACAGAGTGATACTGGAATGCTGGAATTATATATCTCATACGTAGCAAGGCTAGAATTTTTTTTGGATAAATTGAGAAGTGGTATCATGAATGAAATGGAAACAGGAAACTATAGCCAAGGGGGAAGTAGAGACTATCCAAGCCACAAGCTCATCAGCTATGTTGCTCGGACTCTCACAAAATCTTGCCAAACCTGTGTCGGATGCTCCAAAAATGCACTACTTTTGAGGATCCGACATGCACCCAACAATATTGTCAACATGTTTAACAGTCTAAGCAACATAGCTCACCAGGCGAGGAGGATTTCTAGTGTCAAGGAAAGGTCTACCTGTTAGCTTGCTTAGCGAGGAGAGAAAGAATCCAAGGAGGGCCTCACCTTTCCCATGTCAGGTGAGGAGAAATTTTGTGAAAGAAAATTCAGGAGCCAAAATATTGACAACCAGTAACGAGAGGCTAATGGTGAGATTTAGCAAGAAGCTAAACTTTGATAAAAATTGGATTCTTGCAAGGAGAGGAAGTGACTAGAAGCTGGCCTTCGCCAAAGAAAAGGGTCTTGCCCGGCGGGACTTCGGTGAGGGAAAAGATTGAGAATTCATTATGGGAACTCATTTATTGAAGCTTTGATAGATTTTTGAAGAGGAAGGGCTTCACCATTAATGCTACATTGAGGTACGGCATTAATTCATTTATGATAAATCTCGTCTATTTATTACATGTAACACTCACATGGATTAAAATTCACCAAAAACTCAAGGTTCATCAAGAACTTGAAAATTACTAGGGTTTCTTCAAGAGGTAATTTCTTGCCTTTTTCCTTCCACCATGATAAATATATCATATAGTGAAGCTATTTAGAAGTTGGAAACAACATTTGAATTGTGGATTAAGTGAACTCTAGAAACAGGTATTCTTGAAAAGATTATATCCAGGGGAGAAAAAAAATAAATAGTAAATCAGGGCTAGGGAATGAATTGAGTATCCCATTAACCCCAATGATTAGGAACTATCATATGGTAGATCATTTAAATATGAACTAACAGAATAATAGAAGAAGGAATATATGAACCCTAAATGGGTATTTTTATTTATTCCGTTGGTTGGATATTAGTTGAAATTTGAACCGGTCTATGTAGATTAAATTGTGGTGGATGCTTGGACATCTTTTGGGTTTTATTGAAGAACATAGACGAGGTAATTTAAGATGTACCTCCCTTTAAGGCATTTTATTAAAAATGCATGACTTCCAAATTCATGAAAAATGTTTGACCGGTTAGTATGAGTTCATAGGCGCAAGCGAGGCATACTAACTATGCTTTGAGTGACTTATGCTAGCTTATACGTTATGTACATTTTATACCTTATGCTGGCTAGAAATGACTTACGGAAAATAGCATTTATGACATGTTTCTACATGATTTGTGATTTCCTTATGAACATGATGAACATGTTTATGTTAAAGACTCGTGCTTGCATGCTTTACTTGATTTCAAATATGTGATTTATTTTCAAGCTCAAATATCTAAATTGAAGTTTTATATTACAACTAGTCTTAAATGACTCATGAGCTAAACATGCCAAAATTTGAATGATTACAGGACCTTAAGATGGTTACATGTTTAAGTTACATTAGATGAGAGGGTATTCATTCCCTGGGGTGGAAACATTTATCTAGAAAGTACTCATGCTATTCATGCCATTTTAAGGGAGGCTGCTCACATTATTCTAAAAGGAGGTATTTTTTGTGCTTGCACTTATCGTTGAACCAATACGACATTATGATGAGACAGCCTTGTGACCGGGTGTCAGTCGTCCGTCATGATGTCCACATGGCATATATGCTATGACTGCCCAGTTAAAGAAATATTATGTTTAGTTATATTAGAATTTTATTAGTACAATTTTCAAATGTTTATTGCTTTCCACAAATGGATCTTTATGAAATGCTTTAAGCTATTTTGCTATAAATGCATTACCATGTTTTAAAGTATCATTTCAACCTTATCAGGAAGAGTAAAAAATATCTAGATGGTACAATTTACCTAGCTCCCACGGGCATTGATGTTTTTGTAGTATGTTGCAAACACTGTGACAGCTGACGGTACGAGCTAGGTGTCATCTCTTTAGTTTTTCTATTTTGATGAACCTATCTCTATCATCTGTGGGAGCTAGTTTAGATCCTTATTCTTTTGTTGAGCAGTGACATGTCTCATGTCAAATGCTCATGTATATTCATAAAGGTTCCATGATACTTCCTGTGAGAGGTACAGATGTATAAAAAGGGATTCATTATATTGCTTCCTCGTGTTCATGATGATGATTCAGTTTTATGTTATGTTTTGGCTATGTATCCTATCTTTGGTTTCCGCTATGAAGAGGTTATTAAGCCACAAGTTTTAGTCATACATTTTCCTAATGTTCGTGTTATAGTTATGTGACTGTATGCATTGAAATAGGTAGAAAAGTCTGTGTGGTCTTCTTAGTGCAAGTTAACAGGTGTGTGCCATACTCCTCCTTATTGGGGAGTGATATTTTTACATGAAAACCCTGAGATGGGTCTTAGCTCGAAGGAAAGAGAAGGCAAGTGGTGCAGATTGTAAATCCATTGAAGTTTTCCTACCTAAGTTCACATTCTTCTTCTCCCACTTTCTTGATGTAGAACTCAAAGAAGAGAAAAGAGGAATTTTCAGCAACATTACCCTATTCCTCTTGGGAAATAAGTGTTTAACTAAGGAGCTCGCCCCAGTCTCTAGTTTATGTATTTCTCTTTATGTTTGAACATCTTCCTTACTAACAAATCTCTTAGAATATTAGATTTCTTGTTTTCTGGCTAGTATTTAAAGAAACAAGTTAGCTCTCAATAAGGCATTAGCTTGAACTCCAAAAACACTGTTTTCTTTTTCCCTGGGTGAGAGAGGGGGAAAGACATGAGGGGATTCCACCACCAACTTCATCCACGAGCAATTGTGCATGTCAGCTCGTATGATATTTTCTAGTCATGTTTCTATAGAGAAGTTAATCAAATTCCAAAGATGAACTTATAATTCTGAGATATCACTCTTTGTTCTTCTTTTCCCCGTTTTCATCATTGGCATTTGGCTAGCACCAACTATCACCATCAAATGAAACAGAAATTGAATAGTATCAAAAGAAAAGGCACAGACTCAGCCCAAGTGTCAAATAAACTTGTGTTGTGTACTTCTATCACAAATCATCGATAATAGAGCAGAAAGGACAGATACCAGGAGGCGGGACAGGGGTGAGGGCATTGCACACTGCACAACAGACATTAGTAGCTCCTCTGGGATAAAGAAGAATTGTCCTACACCCACTGCACACCAACTGACTCTGCATAGCTGCACTCCAAAATCAAAACCAAATATTCATACCAATCCTACAGTATAAAAGAAATGCTTAACTCTCAAGCTCCCAAATTACACAAATCAAACAAAATTCATGAGCTGAACTGATTACAACAAGTAACTTTCAAATAATTTACTTCAATCTATGCCTAAAATATCAAGCATTATCAATCACCCATCCTTCAATACTTAGGGGTTCAGAAAATAAAAGAAATCCCAATCCACAAATTCATCAATACTCAGATTCTCAAACACCAAGCAAATAACCAAATTTCATCAACCAAAAAGTCAATTAAGCTTATTTATACATCAAATTTACCCTAATTTCCATATCCATAATTTGGATTCCATCACCTTCATAAGAAACTGATTTTCAAACACCGAAACAAATTAAAAACCAGAAATTGAAGAAAAGCAATTCTTACCAGTGTACGTAGGATGAAACAAATTGGCCAATATACAGCAGAATTGGCGATTCCCAATACTCTGGAAAAACAATGGAAATATTGTAAGAATGGCAATTTATAGATTTTCAGAATTTGGATTCGGTAATCTTATCGGAATTTTTCCTTTGTGTTTTTTTATTCTTATTATTACTACATCTTCTCCGTTAAATAAATATTATTCAAAGGATGTGTTTTTGACTTTTTATGGGTTTTCAATCGGAAGCTTCTTTTCTTTTCCCGAAATCCATCCGGGTCGCCCCGTTTGTTTCATGGTTTTTTAGGGAAAAATAAGCAAATACCCTGTAAAAATAAAATAATTACAAACATATATTCCTTTACACTTTGTTTGGATCATTTTACCTATTATATTGTATTGTATCGTTATTATATCTACAATGTTTGTTTTGATTGTTACTTAAAATATATTGTATTGTATTGTTAAATTCCGTTGTTACGTAATAATGAAAACCTCCATTTTATGGAACAACCAATTTGGTGTTTCCATTGTTACTTAATTTCTTTTTTCAATTATATCTTTACATAATATTTTATAATATTATTTTACCATTTACCTTATATTATTTAATTCTAGTCAAACTTCCTACCCTAGAATAATTAAGGATAATTTAGTAAATTTATAAATTACAATACAATACGATACAGTCAAACCAAACAATAAAAATGTTATTAAATAACAACAAACAATATAGTCTAGCCAAACATTATATCTACCATACAACATAGTACGATAAAGTACAATACAATACGATACAATACATTATGAAACAATGGGTAACAATGATCCAAACAGAGTGTTACATTCATACCCACTAAATAATTACACTATATACCCCTTACTAATTTTGCTTAACTGATACTACAATATCATAATTGTATTGGTATCATTAAGGTGAATAATTTTGCTTAATTGATAATCAGTATCATATACTATATTGGTATCATTAAGGCTGATAATTTTGCTGAATTGATACTAAATCAGTATATATATGTGTGTGTGTGTGTGTATAACTTACATAAATATCATAGTGTAAAGAGTAAATTACATTTTATCCCTATTCTTTTTCTAATTACAATAATCCCTTAAAATTTGTACATTCTAGATATATAAGTCACCATTTGGATACATTTAGTATAAATTCTAATTTACATATCATGTCTAAAAAATTAGTGCATGATACATTATTATTTATTTAACTTATTTTGTTTGAGAGCAGAATCCATGTGTATCAGGAATTTGTAGATGAAAAAGCTGATACATGATAAATGATACATTTGGTAGAATTTTTGTATCAAGTATCAATGCTAATTAAGGTTATGTATCAAAACTAATATTTGAACACAATACATTGCGCATGATATAATTGTAATATCATAATGTTGAAACGAAGGCAGTATACATTAGTTTAAGAAACAAAATCAACTAGATACATTAAAAATCTGAACCTATATTTATCAGAAAAGATGAACAACCAAAAAATAAGAAAAAAAGTCAACAATCTAATCAACGAAAAGCAACGAAGATGTATCCTTCTCGAACTAATTGGGTAAGTCCAATATTGAAAGATCAAACCAATGAGATGAAGTGTATCAAGACCGCCATTAGAAATTCCTGAAATAATTCCAAATACACTCCAAAATGAACTCTCTGCATTAGCAACGTTTTCCACCCTTCTTCAAGTAAAGAGACTGATAGTTATGTCATAAGATTGATGATCAATAAACAGATGAAAAACTAACAACAAAAAGCTTCTTTTGGCATTATGTTAGCAATTACAATTACCTGTCCATATCTCCTCGTCACATATGTGTTTAGGAGATCAATTTTTCTATGCTTAATCAATCACAATTGTTTATTTATTTTTAGTTTTTTAAGATGAAAAAACTATTTTTAAAAAAAAAAAGAAGAAATTTAAAAATTGAAGTGATGGAAAGAAATCTACCTCTTGAATAACTTGAAATCATTAATTTGAAAGAGAAAAGATTTGAAATTCAAAAGTGGATTAATGTAGGTAACTGTAGAGAGATTTGTGGCTTGAAAAAAGGAAAGAAAATCACGAGTATGAGATTTCAAATTAATGTATCCGAAAAAGGGGATGATGGGAGCAAAAGAGGGGATTTTTGATATTTTTTGAAATGGTAGGAAAAATAAGAAAATATGATAATAAATGGTGTGTAGTTAGGTAATTTTTCCTATATATATTGTATTAATATCATTAAGGTTTCTTATTAAGAAATTCCTCGTTAGGCAATGATATTATAAGAGTGTATATATATACTCTTATAGTATCATTCATGACTAATAAATAATTTTTGAACAAAAAACCTTAGTGATACCATAATATATATATATATATATATATATATATATATATATATATATATATATATATATATATATTTACACTTTAAAATATTATTTTTATGTAATGATCTATATTTTTTCTCCGGGTGTATTTTTAAATCTAAGTATTCTAAATGAGTTAATGAATCTATTTTTCTATCCTAGTGAACTTCTAACTTGGCTAATTTTTGTATAGTATTGTATTCTATTATTAGTATATTTTATATTTAATTTAATGTTACTAATTTCTTTAACTATGTTATCTTTATGTTGTAGTAACAAGTCTATAGTGTCAGTTTTAGGTATATCTTTGTTAGCTAAATCTTCTTTTGACCAAATTAAAAATTCGCTTATCTGTTCTTTTTCTAATTCTTCTTCTACCCACCTTAAGAATTCTAGTAATTTTTTATGATTATGTCTGAGCTCACTCCTAAATTGTATTTCTTTATGAAGCCAACTATATCTTTGTTTAATTCTCTTTATATATTCTAAAGGCATGTATTTTATCCAAAATGTAAAGATGCAAGTTTCTTTTCGTATATTTTTATTCTTATTTTAGAATTTTCTATTTGTCGTTCAATATAGTTTAATTCTCTTTGAAAGTAAGGTCTATCTAGGTTTGATTCTTCTAAAGATAAAAGTTGTCTTATTGTTAGTCCGCTTGAAAAAGGACGAATTTGTTGCCATTTTTATATCCGGGGTGGGGTTAAAGACGAAGTTGTTAAGAACAAAGGTTAAGAAGAAGATATGAAATGGGTAAAACAAAATCCAAAAACAAATATAAAAAATAAAAACAAAAATAAAAATTGAAAAACAAAACATGGGGAAAATAGGGATTTAAGTCATGAACTAACTTGATTCTAACTAAATGAGAGAGGGAGTACTGAGTAGGACGTACAAAATATTTGAAACAAAGCCTTGACACGGAACAAAGACTGGACATAGTTGACACGGAACAAAGACTGGACATAGTTGACAGAAAACAAGGACTGGACACGAACTACTAAATTATATTAATAATCTGTTACTATATATATATTTACTACTATATCTATATAATCTACTACTATATAATATTATATATATATCTACTACTATATAATATTATATATATATCTACTACTATATATATTATTATATATTATACTACTACATATATTATATTACTATATATTATACTACTACATATATTATATTACTATACTACTATATATATACTATATACTGTATTTACTGTTTTTACTATATTTACTGTTTTTACTGTTTTTACTGTTTTTACTGTTTTTACTGTTTTTTTTTGTTTTTACTGTATTTTCTGTGTTTTCTGTATTTACTGTTTCTGTATTACTTTTCTGTATTTACTGTTTATATTTTCTGTGTTTTCTGTTTTTACTGTATTTTCTGTGTTTTCTGTATTTCTGTATTTACAGTGTTTACTGCTTTACTTTCATTATATTTATACTGTACTATACATATACTCCTCTACTATCTAAGTGTCCCTTATATTTTTTACTGTTTTTACTGTATTTTCTGTGTTTTCTGTATTTCTGTATTTACAGTGTTTACTGAAAAATGACTTTAAGTAGTAATACAAAATTTAAACTCCAAGTAAATGATGTAGTAGAAGTAATGGGTAATAAAGGAATAAGACTTATTAAACCAATAAAAATAAATCCAGAAGAATACGCAGGATTAGAATGGAATCTAGATAAATTAAGTACACCACAAGTCTTTGCTCCCGAGCAACACTTCATGTATACTAGCTCAAAAGGAGAAACATCAATTAGGTTTACAGACTATAATTATACAAGTCAAAGAAACTTAGATGATACTGAAACAGAAAGTACTATAGAACCAGAACAAGAGGAATTCATGAATATAGAATTAATAGAAGAAGGATATGAGGTAGAAAGAGCTATAGAAGAAGCAAAAAGACAATACCAAGAAAATAGTCTTACAGTTTTTAAGTGTAAAGGATGTAAAAAAGGTAAAATGGATATAATAGAAACAATAGAACATTTTAGAATATGCCAAGACAGAGAAGATAATTTAGCATATAGAATAGAAGAACCTGAAGACATAAAGGAAGATAAAATAGATACTTTATCCATAACTAGTTATACTGAACTAATGGAAGAAGCAACTAGTTCACATAGTGCTAGTCCTTTCCAAAAAACTAGTACGGCTCCAAACATTAGCTATAATATAGGTAATCTACCTAGAAAACCATGGACAATACCTGATCAAGAAATAAAAGATAATATTAGACTAATAGGAAAAAGAATGCCTATAGAAGAACCTATTAGACTACAAGAAGGAGGAAATAAAGGAAAAATATTAAACATAGCAGCACATGATCCACAAATGTGGAATACAGTAATAGACTTATGGAAAGGAATAGTGGTAGCAGACTTTATTAAAAATTATCAAGAAACTGATGCCGAGACTATGTATAGATACTTAGAAACATTTTTAGGAGAATCCTGTAAAGCATTATGGGAATCTTATAAACAAACCTATCCACAAGAATTTCAAAGTTTAATAGAATTAGGACCAAACCCATACAATTTTACAAATAAAGTACATGTATTATTAACAGGAGAAGACCCAAATAGTGGATTAGTCACATTACAAAGAAATGCCATCATAAAATTAGAATAGTTAAGTATATCCAATTGGCTACACATAAAGAATTTTCTTAAAGACTATTTTTACTATTGTACTGTTAGTGGAAATACATTTAATCAAGAATTAGGTAAAAAATTATTTAATAAATTACTAGGAGCTTTAGGAAGAGAAATAGAAGAAAGATGGTATAAAAGAGAAGGAGTAGTGCAAAGTCCTACCTTCTTATGGCCTATAGGACAAAAAATAAATCACATAATGGAAATACTAACAGAAAAATGTACAAATATACAAATACAAAAGCAATTAAAACAAAATGAAATGAATTTCTGCAAGACAATGATATACACTACCCAAAGTTACGATAAAGAACCTAATAAAATAAGAAAATATAAAAGGAGACCAATTTATAACCAAAAACCTTATAAACATAGAAAATACTTCTTAAGAAAGTCTTCAGCTAGAAAACCTTATTTGAATAGAGATAGACATGTTAGGAAATATAGAAATGATAGAAATTATAAAAATAAATTAGAATGTTATACTTGTGGAAGTATAGAACACTTAGCAAATACATGCCCTAAAAAGAATAATATGAAAACTAGGAATTCTCAGTTAATAGAAGACTTCCAAGAAACCTTATTAAATGTAGATGAATACATGTCAGATACAGAAAGCATATACTCAGTAGTAAGTATAGAAACAACAGAAATAAATACTCAATCAGACACTTCTGACTCAGAAGATGATAATTTAATTAATGAAATAGGAGCAGAAAGAAATCAAGATTTTCTAGATAATATCATAATAAATACTATGATGAATATTTCTCAAGAATGTAGTCATGAGTTCGAAAGACTAAAAGGAATAGATAGCAACCAATGTAATATATGTAAATGGTATCCTAGTAAAATTAACAGGGCTAAATGTAAATACTGTTACATGGAAGCCTGTATTAGTTGTATAGAAAATAAATTAAAACAACAGGTAAATAAAAATGATGAACAAGTTCATATAAAAGACCATGCTACTAATCTAAGAATAATAACTTTAGAAACCAGAATGAATGACTTAGAACAAAAAATAACTAAGTTAGAAAAAGGTAAACAAAAAGTAGACATAGATACTACACAATCACAAGATACAATACATTTAGACCAAATAGAAGAAAGTGAATTAATGAACATAGAAGAAAATAATACTAGTTTCATATGCAATGAAGATAAAAAATTTGGAACAATAAAAATACTAGTAAGAATAACAATAAAAGATATAGAAATAGAGACTTTAGCCTTAGTAGATACAGGTTGTACAAGTTGCTTACTTAATAAAAAGATACTACCTCATAATTTACTATCAACTTTAAAAAATTTTAAAGAACCTATACAAGCAATACAAATGGATGGAACATATAATCTTTATGACCAGTACATAGAAAAAGCACAAATAAATTTTATAAATACATATAGTGAATTCTATAAATCTACATATAATATGCATAAGATATTAGTCCGAGATCTTAATATTAAAACTAATTTAGTATTAGGTTTACAATTTCTTATACAAAATAATGGAAGTTGTTTAATTTCCAGAGATGGAATAATGCTGTTTAGAAATACAACATATACACCCGTACAAACTAGAAAAATCCCAACCAAAGAATTAAATAAAGATAATAAAATAAATCTAAAAAATACTACTTCATGTTGCGACGATTGTGGCAATAATGATAGTTGTTCAAATAACCTATATGAAGAAAAACAAGAAGAAAATTATATAGAAGATATATACCTAGAAGATATAGAAAAAGATTATACCTTAATAAATGTAGAAACAGAATTTTACAATTTTCAAAAGGGAATAAATACTATAGGAAAAATAAACAATCATAAAGACCTAGAAAATATAGTAGCAATATTAGATGAAATGGAAATAATAGGAGAAAAACCTTTAATACATTGGGGAAGTAATAAAATTATGTGTAAATTAGACATAATAAATCCCGAATATACTATAAAAACAGCAACAATAGAAGCAAATAATGAAGACACTGAAGAATTTACTAAACAGATTAAAGAATTACTAAAACTAGAAGTAATAAGGAGATCTACATCTAGACATAGATCAACAGCTTTTATGGTTAGAAATCATAGTGAACAAGTGCGAGGAAAAGCTCGCATGGTAATAAATTATAAAAGATTAAATGATAATACTAGAACAGATGCATATAAATTACCAGATAAAAGTGAGTTAATTAATAGAATACAAGGTAAAAAGATATTTAGTAAATTTGACTGTAAATCAGGATACTGGCAGGTAAAAATGCACCCGGAAAGTATAGAATGAACAGCATTCACTTGTCCAGAAGGACATTTTGAATGGCTTGCTATGCCTTTTGGTTTAAAGACAGCTCCTCCTATCTTTCAAAGAAAGATGGATGAAATGTTTGGAGACTATAAGAATTTTGTGTTAGTATATGTAGATGATATTCTAGTATTTAGTAAAAATATACAAGAACATTTAGGACACCTACAGACAGTATTTAGATTATTTGTAAAATACGGAATAATAATTAGTAAAAAGAAAATGGAACTATGTAAGACACATATAAATTTCCTAGGAGTAACTTTAGGAGAAGGTAAAGTAAAATTACAACCACATATAGCTAAAAAAAGTATTAGAAATGCCAGACAAGTTAGATAATACAAAAGAATTACAAAAATTCTTAGGTTTAGTAAATTATGCTAGAAACTTTATCAAAGACTTAGGAAAAATAGCAGGACCATTGTATGCTAAGACAGGTAGTAAGAGACAAAAACATTTTAACATAGAAGATATAAAATTAGTCCAACAAATAAAAGAAAAGGTTAAAAATATACCAGACTTACAAATACCTTTAGAATCTGATTATTTAATAGTTCAAACAGACGGAAGTAAATTAGGATGGGGTGCTATATTAAAATCTAGACCTAATAAATATAGTCCAAAAAATGAAGAAAAAATATGTGCCTATCAAAGTGGACAATATAAAGAAAAAGGTAATATGAGTAGTATAGACGCAGAAGTATTAGCAGTAATATATGGATTAAATAGTTTTAAATTATACATTCTAAATAAACAAGAAGTATTAGTTAGAACTGACTGCGAAGCAATAGTTAAATTCCATGAAAAAATAAATAGTAAAGCTAGCAGTAAAAGAAGATGGTTAAATTTTATAGATATAATATCTATATATAATAATATTGTTTTTGAATATGTTAAAGGAAAAGACAATGATTTAGCAGATAAATTAAGCAGACTACAATTAAAAACTAATTAATTTCTATTTTCAGCATGAGACCAACTGGTCAACAGCCAACAGACAAAGGCAAGGGCATAGCCCAGCCAGACACTTATGCTCAGACATTATTAGGAAGACAAAATTTCAGACCATTAAGTACAACAGACAATTTTATGGAAAGAATTTATTTCGGTAAGTATAATTTAATTTCATACCCTAAGTGTAATTTATCTTTTAGAGTAATTTCAGACTGCAATTTAGACAAAGACCAACAATGTTTAGTAGATAACTTATGGATAGCTTATAATAAACAAGATACTAAGTATTTTATAGCAGTTTCTAATGCTTTATGTCAATATTTTTCAGATAAAAATAGAGACAATAAATTTAAATATTATGTAGTCATACATGGTAAAACTAAAGGTATTTTTCAGACATGGATAGAAGTAGTTGATTCTATAAATGGGGTTAAAAACCCACTTTTTAAAGGATTTAATAATTTTACTGAAGCTTTAGACTATGCAAGGGGAATACTTGGGCCTAACTATTATATTTCACCAGCTCTCAGACAAAGCCCAACCCAAATACCACAATATAATATCCAAAAAGACTCAGATAAAATAATTTTTTGTGATCATTGTTCAGCCATGACAGAGGGTTTCAAAAGACTCAATACAAAAAATGAAATCCTTATCCAAGAAAATATGAAACTTATGAAACAGCTTGAGACTTTTCAGAATAAATATGTTCCAAGAACAGACAGTACTCAGACGCAAGAAATGAGTTCTCCATCTCCTTTAAAAATGGATGAGACGGGTGTGCATTCCCCTCTGAATGCTAAGAACTCTACTGTATCGGAGCATGATACAGCTAGTCTGGTCCAAACGGTAACCGGTAAAGACTTATCAAATCCGTTAAAGGCTGTCACTTTGCCAAAAACTAAAGAAGAGGGGTCTACTTCCTCACGAAGAAGACTACCGAAATATTTTCAGAAAGACTCTTTAAGAAAAAATGATGTTTTAAAAAAGAAAAAAAATGAAAAATTAGAAAAAATATTTCAACAAACTTTAGAAAAATTTTTCCAAGACAAACATATTTTCAAAGACATTCCCAGTCCAAGTAATGGTTCAGAAGACAACATTAACAGTCCTTCTTTATCGGACGAAGAACAGATAAATAATATTCAAGATACTCAAGATCCTTATGAAGACGATGATTCGGGCATGAGCTTTGATACTATTGCTTTACACAACTTAGACACTTAACCATATTATGGAAACTTCATTACTTATTACAAAAAAAAAAAAAAAAAAAAAAAAAAAAAAACAAAAACGAAAAATTAAAAAATAATAAATAAATATATAGTCAACAAAGTTTGGCAAAGATTTGGCAAAAATGAAAAGGCCAAAGAAAGTGGCATGTAGCAAGTCTTGAAAAAGAAGACTTATATATATATTTTATATATTAGGTGTTAATCATCAAAAATAATATATTTATATATATATACATACATACATATATATATATATATATATATATATATATATATATATATATATATATATATATATATCTATATATATTATATGAAAGTTCGGTGGGGATGCCCACTACGTGTCCTATAATTATTTATTAGTAGGTGGGAATGCCCACTATGTGTCTTGTAAAAAATAGGTGTGTTGTCACTTTATCACTACCCTCCAAAAAAGGGAAAAACTATTGACATAACACGTGTCCAATAATTATGTGAGTCTGTAAAATAAGTCCAAGAGGATGAACTTAATAATGCATGTGACGATGGGGCCCAATGAGTACCCGACTTGCATTATTAAACGAATCTTACCAAGTTATTGGCCAAAAATAATTAAGGCCACTTAGTAGGGTCATTTTGGTCTTTTTAGGTTTCTTATTTTGCCTATATAAAGGATAGTAGTAAGAGTTGAGAAGGTGTGAAAAAAGAGTGGAAAGAATAGAAGTTAGAAACTCTCTTCAAAATTCCTCCATCCTACTTCCATATTCCTTTATGTATCAAAATTCCTACTTTGTATATTAAAGTTTGTGAAATAAAAATAAGTGTGTTTGTGTGTTAAAGTTGCTTAAAGCTTTTCCAAGGCCCTTCGGGGGTTCCCGAAAGGGAAATCTCTCTCAGTTTATCATGTAAGTTTTACTATGCTTACTTCCCGAAAATTCCCCTCAAAAATATGTTATTTAATTTTCTAAGTTGTTAGTTTAAATGTAAATATTGTATATATGTTTAAAAATTACCTTTAGTATATGGTTAACTTCTTAACTTCTTAATAACGACTATGGATTAACCTGTAAATTCCTAGGATTTTTGGCTTTATAGTCCGCTTGAAAAAGGACGAATTTGTTGCCATTTTTATATCCGGGGTGGGGTTAAAGACGAAGTTGTTAAGAACAAAGGTTAAGAAGAAGATATGAAATGGGTAAAACAAAATCCAAAAACAAATATAAAAAATAAAAACAAAAATAAAAATTGAAAAACAAAACATGGGGAAAATAGGGATTTAAGTCATGAACTAACTTGATTCTAACTAAATGAGAGAGGGAGTACTGAGTAGGACGTACAAAATATTTGAAACAAAGCCTTGACACGGAACAAAGACTGGAACAAAGACTGGACATAGTTGACACGGAACAAAGACTGGACATAGTTGACACAAAACAAGGACTGGACACGGACTACTAAATTATATTAATAATCTGTTACTATATATATATTTACTACTATATCTATATAATCTACTACTATATAATATTATATATATATCTACTACTATATAATATTATATATATATCTACTACTATATATATTATTATATATTATACTACTACATATATTATATTACTATATATTATACTACTACATATATTATATTACTATACTACTATATATATACTATATACTGTATTTACTGTTTTTACTATATTTACTGTTTTTACTGTTTTTACTGTATTTACTGTTTTTTTCTGTTTTTACTGTATTTTCTGTGTTTTCTGTATTTACTGTTTCTGTATTACTTTTCTGTATTTACTGTTTATATTTTCTGTGTTTTCTGTTTTTACTGTATTTTCTGTGTTTTCTGTATTTCTGTATTTACAGTGTTTACTGCTTTACTTTCATTATATTTATACTGTACTATACATATACTCCTCTACTATCTAAGTGTCCCTTATATTTTTTACTATTTTTACTGTATTTTCTGTGTTTTCTGTATTTCTGTATTTACAGTGTTTACTGCTTTACTTTCATTATATTTATACTGTACTATTTACTGCTTTACTTTCATTATATTTATACTGTACTTCATTATATTTATACTGTACTATACATATACTCCTCTACTATCTAATCATTGACTAATGAGTAATTTCTGAACAAGAAACTTTAATAATGCCACAACAATATACATATATACTCTTATAGTATCATTGACTAATAAGTAATTTATGAACAAGAAAACTTAATGATACTAATACGGTATATATATACTGATTTAGTATCAGTTAAGCGAAATTATCAACCTTAATGATATCAATATAGTATATGATATTGATTTAGTATCAGTTAGGTGAAAACTATCACCCTTAATGAATGAGAAGTATGAATTGTAATTATTTATGAGAGAATGGATATTTCAGATTTACTTTGAATTTAGATATGAACTTGTAATTATTTTGAATTTTATGGCCCACTTATGTAGTTTTCCCTCTTTGACGGGCTTCACGTCTCTGTAATCCACCTCTATTTTATTTTTTATTCTCTATATTTGAAAAGTAAAATAGAGAATGATTTTTCCAACTACCCTCTATATCAGTCTTTGTTCTCCATTTATAGAGAAGTGAATAGTACTTCTCCAAATTTGGACTCTTTATTTTACCTTTTGATTATTTTATTGTTATTTCTATTATATAATATTTGTAGTTAACATATTACAAATTATATAAGAACATTAATTAAATCTCTAATATTAGTACCTTTTTAATGTAATATAACATTTTAAAAAATATATTATTTAATTTATACTACTTTCATTCCAAATTAATAATATTTAAATTTTTATTTTATTTTCGACACTTTAAGTGATATGCTTCAAAATTATTATTATTTTTTCACTATGAAGATTGCACAAAATTTAAATGATAAGATGAAATTTTTAATTCTAAAATACAATACATAACATAATAATTCAAATACAAAAATGCTCATTTTGATCTTTGTAATGCATTCATAGAGCATTTATGGGAGTAACGTAATAATCTTGAAGATTAAGTATTTATGTAATGTTTATGTATTATATATTTCAATAATGATTTCACTTATTTTTGAATTATCTATTAATATGTACTATAATATATGATATTTAGTTGCAATTTATGTTATTTAAAAATTTAGAATAAAATTTTATATTACATGAAGATTATATAGGGTATTATTTGGAAAAAAGAAGAAAAGATTTATATTATGAAATAAGAAAATTAAAAAATGAAATAGAAATAAGAGGAAATGATAGTTTTAGACACTGTGTTATTATCATATTATGGTTTTGATCCTTGTATTATTAGTCGAAATATATTTAACCTTTAATTAAATAAAATGTGTAATTTTAATTCTTATACCTAACTTGATTTTAACACGGTTAACTTTTGGCTCTTTTTTTAAAAAAAAATTATTTTAAAACAGTAGTTTGTTGCCATCATTTAATTTTTTAAATTTTCTACGATAATACTTTTTTAAAAAATGAACACATGTTTTTTTAAAAAATTTTGCAAACATTTCGAAACAAGAACAAATGGCAAAGTTGTGATTCAATTATTAGAATATATCCATGGCCTCAGAATAACGAAGTTGTGTTGTCCTTGCATTGGTTGTCATTAACATCATGATATGGATGTTCGAGCTTTGGGTATGTAGAAAATTTTATTGGAAGCGCCATCCTTAAATGAATTTTACAGTGCGGGACTCGAATTTAGTTAGAGCTCCAATACCAGCATGGATATCAGGTGAAAAATTAAAAAAAAATGAATATTAAATCCACTAATTTTAGATGTTTTGTGATTTTATTTCTTTTTGTTTTGTTCACCTACTTATATTTGAGTGTTTGTTTTAAACTATTTGTAGATTAGAAGAAAAGAGACGTAAAGAATAAATTTGGTAATATCACTTTGATTTTTTTTATTATTTCAGTTTTGATCATATTTTTTATTTCTTAAAAATATCAAAAGTTAATGGTGTTGAATTTAAGTTAGGTATAAGGACTAAAATTACACACTCTATATAATTAAATGTTAAATGTACTTAGTTTAATAATATAAGGACCATAATCACAATAAGCTAATAATACAGGAACTACAACAATCATTTTCGCTAAAAATAATAATATAATGTTGAGGAAAGGGAAGAAAATTCATTTTTAGAGAGTAAAATAAAGAATTGAGTTATAGTTGATTCTCACCAAACATAGAAAACTCTATATTTAGAAAGCAAAATCAAATTTCTCCTCCAAATTTTAATCAATTTATATTTTCTCTCTCATACCTTAATTGAACTTTTTGAATACCCTACGTTCCAATTGTTTGAAATATTTTGATTTTTGACACAAATTTTATAAAAATAAAAAAGATTTTGAATTTTATGATCTTAAATTAAAGATATATTAAATGTATCTAAATTTTATTTAATCTTGTAGTCTTAAAAAGCTATGTAGAAAATTAAATTTAAAAAAACGATTGAAATAGAAAAGAGATAATATTAAAACGAACTAAAATAAGATGGGAAAATGCACAAGTACCTCCTTCAACTATACGCAAAATTCGAATGACACACCTTAACTATGCATGAGACCAATTACCCCCTAAATTATTTTAAAGTGTAATAAACACACCCTTTCGTGCTGAGGTGGCACAACGAGTGTGTTCACTCTTTTAGAGGCATGTGAGATACGGAAAAATGTATTAAAATATGATTAATATGGACATGTGTTCATTTTTAATTGAACATTTTTATAATTAATTAGTAGGGATAGTTAATTACCTTTAAAAATTAAAATGCTATTTTTTTAATTAAATTTCTTTTTTTCTTTATGAAATAGAGTCAAATTTTATCATTTTTCACAACATATTTAAATTGTCAAAGAATTATTTTCAATGTAATTTCATTAATTTGTGTAGTATAGAGAGAATTTTTTTCTTTTTCATTTTTTACTCAAATACATTACTTGAAATTCGCTAATGAGAAAAAAAATTGCATATTAGGAATTTAATTTAGACAACATATAAAGATCATAATTTAAATTAGAATTTTTTTTAAAAAAATTATAAATAAATAATTTAACTATCATCCCCTCTTAAATTATCCATGTCATACCCCTACTCCTACCCCTACCCCCAGCCATGACCCCGCCCCGCCCACACCCCCACTCCTGCCCACCCACCCCACTTCAGTTCTCCAACAATATGACATCTCACCCCTACCCCAACCCAACCTCCATGCCGCTTCAATTCTCCATCAATAACACTCTCCCTCATTCTCTTCCCTTCTCACTTCAATCAGTCTTTATCTTAACCCACATTCAATCAGAAAAAAATGACCCCAATTTTGAACTCTTCTCGAATTAGAGTTCAAAATCTAGGTAGTTTCTTCAATGGAGATTTTGGACCATGTTTTATGAAATTTATTTGAATTGAAAGAAAAATAAAATTGATAGTAGATATTGAATCCGGTGGTAGTGAAGGGATAAATTTGGTGGTGGGTTATAATTTTCATGGTGATTGTTAAGAGTTTTAATGGTTAAAATAAGTGGGTTTAGTGGTTATGGAATGAGTGTTGATAATGAAGAAGAATGAATCAAATGACATGGAATTTTTTTTATATATCTGATCATTTATTGACGTGACGCTGACATAATGATGTCTTGGAGACGGGGGCAAAACACCTCTCATCATGTGAGTAGCTATATAGGTTTTATGTTGTGTTAATGGTGCGTTTATTACACTTAAAAATAATTCAGAGGGGATAATAGGCTCACGTATAGTTAAAGTGTGTCATTGAGATTTCGCATATAGTTGAGGAGGGTACTTTTACATTTTTCCAAAAAGATCAAATGAATTGAAATGGAGAGAACTTATCTTACCCTTTATAATTTCTATCAACATATAATACAACCTCCTTTACAGAATCCCTGGCACAACATCAAGCTAACCTGATTAAAGAAATTAACAACATTAAATTAGATATAGGATACAATACTAATGGGATAGAGTATTACAAGAAGACCTGTCAAATTACAAGTTCACTCGGATAGAAAAATAGATTCTCTAAGACACCTTGAACATTTAGACTTGAGAATACACCTAGAAAAGAAATATAGATCATTACACAAAAATAACATTTCAAAGTGTAACTTTCTGAAAGAGAACATATACTACATTTTGTAGACAAGCAATATAATACTTTAATAGATTTAATAATAAATCTTAGCGAGAAAACTCAGCAACAAGATCAAATTATAATAAAACTTTTAGAAACAATAGAAGTAGTACAAAACAAACAATATAAGATATTAGATAGACTAGAAAAGAATTTCGATTTCTTAAAAGCACAAGAACTAGAAATAGATAGAAAAATTCAATACCTAAATACAAAATTTAATTTGAAAAAGATACCTACAAAAATCGAAATAGAAAAGTTGGTAAAAACTATTATCAAAAAGCCTAAAGAATTAGAAATTAAAAATACCCAAGTAGTAACAAAAATTATAGAACAAGTAGAAAAAATAACTATTGAAATTAGTAATTTAAAAGAAATAATTACAAGACTTGAACATATTTCACTTTTATGAGTGAGGAAGATATAAATTACAAAAAAGCATTAGAATATACAACAAAATTCCATCAAGAATCAGTAGGATATTCTAACCACATCCCCTCTAGCCTTACAGACAAAGTAGTACTGAAACAAAACAATACAATAATAGCCTTACTAATATAATTAAATATAAAAATAGATAAAATACTAAAAGCAAAACAACTTGAACAACAAGTTCATAATAATACAGAAATAGATGAATTAATTAACCAACTTAAGAAAGTAGAAATAACCCATCAACAAGAAAAACAAAAGGTAACTAGAAAACCACAAAAATGGATATTCTTTCAAATAAACGAACAACCCAAGAAAACAGATTAAGCTTCTCAAAAAACAGAATAGGAAATAACATGATTTCTCGAATTATTTAGAAGACCATCAACTATAGATGAAAATCAAGAATTAAAAGAAATCATAGACATAGACAGAGATCTACAGATTTTTCAACAAAATCAACTAAAATTATTAAATCCAAAGATATTATACAACGTAAAATATTTCTCTAGAGACAATCAATTATACAGACATTATAGAGAAGAACATATATCAGCAATAGGAGAAAACTTTGCAATCTTAAACTTAGTAAACTCAGCCTTCATAAAGACAATTAAAAACCCCAAACTAATGCTAATGCATATGAGATTAATAGTTATAGGGATAAAAAGACTAACTAGAAAAAATCTAGGATCTAAAGTTTTGATTGTACTATATGATGATCGTTGGTCAGACCTAAACAAATCTATTATAGGATTAACAATAGTAAACATGACTAGTAATAGGAATCCAGACTAAAGGGTACGAAGAAATGAATAATGGAAACAACCTATTAATGTGCGTAGGTTTTATAGGAAAAATGACCTTAAGTAGTAATACAAAATTTAAGCTTCAAGGAAACGATGTAGTAGAAGTAATGGGTAATAGAGGAATAAAACTAATAAAACCAATAAAAATAAACCCAGAAGAATACTCAAGATTAGAATGGAACCTAGACAAATTAAATAAACCAAAAGTGTTTGCTCCCGAACAACATTTAACGTACACTAGCTCAAAAGGTGAGACATCAATTAGGTTTACAGACTACAATTATACAAGTCAAAGAGAATTAGATGATAATGAAACAGAAAGTACCATAGAAACAGAACAAGAAGATTTAATGAATATAAAATTAATACAGGAAGGGTACTAGGTCGATAGAGCCATATAACAGGCAAAAAGACTATATAGAGACAATAGTCTTACTGTTTATAAATGTAGAGGATGTAAGAAAGACAAAATGGATATAATGGAAACAATAGAACATTTTAGAATATGTAAAGAAAGGGATGATAATTTAGCTTACAGAACAAATGAATCAGAATATATGAATGAAGAAAACGAAGACACTTTATCCATAACTAGTTATACAGAACTAATGGATGAAGCAACCAGTTCACATAGTGCAAGCCCTTTCCAGAGAACTACCGCAACCCCAAGTGTTAGTTTTAGTATAGGTAATTTGCCTAGAAGACCATGGGTTAGACCTGATCAAGAAATAAAAGCAAATATCAAACCAGCAGGAAAAAAAAATGTCTATAGAAGAACCTATTAGACTACAAGAAGGAGGAAATAAAGGAAAAATATTAAATATAGCTGCACATGATCTACAAATGTGGAATACCGTAATAGATTTATGGAAAGGAATAGTGGTAGCAGATTTTATTAAAAATTATCATGAAACAGATGCTGAAACTATGTATAAATACTTAGAAACCTTTTTAGGAGAATCCTGTAAAGAAGTATGTGAATCATATAAACAAATTTATCCGCAAGAATATCAATGACTAATAGAATTAGGACCAAATCCATACAATTTTACAAACAAAATACACTTGCTGTTAACAAGAGAAAACCCAAATAGTGGCTTAGTAGCATTACAAAGAAGTGTTGTAATAAAGTTAGAACAATTAAGTATATCAAATTGGATGCATATAAAAAACTTTCTTAAAGATTATGTTTACTATTGTCCTATTAGCGGAAATACATTTAACGAAGAATTAGGTAAAAAGCTATTCAATAAATTACCAGGAGCCTTAGGACGAGAAATAGAAGAAAGATGATATAAAAGAGAAGGGGTGGTTCAAAACCCCACACTCTTATGATCTATAGGACAAAAAATACAACATATAATGGAAATACTACAAGAAAAATGTACTAGCATACAAATACAAAAACAATTAAAACAGAATGATATGAACTTCTATAAAACAATGATATATACGACCCAAAGTTATGATAAAGAACCAAGTAAATCAAGAAAATATAGAAGAAGAACAGCCCATAGCCAAAAACTATACAAACACAAAATATTTCTTAAGAAAATTCTGAGCTAGAAAGCCAACATGTTAGAAAATACAGAGATGATAGGAATTATAAAAAAAATAAATTAGAATGCTATACTTGTGGAAGTACAGAACACTTAGCAAATATATGCCCTAAAAGAAATAATATGAAAACTAGAAATTCTCAGTTAATAGGAGACTTTCAAGAAACCTTATTAAATGTAGATGAATTTATGTCAGATACAGAAAGTATATACTCTGTTGTAAGCATAGATACAACAGAAGAAACGAAAATTCAATTAGGCACATCTAATTTAGAAGATGAAAATTTAATTAATGAGATAGGATTAAAAAGGAATGAAGAAGACTTAGACAATATACTAATAAGTACTATGATGAATATCTCACAAAATTGTAATCATGAGTTCGAAAGACAAAAGGGAATAGATAGTAATCAATGTAGTATATGTAAATGGTATCCTAGTAAAATAAACAGGGCTAAATGTAAAAACTGCTATATGGAAGCCTGTGTAAGTTGTATAGAAAATAAATTAAAGCAAACAATAGCTAAAAAACAACAAGAACAAGTTTAAACAAAGGACCAGACTACTAATCTAAGACTAATAACCTTAGAAACACGAATGAATGACTTAGAATAGAGATTAATTACACTAGAAAAAGGAAAAGAGAAAATAGACATAGATCATACACAGTTACAAGGGACAATACATATAGATCAAATAGAAAGCGAACTAATGAGCATAGAAGAAAATAGTACTACCTTTGTATGCAATGAAGATAAAAGGTTTAAAACAATAAAAATACTAGTGAGAATAAAAATTAAAGATATAGAAATCGAAACCTTAGCATTAGTAGATACTGGCTGCACTAGCTGCCTTCTTAATAAAAAGATACTACCACAAAATATATTACCAACCCTAAAGACATTAAAAGAATCAATATCTGCAATACAAATGGATGGAACCTATAATCTTTACGACCAGTATATCGAAAAAGCACAAATAAGCTTTATCAACACATGCAATAAATTCTACAGACCAACGTATAATATGTATAAAATACTAGTATGAGACCTAAAAATTAAAACCGACTTAATATTAGGTTTACAATTCCTTATACAAAATAATGAAAGTTGTTTATTTTTCAGAGAGGGAATAATGCTATTTAGAAATACAACCTATACGCCAGTACAGACTAGCGAAGTTCAAACAAAAGGATTACCTAAAATTAAAGATAATAAACAAGCTAAAACTCCATGTTGTGACGACTGTGACAACAATAACAACTGTTCTTCAAAAAACCTATATGAAGAAAAGTAAGAAGAAAATTATTCAAAAGATACATATTTAGAAGACATAGAAAAAGATTATACCTTAATAAATGCTGAAACAAAATTTTACAATTTCCAAAAAGGAATAAATACTATAGGAACAATAAAGAATCCTAAAGACCTAGAAAATATAGTAACAATACTGGACGAAATGGAAATAATAGGAGAAAATCCATTAATGCATTGGGGTTGTAGTAAAATTATGTGTAAATTAGACATAATAAACCCTGAGTATACCATAAAAATAGCAACTATAGAAGCAAATAACGAAGACACTGAAGAATTTAGTAAACAGATTAAAGAACTACTAAAATTAGAAGTAATAAGAAGATCTACATCTAAACATAGATCCACAGCATTTATGGTTAGAAATCATAGTGAACAAGTGCGAGGAAAATCTCGCATGATAATAAACTATAAGAGATTAAATGATAATACTAGAACAGATACATACAAATTACCTGATAAGAACGAGTTAATTAATAGAATATAAGGTAAAAAGGTATTTAGTAAATTTGATTGCAAATCTGAATATTGGCAAGTTAAGATGCACCCAAAAAGCATAGAGTGGACAGTTTTCACTTGTCCGGAAGGACATTTTGAATGGTTTGCTATGCCTTTTGGCTTAAAGACAGCTCCGTCTATCTTCCAACGAAAGATGAATGACATGTTCGGAGATTACAAAAGTTTTGTATTGGTATATGTAGACGATATTCTAGTATTTAGTAAAGACATACACGAACATTTAGGACACCTACAAACAATTTTTAGACTATTTGTAAAATATGGAATAATAATTAGCAAAAAGAAAATGGAATTGTGTAAAACACATATAAACTTCTTAGGAGTAACTTTAGGAGAAGGAAAAGTAAAATTACAACTGCATATAGCTAAAAAAGTATTAGATATGCCCAATAAGTTAGATAATACAAAAGACTTACAAAAATTCTTAGGATTAGTAAATTATGCTAGAAACTTTATCCAAGACTTAGAAAAAATAGCAGGATCATTATATGCTAAGACATGTAGCAAAGGACAGAAACACTTTAACATAGAAGACATTAAATTGGTTCAACAAATTAAATAAAAAGTTAAGAATATACCAGACTTACAAATACCCCTAGAGTTCGATTATTTAATAGTCTAAACAGATGGTAGTAAACTAGGATGGGTGCCATCTTAAAATCCAGACCTAATAAATATAGCCCTAAAAGCGAAGAAAAAATTTGCGCATACCAGAGTGGACAATATAAAGAAAAAGGAAACGTGAGTAGTATAGACGCAGAAGTATTAGATGTAATATATAGACTTAACAGTTTTAAATTATATATCTTAAATAAAAATGAAGTTTTAGTTAGAACAAACTATGAATCAATAGTTAAATTCCATGAAAAAATAAATAGTAAAGCTAGCAGTAAAAGAAGATGGTTAAACTTTATGGATATAATATCTATATACAATAATATTGTTTTTGAACATGTTAAAGGAAAAGATAACGACTTAGCAAATAAACTAGGTAGACTATAATTAAAAACTAACTAACATTTCTTTCAGCATGAGATCAACTGGCCAACAGCCAGTAGACAAAGGCAAGGGCATTGCCTAACTGGATCCTTACGCCCATACATTATTACAAAGACAAAATTTTAGACCACAAAGTACAACAGACAACATGATGAAGAGAATCTATTTCGGCAAGTTTAATTTAATTTCATACCCCAAGTGTAATCTATCATTTAGAATAATTCCAGACTATAATCTAGACAAGCCTAAAAAATGTTTAATAGATAATCTATGGATAACATACAATAAACAAGACACTAAGTACTTCATCGCTGCTTCTAATGCTTTATGTCAATATTTTTCGGACAAAAATAGAGATAATAAATTTAAATATTATGCAGTCATACATAGTAAAACTAAATGTGTTTTTCAGACTTGGATAGAAGTAGTTGATTCCATAAATAGGGTAAAAAATCCACTCTTCAAAGGATTTAATAATTTCACAGAAGTTTTAGACTACGCCAGAGGAATACTTGGGTCTAACTACTATATTTCACCAGCCCTTAGACAATGCCCAACCCAAATACCTCAATATAACATTCAAAGAGACTCAGATAAAATCATATTTTGTGACCATTGCTCTTCAATGACTGATGGCTTCAAGAGACTCAATGCGAAAAATGAAATCCTTATCCAAGAGAATATGAGACTTATGAAACAACTCGAGACATTTCAAAGTAAATATGCTCCAAAAACAGATTCCAGCACTCCAACCCCAAATAAGAGTTCTCCATTTCACTTAAAAATGGATGAGACGGGTGTGTATTCCCCCCTAAATGCTAAGAATTCTACTGTATCAGAGAAAGATACAGCTAGTCCGGTTCAAACGGTGACCGGTAAAGACTCATCAAAACCGTTGAAGGCCATCACTTTACCAAAAAGTGAAGAAGAGGAGTCTTCTTCCTCAGGAAGAAGATTACCTAAATCATTTCAGAAAGACACTTTACAAAAGACTGCAGCTTTAAGAAAGAAAAAAAATGACAAAATAGAAGCTATAATTAAACATACTTTAGAACAATTTTTCCAAAATCAAAGCCAAGACAAACATATTATTAATAAAGAAGATTCCAGTCCAAGCAATGACAGATTAGTTCCTAATTCAGAAGACAGTAACCACAATTAGATAAGCGCAGGCGAAGAAGATGGAAGTAATGATGCACAAGACCCATACGAAGATGACGACTCAGGAATGAGTTTTGATTCTATAGCTTTACACAATTTGAATAAATAATTGATCTGCCAGACAACAAAACCAAAGAGGTGATAAGACTATTCTCAAGAAGATAAAATACAAAAGATGATAAGAAGATAATACCAAACGTGGCAAAAGCAAAGCAAAATCAAGTATTATGTAAATATCAATAAGTGTGCCATGTGGGTATGCCCACTAATGTCTTGTAAAAAAAATATATATATATATAATAATATTGAGTGCTGTCACTTTATCATTACCCTCCAAAAGAGGGAAAAACTATTGATAAAGCACGCGTATGTAAAATAAGTCCAAAAGATGAAATTAATAATGCATGTGACGATGGGGCACGCTGAGCACCCTACTTGCATTATTAAAAGAATTTTATCAAGATATCGGCCATCAATTAGTGAGGCCACGTAGAGCGTTTAGAACCGTTCTTTTATTTCTCTTCGATCTATATAAGAAGAGAGGAGGAGAGTTTATGAGTGAGAGAAAAAAGAGGGAAAAGAGTGAAATTTTTTTTTTACCTCCAATCTTCTCTATGTTTATCATCCTCTACCCACAACCCTCTGTTGTATATTAAAGCTTGTGTAATAATAAGTGTGTTTGAGTACTAAGGTTTTCAAGTCCTTCAAAGCTCTTCAGGGGTTCCCGAAAGGGAAACCTCTCTCAGTTTATCATGTAAGTTTTATGATGTTAATCTCCCAAAATCCCCCTAAAAATATATTAGTCTTTTTATCTTAATATTTCTAAATTGATGTAAATTGTTGTATATATGATAAATGATTACCCTTAGTGTATGGTTAACCTTTTAATTTCTTAATAACGACTATGGATTAGCTTGTAAATTCCTAAGATTCTTGGCCTTGATAGTCCACTTAATGAACAAAGGATGAATTTGCTGCCAGATCTATATCCGGGGTGTGGTTAAAGATGAAATTGTTAAGAATAAAGGTTAAGAGGAAGAAATGAACAAGGTAAAAATAAAAAAAATAAAAAAAGTAAAAACGGGGAAATTAGAGAATTACATCATAAATAAACATGATCAAACTAAAGGAGAGAGGGAGCACTGAGTAGGATTTACAACATATTTGAAATAAAAGTTATATTCTTTAAACTATCGAAATAACCTGTTTATCTAAGCGTTATTTCTCTCGGATAATCATGTAAGTTTTATGATGTTAATCTCCCAAAATCCCCCTAAAAAATATGTTAGTCTTTTTATCTTAATATTTCTAAATTGATGTAAATTGCTGTATATATGATAAATGATTACCCTTAATATATGATTAACCTCTTAATTTCTTAATAACGACTATGGATTAGCCTGTAAATTCCTATGATTCTTGGCCTTGATAATCCGCTTAATGAATAAAGGACGAATTTGCTGCCAGATCTATATTCGGGGTGTGGTTAAAGATGAAATTGTTAAGAATAAAGGTTAAGAGGAAGAAATGAACAAGGTAAAAATAAAAAAAAATAAAAAAAAGTAAAAACGGGGAAATTAGAGAATTACATCATAAATAAACATGATCAAACTAAAGGAGAAAGGGAGTACTGAGTAGGATTTACAACATATTTGAAATAAAAGCTATATTCTTTAAACTATCGAAATAACCTGTTTATATATATATATTCTTTTTACGGTTTTTTCTAGTATAATGATAATTTTCTCTTTTCCAAAGTCCCAGTTATGGACTTATCTACGTGTTTGTGTATATATATATATATATATAAACTAAGTCTCACTTTTCAAATAATAACTAATATACGTGTTCATGCGATGTACAAATGTTTTTTAAAGAAAAAATAACACATTATAAAATGTGTGATGTAAAGAATCTAAAAGTATTTTTTATCAAACAATATTTTGGTACAATAAAATTAATCACAATATTAGGACTACGTAATGGTCCAACAAAATTAATATTTAAGACTTAAACATAAAAACAAATAATGTGTAGAATTTTTTTTTAAAAAAAGATATAAAGTATTATTAGGAAAAAAAATAAGAAAAAAAACATGTAAATGTCTCCAAAGACTTACCATTTACCTCAACTCCATTTGTTTTTTTCCATGTATTTGCCACATTACTATATTATACTTGTGTTGTGTGAACAATAAACTAGTATAAACAAAGTACTCATATAATTTTTGTGGATAAAAAAATGATAAATAAAGAAAAATATGATGAAACCTTTTGTAATGTGATATTTGGAGAACAGAGGACAAATTAAAGTGCAGGATAATGGTACTCAATATAAAAAGTTAGTGGTTTGCATTGCTATAGTTTAGATTTTAAATTCAAATTAGAATATATCATGCGTGTGTTTGTAAGTTAGGGATATGGACGTGCATTTTATTTGTTTTAAACTGATAAATTTGTTATTTAAAATCGCCTATTTATAGTTAAAATGTCATTACTATTTTTTAATTTTAGTAAAAAAAAAGAAACATGAAATTTTAGTTGGGTATTCAGATTATTTTTTTTGCACGTTAATTTTAAATACAGATTTAAAAGATTTTAGTTTTAATTTTTGAAACTAATTAGTTTTGTATTTTTGTGGTTTAAAACATTTCAAAAATTTTAATTAATTTTTCTTTACAAGTGTGTTATTCAAGGCATACATAGAATCTTTGCAAAATTCTTGTGATCTTTTAATGAAGAAAAGAGATATAAGCATTGGATGTCTTGAGATAATATTTGTCTACCTAATGAGGAAGGAGGGTTGGGTTTTAGATCATTGTTTGATGTGTCAAAAACTTTATTTGCAAAGCTCTGGTGCTCTTTCAGAACAAAGAAGTCTATGTGGGCTAATTTTTTATGAAATAAGTGCTGCAAATGACATAAACCACAGATTGTTGATTGGAATGGAGGGTCTAAGTGTGGAAGTTCATGTTAGAAGCTAGAAATACGCTTGATCAAGAACTATGTGGGTGTTGCTTCCAATTGCACACGCAAGTGTACATGGTCGCGCAAGTAATATAGTGGCTCTTAAAAGAACCAGATTATCGAACCCAAAGAATTTGTCGATTAACTATTTACTAAATTATACTAGTCTAATTATTTATTTAAGAGTGTCAAAAGTGTTTGATTTTTTTTAATTTAAATACTAAGAATGTAGGAATGAATTAATAAAATTACTTACAGTGATTTAGAAAATTCTAGGGCTGCAACATGCATTGGACTTCATGTATCGTATCTCAGGCAATGAACTAATTTTGGTTGTCTAGTCGCCTACTTCAATTAGCTATCTAACTACGTGATTGAGCGGGATAGATAGTCCTAATTGGCGGGCATTTATATTTCATCATGTTTCGTAACCAAGCTAGTTATTCGTCCGTCACTCCTAAACACAAATCAACTCAATGGAAGATCAAACTTTTTATATTCTTTGATCTATCTACCTTATTTTCTCTCGATTTTAAGAATAGAAAAGAGATTTATTTCTATGGTGATCAAGCATGAAATACTAAAACAAGAATATAAAAGTAACTTAAAACAATAACCAAGAATTAATTCAAAAAGCCTTCAATATTCAACAATCAATCCGTAGCTACAGCCCCAGAATAACGGCGTTTAGCCACTAATCTCTAAGAAAAGAAAGAAGAAAAGAACCCTAAAAAGTGTTGACAATTTTATACTTAGATGCCCTATGATTGATAATCTCTAAATAATTATTTCTATGGACCATTTATAGAGGTAGAAAATCCTAAATAAAATAATTGAGTCCAAAACAAATTGGGAAACCAAAACCCAAACGGAATTGAATTATGTTTGAAGCGTGCTTTGTCCGCCGCCTTCAAGAATCTGTGTGCAGCTCCTTGTTTCATATTGTGACACGTGGCAGACTGGCAGGTAAACTTCAAACTTTTTTAATTTCCTTTCTCTACCACCTTCAAGAATTTGTGCGCAGCTCCTTGTTTTATATTGTGACGCGTGGTAGGCTTGCAAGTAAACTTCAAACTTCTTTAATTTCTTTTCTTTGTATGTTTGAATGTATATTATAATATTCAATTTATTTTATTAAGTTGTCTGCTTGATTTTTTTTTCAATCTTCTATTTTTAATTCGTTTTAGCTTCAAATTTCTTCAACTTTACACCAATTTACTCCTACAAATAAAATACACTATTTAGCACAATCTATAAAATTCATGCTAAAAAAGGACATATATAAATAATAGATGTGAGGCAAATAATGATTAAAAATATGTATTTTTGGCCTCACATCCGTGGGAACCAAGATGGGGTCATTTAAGTATCTTGTTCGACAACTGGACTAAACTTGGTGCTCTTCATTACTATTTACCTATTGGGGTTGATAACCATGATCATTTGGAGGAGGTGAAATCCTTAATGACACAAGGGGGTTGGAATGAAGAGTTGCTACAGCTAATGAATTCATTGAAGAGGTTTGTCATCCTTAACTCAGGAGGTCCGGTGATAGAAGGGACTGGAGATTGGGATAAGACCTGGTGGATGCAAAACAGCTCAAGGAGTTTCTCTAAGAACTAATAAGGCGGAAGCAAGAGGTGCAAGCTGATTTAAAAGAACATATGGCTCAAAAGGGTTCCTTTCAAAGTCAGCTTTCTCTTTTGGAGGCTATGAAAACAAAGGCCACCAGTGAGAGAAATTCTTATCAAAATAGGCATGGTAGATGAGATTTATAGTTGTTGTTGTAATGCTAATGTACAAGAGACTGTAGAACATCTATTCATATCATGTCCATCAACTCAATTGCTATGGGTGAGTTATGCAAATGATGTAGGCATTTAAGGTCTATTTATACAGTTGCAACAAACAGTTAAGAAATGGTGGGAAGCTGATTGTGCAAATATATTGAAGTCTATTGTTAAAGTTGTTCTTGCTTTTATTATTTGAGATATTTGAAAAAGAAGAAATAACATTGCTCATGGAGGTAAAAAAATCTATTCATGCTATGCATTTAGAGGTAAATAGAAATTTATTTCGATATGTTTTCTATTTATTTCCATGGTTGAGAGCATTGCCTAGGGGCTAGCCAAAGATGTGCAATTGTTTGAAGGCTACACACCCATCTTAAAATGCAAAGTTGTTTATTGGAAATTTCCCAACAATGGGGTGTACAAATGTAATCAAATAGGTCAACAAAAAGAAATCCTGGACCTAGTTCTAGTGCATTTTGTATTAGAGATTGTGAAGGGGAGTTGGTTTTTTCTGAGTACAGAATGACCGGACATAAACCTATTTTGGAAGCAGAAGTCAAAGCTTTGTTAATGGGTTTGCAATATTGCATCAATAATCAATTGCTTTCTTTGATTTTGGAGACTGATTCATTGACTCTTACCAGGATCCTTGATGGGATTTTGGAAGTACCGTGGGCTATTTCTTTGAGGATTTTAAAGACCAGGAGGCTAATGGAAAACCAGTTGGTAGAGGTGAAACATACGCTAAGAGAAGGGAATTTCTTGGCGGATAATTTTGTTAACCTAGCTTTTTGTTTTGCAGGTATAATGTCAATGCAATTTAATTCAATTTTAGATGTCCCACATCAAGGTAAAGTTATCATAAACATGGAAAAGAGTAAAAATCCTAACCTTCGATTTACTAGATGCCAAAACAGGAATTTCAAATTGATGGACACCACAACAACACACAAATAGTCAAGGTATTTAATAATACCACAGTCACAGATAGCTAGTGATAGAGTTGAAATGTACAAAACGATAGGAGTCTAAGAGACGAACCTCTAGATCTGGACCTTTAGCTTTGGTATCAACCTTCTTGAGGTTCAACCAATTGAGGAAAAGATTGAATGGTAAGTTTTCGAAGCTCCGTCAACATATATGAATTAGTTTTAAGAGAAATCTTACAGTACAGTTGATTAGAAATGGAGATAAAATGGAGCTAAAGAAGTCTTCTTTGGTACCAATTTCATGATGTTCGTGAGAGCTTTATACGTCTAGGTAAAATTCAATCAACTTCTAACTTATTTCTCCTTATCACTAGTTGCTTTTGGTTGAGAGATCTCACGTTAGGACTTCACTGGATTTATTGCTTGCCAAAAACTTGGATTGATTGGAGATGATGAAGATGGAATCCATTGAAGTTTGGTGGATAGAAGCTTCTTGTATAGAGTGTCTTTGTTTACTTCCCTTTTAGCTTTTTTTTGCCTTCTTGTTGTTTTATTTTGGGTTCAGATCTTGATATGGCCTTTTGAATTGTTTTTGTTTAATAATAAATAGTTCAGACCTTTTTTTAAAAAAGAAGGATCACACCGTTAGTATGGTTGTTTAGACACTAAAACACATAAAACGAAAATGAACCAATTTTAGAGTCAAACGAGAATTGTGGGACTCGCACCTAAATTTACGGAACTGACTCCGTCAAGAATTCCTAAACTACGTCTCAAACTTGTTTTCCGAAATTGAACATAGTTCAAGGTCTAAAATAGCGGAAACAACAATCATGCAAAGAATTCCCAATTAAATAATCAAAAGAGATGAGGCAACAACTTTAACATGAAAATCACCTCAAATGAATGTTTCTCGACGTAGCCTGGTCACTCCACCACGTAGCCTCGACAATTACAAATGCATGGGACTTTGAATCACCAAATTTCGATAAGAATCAACCAAAAATCGCCACTTGAAGCTCTGGACCAAGGAAGGTTCACGACTTGTCTTTAAATAGACCAGCCATCACGCTTCTTCGCGAACACGGAAGGCCTCCACAAATGTGAGCCTCGCGAACGCCGCAAAAGGCCTTGTGAACGCAAGGCTCGCAAACATGGTGAAGGCCCTACTAATGCAACTAAGAGCAAACCAGACCTCCGCGATCGCGGCCAGGGCTTCGTGAATGCAGTCCTCAGGTCAATTGACCTCCATGATCGCGGTCAGGGGGTCGCGAACGTGAAGAACAAATTGGCTGGCAAAAGTTGATGCATATTAGCTGGTTTTTGGCAAGTTTGGCATCTCTAATAAGGCATCCAAATTTGTTTGGAACCATGTGCATGCAAAAGAGATATGCAACCTTACCAAATTCAACATTCTGGACTCAACGGAGCAGTAAGAACTTTCGTACAAGGTCTTTTTGATAGAATATTGGTTCCACACCCAACTCTATTTTAAGCCACAATCCACAAGGGGGCTCAAAATTATCTCATAAGCTTCGGGATCCAAATGAACCAAACTTAACATTCAGGAGCTAACCGTGCTGACGAAATTATCATCTTAGCTCATTTACTCAGAATGTTAATTAAAGTCAAGCTTAGGCCTTAAATTGGAAGATAAAATGCTTAGGCCGTAAGCTTAGGCATTATATCTCTGATTGTGATTTACTTGTTTTGGGTGACGAATGTTCATTATTTTTATTATCTTCACTATATGTAGTGGCTTGTATGTCTCTAGCTAGCTACTGAAGCATAGTTTTAGCACTATTGAGCCATTTTTATTTATATAATTTCTATCTGAGCTCGGACGACCTATGATGCCTATCGAGTATCTCATGTTTTGGTACTCATATTACACGTTTGCATCTCTTTTCTGATGTAGCTCCTAGTATGAGCTACCCTTGTTGATTCCAGATTTTTCTAGGTCGACACTGTTGGATCGTGGTGAGCTCTTAGCATCTAGAGTTTTACTATTTTTTCTCTTTTTGTATTGTCTATGTATTTTGTATTTTGATTAGGAAAAATTGATGTATATAGTCCCTTTTTGTACTTAGATGCTTTGTATCGGTGACACTAGGTCCGGTGTTTTGGTTCTTTTGTATAGTTTTGTCTTTCTTGATCACTTTGGGGGCCTTTCTATATATTTTGTATCTTATGTACATATCTATCCTATGAACCCCTCCTTTTTCTTATTATTACTTCCACGTAGTTTTATCTTTTAGTGTTTCATCACTTGTACTAATTGACTTTTTGCTTACCTACTGGGGAATTTATGGTAGGCACTATCGTGGCTTGATTTCGGATTGTGACAGTTTAGCTACAATTTGGGGTTAACATTTGGCTTAGTTACTATTTTGAGAAGTTTAATGTGGGTTGTATCAGTCAGGCCATTATTATTGCTTCAAAGGTTCGAACTTTTCACTATCAAGTTTTTGGGCTATACAAATATGCAAGCTTTGGGTTCATAATTGGAGATGATTCAAGCTTAAGCTCGAAGCAAAAATTAGTGAATGAACACTTTGAGATACTTGAGTTTGAAGATTTGAACTGAAAAGCTACACTAAAGGAGCTTGAAGCTTAAAACAAAGTTTTCAAATTTATTGTTGAAAAAAATATCTACTCAAAAGATCGGTGACTAGGGTGTTGTAAATCTGAGTTGGGTTTGTTGTTTGCACTATATATTAGAGGTTTTCTTTGGTTGAATCATTTTGAAATGAAAATCTCGATCACCAACGTTGAATCTCTAAAAAACAAATTTGGTGGACTGAATATGTCAGTCACGATCTAATATTGTTTAACTTCTGAGCGATTACTGTTTAAAGTTAAAATCAAGTTCAACTTCTAATTAACTGTACCAAGAAGATCGACATGCTACAACAAAGACATATTATTCACCTATTTTTTCCTTAATGGTTGGATGTTTTTTGGAGGTTATGAATTTTAGTTCTTGTGGGTTTAATTAGTTTCGTGGATCGAGTTAAAAGAGGCGACCAAGTAAATAGGATGATTTTAAGTAAAATCAGTTAATTAACGTTGATTTGGGGAAATCCATCCAATTAAGAGGTATTTTTAAATGAAAATCTTGATCACAATCTATGGAATCCTTGGAAAACAAATTTGGTGGACTGAATAGTTTATTCATGGCCCTGTCACGACCTAGGAGTACCCCCTAGATGTGACACGGTGTACAAGACTCCGAAATGCCTCATAAAAGCCTCTTAGCATATCATAACATAGGATAATAGGAAAATGGTGTGGAAATTTAAAAACTTTATCCATACAATCGAAGTCTTTTATAAAAATAAACGGAAGTCTACACTTTGTCTCAAACCATCTATAACCATTGAAACTAAAACTTTGGGACGTAGCCCATACAAAAGTCTAAAACATAAAAGAAGGATTTAAAGTATATGGTGGTCAAGCCCTCAAATGCTATGATGACTCACCATAACTTCTCTTCTTGATCTACTATGAACCTAGCCACGAGGATGGAAGCCAATATCGCCAAACCCTACACTTTGGGAAAAATGTAGAAAATTTGGGTTAGTACAAAATTGCACTAAGTATGATAGTCATGCATAAAAACCTTTAAAACATGCTAAAAAGGACATTTTAGTTGAAAAACATGCATTTACCAAGTTGAGAATCATCATGCACTTTAGTATAAAAACATAAGTCACAAGCATATTCAACATATAGATCATCATATCATAATGGAAACATACCATAATAACCTCAAAGCATCCTTGTGCAATGCATGAATAAGATCCCATAATCCTACCCACACTATGGAAAGCTTCTTGAGTAACTATAGCTCATAATTCATATTCTTGTTCATACTATCATAGCATAAGAGAACCATCTCATGAGTGACCCTAAGTTATACTTGTGTAATGCATAGATAAAGATCACATAATCCCATCTATACTAAGTACCACTTTTAGGCCACCATAATTATACTTTACCATTCTTTGATCTCATCTTTAGTTAATACTTATAGACAAGGAAAGCAACTCTTAGCAACAATCCACACTAAGCATACTTCATTACAAATTAGCCTACATATCAACATACTTAGTAGCATCATCATAAGCATATTTCATAAAACATTATAACATTAAGAACACACCATAACTACTCTTAAAGCCTACTTGTGCAATGCATGAATGAAGTCCCATACCACCACCCACACTAAGTAGTGCATTCTTGAGAAGCCATAGTTCATAATCATTCATTGGGGGGGGGGGGTAAGCCTTAACCGACATAGACCATGTGAGCAAATCATGAAATTCAGTGTTACCCACACCGAAAAGAGTGGTCTACTTACCTAAGGTAAGACCGGTAACATTTAGCTTAGGTGGATCCACTAGCTAATAACCTACGAGGGCACATAGTTTATGGAATAAGGAGATTGCTAATAGATATCCCACCTCAACTCATGTATGGGCATCCATCTCAAGAGATTGCTACTAGAATCCCCACCTCAACTCACGTATGAGCTTCCATCTTAATCAATATCCACTCGGTGCTTGGCATTATTCCCCACGGAGTACTTAACATTTTCATTACTTTAGTTCATTATTATGGGAGAAATGGGATAAGGAGATTGCTACTAGATACCCCACCTCAACTCACGTATGAGCATCCATTCAAGAGATTGTTACAAGAAACCTTGCCTCAACTCACATATGAGTTTCCATCTCTATTAATATCCATCTCAACCCAACATCATTCATAAGATTACTCATAGATTTAATAGGTGAGAATAGCCTTTGACCTAAGAATTCCCATATTGTGAGAAAACCTTTCACAATATGTCATCATCATTCACAAGTGTATAATTGAGAATAGCCTTTCAATCAACACATCATCATTATCATAATCATAGAAACTTCATTCATAAGTGTGTGTATGTGAGAATAGCCTTTCAACACCACCACCATTACATCATAGTCATAATCACTTTATTCTCAAAGGATTCATAAAACATGTACATAAACATCATGATCATACATAAATCTCGTAATTTTCCATTCAAGGACCATAGATCACATTCAATCAACACACCTAGAATTACTACATTAGGCATGGACAATAACATGATTCAAGTAATCAATTCATAACATCCATAATTCTATAATATTCTATTTGCATCAATCAATACCCACACTTTAAGATCCAATTTGAGAAATTAGGGGAGTTCATGGATTATTGAGGAATTTAACTTAAAATCATATAAAATCATCAATATATCCATAAACAAAACATAATTCAATCATTTAAAACGAATTTGAAGGGAACCCATGAAATTGAAGTCAAACCCTAACTTTTGGGTTTTCTAACTTTGAAATTGGGGGTTTTGAAGGGACTCTAGGGGTGAAGGCTACCCATAGATGAAGAGCTACCATACCTTATTGAAGATTCACCATGAATTTGAGGAGAAAAGCTTAATTCTTCAACCCTAGCTTCACCTTTATTATTCTCTCTTGGAATTCAAGAGAGAGTTTATTTGGGGAAAGTTGGTTATGGGTTTGGGGTTTGGGATTTTATGAAGTGAATGGGTTAGTTAATGACTTAAAAACTCTTATATAGGTGTATTAAACCAATATAAAATGATCCCACATCAAACTAACCTAAAAAGGAATTACCTAGACTACCCCTTACCTTGGTCGACCTTGGACAAAATTGCAGGCATGACCCACGACTATGAACCACGGACCGTGGGTGGGACTACGGCCCGTCCTGGTTGGGCGTGGTTCATGGTCTGCAGCCTGTTGAGTAGGGGCTTGAGCTACAAAGCTCATCCACAAGGCATGGATAGACCTACGCCCCGTAGGTCATTTTTTGGGCAGCTTTGAGGTAGACTTTAGGGTCCTCCTCAAGGACCTTTGGTTGGTTCTTGGGGAGTCGTACCTTGACATTTAACCTCTAAACCCTTTATTCTAAGTATGAGAAACAAATTTTACGACTCTAACGCTTATGACAAGCTCTAGTTAAGCTTACTAATTCCCGTGGTGTTATAGGCCCAATACTATTTTAACTTGGGGGAGATTGTTGTTTAAAGCTAAAATAAAGTTTAACAGCTGATTAATGGTACGAAGAAGACCGATATGATACACCAAGGTCATCTTATCCACCTGAATTTTCCTTATTTGCTGGGTGTTGTTTAAGGGTTAAATTAAGTCAAATTTCTTCAATTCAGGTATGAGTTTAATTTCTTACAAGTTTAATTAGTTTAGTTGAGTTAAAAGAGAGGACTAGGCAAATTAGGTAATTTTAGGTAAAATCAAGTCATTTGGGGGAATCCATCCAATTAAGAGGTATTTTTAATACTTTAATAATGATAGACATATATTTGACTTTATAATATAACGAAAGACAAAGTTAACCAATAAATAAAGGTAGATGGATATTTTTGGCCCCTTTTCTATTTTGTAAGCAGATGATACAAATTGATAACTGGTGAAAATTAGCTCAAAAGAAAAAGAAAGACATCTAGTTGTGTTTGGTATAAATGAAAATGTTATCGTAGAAAATGTTTTCTTGGAAAACAAGTTGATTTCTAACAAGTTGGTGAGCGAAATTTTTTTTCTAGTGTTTGCATAGTGAATGATTTTTTTTTCTTGAGAAAATATCTTTTATTTAAAGCTAGAGACTAGAAAATACTTTTTAGGAAAATAGTTTCTGACCCGAAAATAAACCCTGATAATCGATCCATGATCCAACTTCGACACGACCCTGACGACCGACCCAAAATCTGACCCTAAGAACTGATCGAGGACCTGATCCTAACTCTCGACCCAGGACCCAACACCGACTCTCGATCTAGGACCCATGACTCCCGACACAGGCCCAACCCGACTTCTTACCTGAGATCCGACCTTGACATTTGATCAGGACCCGACTTCCAAACCAGGATCTGACAACGACACCGAACCTCGACATTTGACACGAGATTTGACCCAAACTCCCGACCGAGAACTGATCCTCAACTCCCGATCATGACTCTGACAACGACATCCGACACAAATGATTAATCCAGGACTCCATCCCGACATACAACTCCAAAACTTGAACCCAACACCCGACCCCGATATGAGACCCGACACCCGACGCCCAACACTCGAACTAGACCCGACTTCTGAACAAGACCTGACCTCGACTCGTGATTTCTGGCCTGAGACCCAACCTCGACATCTGATCCTAGTCCCGACTTTCAAATAGGGATTTGATCTGGCCCTAACACACAACCCTGACATCCGACACGAGATCCGAACATAACTCCCGACTAGTTATTGACGCAAGACCCAACCACGATATTAGACCCTGAACCCAACTTTGAAATAGGGATCTAATTTCGACACTCGACCCTGACCCGGACCCCAGCATCCGACACGAGACCCGACCTTGACTCCCGACTTATGACCCAATTTCTAAATCGAGATCGATCCCAACTCCCGATTTAGGACATAAGTTTCAAAGTGGGACCTAACCACGAGACCCGACTTTTGAACTATGATCTGATTCCGACACTCGACCTCATCGATCGATTTGGGACCTAAACCCGAATTCGACATATGACTTGGGACTCAACCTCGACTCTCAATATGAAACCCAACTTCAACACTTGACACGAAATCCCATCCTGACACCTGATTTGGGACCCAACCCCGACACCCTACCCGAAATCTGACCCCGATTTCTGACTCAGGACTCTACATCCAAAATGGGATCTGACCTGGGACCTAGGAGTTGGGTCTCGAGTTGAGGTCAGAAGTCGGACTCCAAATCAAGAATCATGAGTTGAATCTCGAATTAGTATTGGGAATTGATACTCGAAACTTGAATTAGGATGGAAAGTTGAGGTTTGAAAAAAGAGTTTTCTTATATTTTGGAAGTAAGTCATTTTCATTAAATTTGAAGTGAACAAGTTAATTTGGAAAACATTTAACCCAACCAAATATAAAAAATTTGGAAATTTTCCTCGGTCCCAAACACACAAGGTACTCTGTTTTTCCCAAACTAACTCGATCCTTTTTTTAACCATAGTCTTCAACCTGCTGGTACAAAATCAAACGATTGAGGTCCTACTTGCAACTATACGAGTCATTTACCCACTGGCACTGACTGGCTCTTCCATTTGCAGAGTGCAGATCCACCTAAGCATTCATTCATTCAGCCAGCTCTTTCTCTCTCTCACTCCATGCATTTGATCCAAAAACGGTAACGCAATTCTTCACAATCAACAGTTATTACTCTTCAGATCTACACACATTCTCGTATTGATCACACCCATAACTGAAAAAGATGGATTCAAAGCCTTCCCCATCATCGGGAAGGTACGAAAATAGCAAGAAACCATATTTGTCGAAATCAGTATCCGATGCTAATAGCCATAACCAAAGCTTAGCATCAATTCTTAACAACCCACATGCTGGAAAATCAGATGGATGGTGGTGGCCATCAAATTCCTCATCCCTTGCCGTCGTTCCTGAATTCACGCCACTAAACCCACTTCCAAAACCCGGATCTGATATAGCCAGAACGGATTTTCTCCCTTACATTGCATCCTTTTCCGACCCTTTTGCTCGTTTTGACGATATCCAACAGCACAGTAAATCCAGCCTCCTCGACGATCAAAATGGTGAAAATGCCCTTGTCGCATGTCTTCGAGAAGTGCCCTCTTTGTACTTCAAAGAAGATTTTCAGTTAGAGGATGGTGCCACCTTTAAAGCTGCCTGCCCATTTAGGACTGCGGCTGAGAATTTGGTTATGCAAGAAAAGTTGTCACAGTATTTGGATGTAGTGGAGCTGCATTTGGTGAGGGAGATCTCTTTGCGTTCAAGCTCCTTTTTTGAGGCACAAGGGCAACTGGAGGATCTGAATTCAAAGATAGTTGAGGGGTGTAAGAGGATCAGGGAATTGAAAGAGACAATAAGGCTACTGGATACTAATTTGGTGGGGCCTGCAAGAAAGTTGCAGGAGCTGAATGTAAAGAGGAGTGATTTGGTTGCTCTTCAGAACAAGCTGAAGCTCATTATATACGTTAATCAAGCTTTGTCAACTCTCAATTTGGTATGTTTGGTTCCGGAACATCTTTAGTTCTATATCTGTTTCTTAATTCTGCCAACAATCTGCACTTATGCTTACATTATGGATAATGCCACTAACTGTTATCTAGAGAATAGATGAAGTCGGAGAAATTTCATGGAGACTATGTGAAAATGATAGTGGATAAACAGTTTTTATGATCTTCTTTGATAGAAGAAAGAAGTTGTACTTATGTAGCTCCTCATGCATAACACGGTCCAGAAGTTGAAGATATTGGAGGAAACCCTCTTTTATGATGTTGTTAGAATAGTGTTAGTGAAATGTACTCTCTAGTTGACAGTTTTTGAAAAATTAGATTTATGATAAATGTATGAAAACAGAGGATTGACAATTTCTTCTTAGGTGTAGCTTAAGGATAGGTTATAAAATTATGACAATAAAACTCTTTATCTTTTATAAATCTTGTTTTTTTTCTTTGTGGCAAGTTGAATCTCAATGGTGATTTGGTAGGTCCTGGTAGTTCAACTTAAGGTTAGAAATAAAAGAGTGAGTATAGGCCGTGATAAAAAATAAAAGAGTGAGAAAGAGGCCCTGTTAAAAATTAAAAGAGTGAGAAGGGGCCCTGATATAAAAAATAATAAAAGTGAGTAGAGGTCTTCCATGAAAGAAAGGTAAGAACAAACTAGTTACAATAAAAAGACGAGCAAAGAGAAAACCTCTTAAAAATACAATCTCGCACTTTGAAATTGACCCTATGACGCACTAAAGCAAAGTGACAATCAAATGGAAGAATACATGGAACTTTCTTAGTGTCCTGTCAACATTAACTTCAGTAATATTAAAGCTATTGGTGGAGATGCCAAACATAGATGCATATAAGATTATAATTGTTTTGATATTGGAGAAATCCCCTGTGACTTCTGCCCGTCTTTAGTTGGCGCAAAGGTTTGAAATTTCGAGGAGCATGACCTCGCCACTCTACCTTCCTCCCAACTTAAATACTAGCACGCAATAGGGATTGAATCCATAAATGTGCCCTAATCCACATATCACGTGCTGTGTTCTTACTACTAAACCAAAGCCTCGGGACATTTTTTTTTGGATAATGTAACTTGTTTCTTGTTTTTGGGTGGGTCTTCCATGGAAGAGAAGTAAAGATGAAAAACCCGAGGTTAATCTCTACATGGCTTACACCCAAAGTTAGGGATGAGGATAAGGAAGCAAAAGTGTATACCAACATGATTGAGAGAGAGGAGTAAAGACTTGAATGGGTCAAGTGTAAAACTTCTCCCGACAAGTTTTTGGGAGGAGATAGTGATATAGAATTAAATAGATTGTTTTTTAGATATCTACTATGTTGGAATTGCAAGAATTGGCAAAGCTGGAGGAAATTTCATGGAGGCAAAGATCCAAATTCTTGTGGATAAAGTCTGGTGATAAAAATATAAAGTTCTTTCACAAGATTGCAAATGCTTATAGAAGATACAATAAATTGAGAACCCAAAAGTTTGGGGAATTGGTGGAAGACCAGGAGGAGATCAAAGGGAAATCGTCACTTTTTACAACAATTTCTACATGGAGTATGAGAAGTGGAGGCCAACCTACTACTCAGATTGTTCCAGCATATCTGAAGAGGACATTGAGTGCTACAATGACGTTCTTTGTGGAAGAGGTCGAGAAAACCATTAGAAGTTGTGAAGGAGAAAAGGCTTCGGGTCTAGATGGATAGAACATGGCCTTGAGAAATAAATAACATTAGAAGCTTAGGATGGAAAGTTCATTAGCCATTGAGAAATAAATAACATTTCATGAAACAATATATAAAGTATTAACATTATTTATAAAAAATAATATATTTAATTATAAACTTTATGTATATAATTTATTGCTTTGGTTCGGTTTTTTCTTCGGGTCGTTTTTAATAAAGTCATACCAAATCAAATACTATCGCTTTAAAAAAAATTAAAACTAAGTCAAACCAAAATAAAATTTGGTTTATTTAATCGGTTTGGTTCGGTTTACGTTTGGATCAGTATTTAACCAAACTGAGAACACTCCTAACAACATGTACAACTCGTAAATGAATCTACTAGTCCACTGCATCCAAGACGGAGCATGGTACAATTGAAAATCTTGCCACAAAATTCTCGATCATATTATCTCAAGAGGAGATTGTTTTGTTATTGCTATCGCTTGGTTAGTGATAAAGAGAGCATGTTTAACACAAGAAGTTCTACAGAAGAGTAAAGAGAGCATGTTTTGCAAATTTCCTATCAACTCTACAATTTGATCTACATCCACTATACATAATTGTTTACACCAAAAAAGTATAGATACTAAGCAATTCCATTTTACTTTGTGAATGGAATTGGATCTATCTTCAAAACATCTTCCATTCCTTCCATTCCTTTCTCTCCACACAGACCACCATATACATGATGGTATCAATTCCCACCATTTCTTTTGAGTCTTGCGTCCCCCTCTTCTGCTCCAACAACTGAATAGATTAGCTGTGCTCTGGTATGGCCCAACTTTGACTGGTGATGTTGAGAAAAAGTTCCTACAGCTGTGCTGTGAACTTACAATGTATGCATAGGTGACTCTTTGTTTCCCCAGTTAGATTACATAGAAAACATCTTGGTACTAGTGTCCTTCCTTTCTTCTGAAGGACTCCTTGGGATAGGCATGCTTTTCTGATTACTAACCAGGTGAAACATTGCACTTTTGTGGGAATTAAACCTCTCCAAATATTCTTCCTTTGATAGTGAGCACTTCTAGATCTCCCATGTCTCCCTACCTTATAGGCACAGTTAACTGTGAACTTGCCCTCCTTGTTGTGTTTCCAGATAACCCTGTCTGTTGCATTTGCGTCAAGGCTAGTACCCCCCAATTTTTCCAGTAATGAGGCCACTCTCTCTATTTCCCAATCATTCAAAAGTCTTCTGAAGGATAAGTTCCATCCTTGTCCTTGTGTACTAGCAATCTCATACCTTGGCATCAGGATTGCTGTAAATGGAGAAGAGGTCCGGAAATGATTCACTCAAAGGGGTCTGATTAATCCAACCATCTCTCCAAAATTTTAAGCTGTTGCCGCTTCCCACTTTTAGAATCAGGTTTTCTTCCATAAAGCTCCATAATGCTCTTATTTTATGTTATGTTGGAATTTGAAATAAGAGTAATATGTTAATATTTTTTTTTTTTGAATTTATGGTTTATTTTGAGTTCCAATTTATTTCCTTTAGTAGTATGGATGTGCTATTTCACATTACATGCCATTCATTTTTCAGTTAGAATTGATAGATTATTTTTTTGGTCAAACATTTGAATAATTTTATGAAATTATATTTATAACATTGATCTTTTTGTCAAACATCATGCAATCTATGATGTTCTTACAAAATGTTTACTTTTTAGTTTTATAAATCTATTAAATTCATATATTATTAATTCGAAAAATATATATTTATTAACAATATGTAACTTAAATACCTAGTTTAATATCATTTATAAAGGCACATATTTGTCAAATATTAAATTTTATTTTATAAACTTAATCTGTATAATTGCCCTTGTGAAACCAAACATTACACTTGCTATTACATTATGGCAAACACACAGGTTGTCGTAATTACTATATTGTGTAATTACTAGGCTGTGTAATCACTACCCTAGTAATTACACCATTTTCAATTACCTGGGTTTTCCAAACAAACCCTAAAATGTCCCTACACCAGCCCTATCCCCAATATTATTCTCTTTGACCTTGAATGAGATATTTTTCAAAAAATAATACTATCCCTTCATGATATTTCTCTACAAACCACAACCAAAAGGCAAAATGATCTCTCTAGTTCTCCACCACTCTTCCACAATGCCATATTTATCAACTATCACCCCCATCCGCTAAGCTTGTACCTCCACCCCAAACCTCCAAAGCCATTTGCCCAATAAAGCTTTATTAAAGACCTTTAAATCTTTAATTCCAAGGCCTCCCCATTTTTTAGGGGACCTATGTATAAAAGATGATTTCTACAGTTGATGATCTCCACGGTCGAAAGTTTTGGGCTTATCAATGCTATCCACATGGATTTTTCTCTTCACATAAGGTTCTTAGACAAGAGGGTCCCCACCCTCTTCTTATTCCTCAATTATGGAGGGACTGAATGCGATGTTAAAATGCTGCTGATTTGTGATGGATTAAAGGCTTTGCAGCAAATTATCGAAGCTCTACTTCCCTGGAAATATCACATTTTATTTGCAGATGATGCTCTTATCTTGTGATGCTATGACTGATCAAGTGCTCTATTTAATAGTTATACTGTCGGTTTTTGAGTTGGTTTCTGGGCTGCATGTGAACTTCTAACAGAGTCATCTCTTCCCTATAAACGAGGTCCTAATCTTCAGTTCCTTGCTGATATTTTAGGTTGTGTGGCATCAGTTCTCTTCCTACTGCATACCTTGGCCTTCCTTTGGGTGCTTAAGGCAAGTTCTATTGCAATCTGGAAGGGAATGGAAAAAATGTGAGAGGAAGTTGTTGGCTACTTGGCTTGGAAGAGACAATACTTGTCTCTTAGGAGTCGTTTGGTGGGATGTATTAATTAAAATAGTCCTTGGATTAAAATGTAATCCATCCAATACAATGTTTGGTAGCACATTTCTACTCAAACCCACCTAATACATGGATAACTTAATACACCATATGTGGTCTTATCTAATACCAAGGATACCTAGGGATTACTAATACCATGTTTAATAAGCCTTGGATAAGGCAACAAAATGACTGAACTGCCCCTCAATTTATTTATACACTCTTCAGAATTGGTAAAGAAACACAGGATGGACCATGTGAACTGTTTTCCTGCCTCCTCTTTTTTTAACCTCCTTCTCTTGATATCATGTGTTAGTTCCATTGGTTTTGAATTAAATATAAAATTCGACATTGGTTTTGAATTAAATATAAAATTCGACATGCCAAAATGGTGGTATCTGCAACCTTTTGATGATACCAGTAATTCAACTAATTTAAGCGAGCCTGAGTTGTCTGGCCTTCTGCATTTTCTCATTGCACTTATCTTGTATGGTTATTTAATTCCCAGATCCCTCTATAACAATTCATTTCTCGAAATAGTCATATTTGAGGGGATAGGATAATGTGATGAGTAATATTGGCCAATGGAATGCATTGAAGCTCACCAACGGAATGAACATGAAAATATGTCAAAATGCTATACAAAAAATAAAAAATCACATGATAATTCAAGGGTATAATTAGAAATAAGCTTCATGTAGAGTCTTAAACCACACACAAGATTAGGTTGGAAATAATGAACCAAATACTTGATAAAAAATAATCCCTGCATTGCTAATCCCTGCATTACTAATCCCTGCATTATCACTCTTTCTACCAAACGACCCCTTAGTGTCGTGTTTTTTTTTTTTTCGGTTGAGAAGTTAACATCTCTATTATCAACAACGGAAGCTACACCAGAGGTGTACTTTCAGTATTAGTTACAAGTAGTAGCTAAAGGAAGCAAAACCTACGACCTAACCTCTTAAACAACCCAAGATACTAGAAATGTTCTCTGCCTCTTTGGGAAATTCATGAATACACCAAAAATAGATAGAACACTAAACAATTCATTTTCAGTTTCTGGAAAGTGTTACTCTTATCTTCATAACATCTATGGTTTCTCTCCTTCCATATTGACCACCAGATACAAGCTGGGACAATCTTCCATGTCTCTCTGTGTCCTGACAAATTACCATGTCTGTTCCAGCAAGCCAGAACTTCTGATGTTCCTTGGCATGGTCCGTCTGAGCCCTCTCAACTTGATGTAGAACTGCCAAACTTGTTCTGTCACTTTACAGTGTAAGAAAAGTTGAATATGGTCTCAGCTTCAGATTCACAAAAAAAAAAAAACATTTGGAACATAGATGAAGACCCTTTTCATCAGTTTGTCTTGTGTTAATACAGCTTGCCTGGCCATCAACCAGAGAAAACATGCCACCTTGTAAGGGATCTTAACTTTCCAGATCATCTTCCAAGGGCAGGAACCAACTTGAGGACTTGTTTTGCTGTTGCATCTATAGGCAGCTTTGACTGAGAATCTCCCCTACTTGTCCTTCAGCCACACTAATCTCGCTACCTTGGTAGAAAATTCCTTGAACTGTTCAATGTTATGTTAGAAGTCTATCAACCTTTCCATTTCACAGTCATTGAACATTCTCGTAAAGTTGAGATTCGATCCTTGATTATCTCTGACTTCCAGTATATTGCTCCCTGTTGTTGATTCAGAAGGTATATTTCAGGGAATACAATCTTCTAAGGTTTATGACCAATCCACATCACTCCAAAAGGCAATGAAACAAAGGAGCAAACATATATCTTATTTGTGTGATGCTTTGATAGCTAGATTATTTTGGAACTTTTGGACTTCTGTTGAAAAGTGCTGATGTATTGTATATCAAACATGGAGTTGTATTGTACTTCCTGAGATTAGTTCATAAGTTGCTGCAAATAGGTGTTGTTTCCTCTTTTCACTTTTTGGTTTGTGTGAACGAACGTTTGCAAAGGAAGGAAGGAACGTGTGAAGGAAAGGTGAATATTGTATACACATAGCATTGAATTTAGGTACAACTTAGTAGAAGAATGAGAACCGTGGTTCTGCGAAGGAAGCATGATGTTTACTGGGATATGGAGACATTCAGGTCTTAAAAGGATTCTAATGTATTCAAAGTGGAAAAAACCAATTGCTATGTTTGTTCCTTGAGCGGTTAACTGGGGAGGTTCTATTGGCCAACTAAACGTCTGTTTGTTGGGTCTTGAATAAAAGGTAAAAAGAACTCTCAGGAGACCTGGATGAAGAGGGAAATGTTGGAACAGGGGTATCATTTTATCTCTCACATGCCTGAAACATATATAAATCCTGAATTCTTTAGTTCGGGCCTGCAGGAAGAGCGTACAGGAACCCGACGTGCCTTAACACGCCGCAACTACTAGTTTGACTTCTTATATCAATTACGAAAAGAAGAGGGTTTTCTTAAGCCCAGTGAAAATTCACTATAAGTATTCCATTTGGATGGTGTAGTGCGAGGTTGAAGATTTTATCTGTATCTCACTCCTCGTATCATTCAAAATTTTAAGATATTTTCCCTTACGTTTTCATGCTTGCATGGACAAGCAGTGGTCATCTTTTACCAGGTCGCCATGTGACAGCCATTTGAATTTTTGCTTTTTTGTAATTTTAATGTTTTTGGCATGAGAAATTTGTGATGCTACTCCATTTGTCTATTGACATCATACCAGAGGAGTGATTACTACCAAGTATTCTTCTATTCTGATTTTCATGTTTTGGTGTGTGATTTGCCTTTTTATTATAGTATTTTGAATCCTTGTATGAAGAACAAGGACACGTTGTACTTCTGGATATGTAATTATGGATTCCAGCACAACCTTTGGGTTGATGAATACACTGTTACCTTTCTCAATATTAATCCGAGTTAGCTCTTCATCTGTGTTCAGACTTATCCTTGATTTTCATGTTTTGTGTGTGATTTGCCTTTTTATTACAGTATTTAGAATCCTTGTAAGAAGAACAAGGACAGGTTGTACTTCTGGATATGTAATTATGGATTTCAGCACAACGTTTGGGTTGATGAATACATTGTTACCTTTCTCAATATTAATCCTAGTTAGCTCTTCATCTGTGTTCAGACTTATCCTTAAGCTATTGAAAGTGATATTTTCAACTTCATGGTATTTATCTAACAGCTATTTTATACAGCTAGTTGCATCTGCAGATTGTGCTGGAGCTTTAGATGTTACAGATGACTTGCAACATTTATTGGTATGTGAATTCGTGTTCAATTCCATTCTTAGCCTTTTCTATATATTGACTATCTCACTCTAGATTCTTCTTGGATTTCATTGAGGTTGTACCTTTTCTCTCTCTCAATCTCTTTCTATCCTTTCGAAGCAGCAATGCATCAAACTTCGGAAATCTGTTCAGTTTATGATGCTTTGATTTTTATTGTTGGCTTAAAATGCTAAATTACTTAAAAAATTAGAGAAAATTACAGCCCAATACCTTTGAGCCACCATCTAGTTTACAAATTATGTTCACAGTGTATAGGTAGTGTATACTTTATACTAAAATACATACCTCTATATATAATATACATCCGTGTTCACCCACATACATATAATTTACGTACATGTTCGGTAAACTAGATGGTCTAATGGTATATATTGGTAACTATCACTAAAACTTATCTATGGATTTTGAACATTGCAAATGCTTATGATGGAAGATGTTCCAACTGTCAAATGATTTACTTCTTGATAGGATGGAGATGAACTGGCTGGTCTACATTGCTTTCGACACCTTCGTGATGAATTAGCTACTTCAATCGATTCTATCAATAGGTTAGTCTATTCGAGTTAGATTTTTAATCAGTTTCTTGGATTTGCTGACTTCATTTTATTATGGTTTTTGCAATTTTTCTAAGAAAAGTTGCATCTTCCGTTGTAAAATTTGGTGCATTTATCTCTTGATATGTTCTTATTGAGGTGCTTGTGCTTCCAAGATAGGATTCAATAGTTTATCCAACAAATAAACTAAGTTCAGGACATAACCATCCTTTGCATAATTAATTTGCCCATCTGTTTCTACTCAGAATTGAAAGTTGTACCTACTGCTTCTTTATTTCTTGTTTTCCCAAGCACTTGGCAAGCGGATCTATTATGCTAGTATTCCCTTGAATCACCTTTTGGCATACTTTTCCTTGTAAAAAAGGTACAATATAGCATTCTTTAGAATTGTCACTTACCAGATTCAATCTTGTAGCATTCTTTCAGCAGAATTTTTGCGTATAACCATACAAGAAACTGGCAACATGGATGCGGCAATTACATCAAAATTTAAAGCACGGGCAACCATTGCAATTAGTGGAGAAGGCCATGAAGTAAGGGCTAACTTGTATATTTTGTATTTTGATGTTATTGCTGCAGATTATTTTTGTTCTGTATGTTAGACTGGAAAGCTTGTCTCACTTTTGTAAAAGATACAGTACCCAGTAGTTTGCATAAAGAACAGGTGTTTTGAGTCTTTATAAAACTCTAGTCGGAAGATGAAGGAATCCTACACAGCGGCTGTTCAAAACGTGCTACATGCTTGATTCTAATTGTAGTTTATATATTTTCTGTTTTTCAATAATCCAAATAAGTGGGGGTAGATGGGAGCGGAGGGTTTACATGTGTCCTCTTTATATCATCCTGAATTTCAATATATCGGTCGATAAGAAAGTTGTGGTATTAATGCTTACTATAGCAATGCTCTCCACTGCTGTGCCTTAGGCAACTTGCAACAGATCAAACTAAATTGATTTTGAAATATTGCAGGCTAAATTGGATGAAGAAGAAACCTCAAATTTCCGTGACCGGCTTCTTCCATTTGTTATTGGATTACTTAGAACTGTGAGTTTTCTCTGGTTAATCTGTGGCATCATTGCTTATCTGTGTTATTGAAGTTTTGGGTTGATCTCAATTTCCTCGAGGTGGTGACTATTCAATGTCATATCATGATCTAGGTGACTAGGTCATGGTTCAGTGTCTTCCGACGACTCACACATGCCATTTCAATTTATACTCCCTTAGAATCTCGGGTACTTTTGATGAAGCAAAAATGTGTGTAGAAATCTGGATCATATCATATTGAGAAGTGTTAAATTGTTACTCTAGCATGTTAATTGAAGTATCGAGTTATGTAGGTCATAAGGTAAAAGGTAGGAATCAGATGCGAAGGAGCTCTGAACATAAATAATAACATAGAGGATATTAGAAACGGTGAAAGCCTCTGGATAGATGGAGATTAAAGTTGGAATCTGCCAAACTCTTAAATCTTTTGTTGTTAAAACATAACTGTTTTAAATGGAGCATACAACAATGTACAACTGCTAGTCTAAAAGATGGGGGTGGGTTTATTAGTTCAACGAGTGTAAGTGAAGATTAATTTTATTTAGTTACCAAATTAGAAGCGGCATAAGAAGGAAGGGGCTGAAAATTGCCTAGGACGATATAGTGGATAGAGGTTATGTAAACCTTTCGTCCCCATTCGTTCCATAGTTTTCTCCCTGTCTTTGTGTGTGTGTATGATTACTTATCGTCAACTAGGCTCATTATCATGAGAGCCATCAAGTTTCATTATATGTGAACTAGAAAATATTATATTCTGGTCTTCTTTAATGGGTATAATTTATGGATCTATTTTCCTAAAGAAGCAGTGGAGGTCTGGTGCTCAAGGATAGGGTAAACCCATCAAGAAAATCTGGAATACAAATCCAGCACGCATTTTCTGGGTAGTATGGAAAGAAAGGAACAACAGATATTTTAATGGTTTATCAACTTCAAATTTCAGTAGTCAAGTCTTAAATGTATTCTACTCTATAGTTGGTGCAAGCTCTCCCCTGTAAATTCCCCTGAACACTTTTTGGATTTTGTTAGCTCCCTGGAACTTTAACTAGTGCGTTTTGGAGCTAACTTATATCTTCGGTAATTCTGCATCCTCTTGATGCCATCATAGGAATTTCTTACTTCATCAAATAATAAATGACTTACTGATCTATTTTCATGAATGTTTTTTGAGCAATTGGAGTTTTGCACAGAAATTTTTGTACGAGCATTTTCATGTTTGAATTTTATAAATTCCAGGCAAAACTCCCTGCTGTGTTGAGAATATATCGTGACACACTTACAGCTGACATGAAAACAGCCATTAAAACAGCAGTTGAAGAGCTGCTTCATGTTCTGGTTGCTCAACCTTCAGATTCAGATTTTGTTGCAGGAGAGCGAGTAGCTGATACAGATGGTGGGTTAACAATTTAATATATCACAGCTACTTGACTTTGCCGAGAAGAGCTTGATAGAAAAGTACATTTTTCAACTATATTGTGCGGATCCTCTAAAGATGCGTCCCACTCGTGTAAGATCCTCCAAAAATGCACTTTTTTGTGAAGGACCCGACATGGTCTTATGGCAATTTTGGAGGATTCGAGCAACATAGATTTTCAATAGGAAAAGGGTTTATTTCCTTTTTCTTTTAATTAGAAATCAAATGGTACTAAGGAGGTGATTCATTTTGGTCTGCACAGTTAGGGGAAGGGGGGATTGATGCTTTGGTTGTTGATTTCATGTATCTTCTGACTTAGGTGGGAGCTCATCTCTTGCCAGTAGATTGAGAAGCCTGGCACCAGAAAGTTTTGTTCAACTTTTAAAAGCAATTTTCATGATAGTGCAGGTAATGTGTACTTGCCATACCTTTCACTGTTTATTTCGATTTGTGCTTGAATCAGGTGATGCTGCTTTTCTTTTTACACTTTTTGACATATAAAGGAACTCCTTTAGTTATTGTGGAACAAACCCACCAATCAAGCTAAAGCTCATTTTCATGCAATATATATTCCTAAAAGGATTCGATTGCAATGCTAATAAGATCCCTAGACCCTTTGGATCAATGCTTGAGTTGTTAGTTTGTTCTAACCAATGATAAGTACCTGAGATCCTCACCTGGTTCAGACTCTTAATAATTAGTTGATTTGGTGGTTGATGGTTGCTTATATTGATTTCTGGATAAGTTGAACTGTGTGCGTTAGCATTTCTCTGCTTTATAGGCCAATTGCATATCTTATTGCGTCTAGTCTTGATTATGATGTTTTAAAGTTCTTACAATTTAACTGAGTTTTCTTCTTACAACTTCATTTCTTGGGGCATGAATATGATCCCATGTAAGGTGTGTAGTTATCTTGAAAATGTCTTGAGAGAAACAACTAGTGCCATCTATAAGTAGAAGTCTTTTCGACAATGACTCACTTCATCATAGTCCAACCAACTATTCTGTACTCTTTTTGTAAGGTACCACTATCACCTCACCCCTCACTACCTCTTCACTACCATCATAGCTGCCAAAATTTACTATAGCTTGAATTTGAACTAAAGACCTAAATGATTAAGATAGTTGTTCCTGTAAAACATTTCATTTCAAAGATAGTTTCTCTTAAAGCTGTTGTACACCCAACCGAAGGTCCTAACTTTGCAGGGGATTCTTTGGTTGGTGTTTACGAATTGATAATTATACCCTTACTCCCAAACTAGATTGCTTTACCACTCTAGTTTTTGCCCTTTTTTTCTTTCTTTTTGTTATTTAATTTTGGTATGATGTAACTTGATATTTTTCTTTTAGTGAATGCAGGTGCACTTAGTCCAGGCTTCTGAAGTTAAAAAAACAATTGAGTGGATTATCTGCCATCTTGATGATCATTATGCTGCTGACTCAGTTGCTGCTGCAATTGCACTTGGAGCAGCAGCTGCAGAAACTGCTAGTGAAAGTGACGGTCAGATCACCACCTTTTCACAATTTTCTCCCCCAAGCAACTTTTCCAGGCTTTTTTCAATTCAGGAGAAGGGAAATGATGCAACAACCATGTCAAATTTGTCGAGAATTTTCAGGTTTATGTACATTCATTTGTTGTTATTCTTAGATGTTTGTGCTATTATGTTTTTATTTTCGGAACCTTTAGTGAGGGAAAATCAACTTCTTGTTGTGTATTTGCTTGTTGAAAATATGTCCTTCAAACTGTGGGTATTCATATACATTTTATTTGATAGATAATTACACATTTGGTCATTCTGTCATTGAAAAATTTCAAAATTGGTTCTCATAATATCCCAGTGGCATATGTAACTCCAAATTAATTTAATGTGCCTTTTGGTCTCCAAAAGAATTAATAAATTAGTGGATTTTTCGCTTCTAAACCATGCACTATCCTTGTGTTATGCTAGTGCAGGTTATTTTGGTGGGTTTTGTTTTATAGTTTAAGAAAGACAGAATTTCAAATATCATAACAATATAGTGTATTCTCTCCAAAAAAAGATCGAGTAAAAAGAAATAAAAATTTCCTTAAAATTGCTCTTGGCAATCACATAGTCCAGTCCAATCATTACGAATCCATTACATTTGTAGTGGAGGTCAACAACAACACATTTCTATCAATAAAAGATTTAATGTGTGTAGTCGGCCTTCATGAGGACTAAACTGAACTTTGGCCTGATAAACCAAGACCGCAATTACCCATTTCCTATTTGTATGACAGATTTTTCCTTTAAAGGACATCCAAATGGTTGACACATATATACAACTAAGGATACCATATCCATTTTATTAAAAAAGATTACTCGATCCATCTACTGATTGCAGAAATTCAAATTCATTTAAACAAAGATGTAATGTTATTACAATGACTAATCAGCTTCTACTTCAATGATCCTTCCACTCTTATCGGTTTAATTTTACTCTAAGTTACTTCATTTAACCAATAGTCTAGTGAACCATGTCATTTAAGATTGGAAGGAAATATACCATATTTCTTTTAACAAAGTTGTTCTCATACTTTGTTCCTAGCATTCTATGTTGGTGGAAGCACATACCTCATCTGGAAAGCATGTTAATTGGCTGCTGAAATTTTCTTGGCAGTTCTTTTTCTTTCTTCCTTTTGTATTTGTTCTTTTTCCTTATTTAGCGGGTTTCTGTTGGGAATGTTCCAATCCGGACTACAAAAGATTTTATTTGATTTACCCTTCGGGATGGCCCAGTGGTTTGGGCTTGGGACTTCTATGTTGGAGGTCTCAAGTTCAAAACCCCTTGCGGGTTTCCCTTGTCATAAAAAAAGATTTTATTTGATTTGGTTCTATTACTAGTATTTAGGGCATTGAATGAGTCAAGTTGTTTTCACCCAAGGGTGTGACCCTGGGTCAATGAAGTGGGTTGAAAACTATGAGGTCTCAAATTCAAATTCCAACAAAGCCAAAAACACTAGCGCAATTTCTTTTTTTTTTTTTTTTTCCTGTACAATTACCATTTTCAAAAAAAAAAAAAATTTCTTTTTATTTGTACAAGCTTGGTAGACAAGGTTATTTGGTACCTGTGCTGGTGGAAAGTAGCCCATGTAATTAATCAAGATGCGGGCAAGCTGGCCCGAACAACATTTATTGAAAAAAATGAGTAAGAGTTGTTTGCAAAACAAATTTCAAATTCACTTGTATTACCTCGAGTGATTATTTAGCTCTTAAAATCAACCATGAATAAGAAATGGAGCTTAACTTTATAATGCTACTTGGGTATAGCAATAACAAACTAATTATGCGGATATACTATATTTTATTAAATTTTATAATATATTTTTGAACATTAAGCTTGAAATTTTCTTTTTGATATGATTTTTATTGATTTTCAGCTTATCTTACTAAGTTGAGTAGCTTGGTGGAAAGTAGTTATAAGAGTATATCTAAGGTGCTTTCCAATAAACTAAAAAGGTTTAAATGTGACAGTATCTACTTCACAGAATGCTTTTGTGGAAGAAAGACAAATCCTAGATGTAGCTTTGGTGACAAATGAAGTGGTTGATTTGAGAAGAAAGCAACTGAGGATTTTGTGCAAATTGGATCTTGAGAAAGCCTTTGATCATATCATTTTCAAAGAAAAAGAAAGCCTTTGATCACATAAAAGTGGGGGCTTAAATGTGACGGTATCTATTTCATAAAATGCTTTTGTGAAAGAAAGACAAATCCTAGATGCAGCTTTGGTGACAAATGAAGTGGTTGATTTGAGAAGAAAGCAAGGGGAACTATGGATTTTATGCAAATTTGATCTTGAGAAAGCCTATGAGCACGTCAACTGGGAGTTTCTTGATTTCATTATGCTGAAGATGGGCTTTGGGACATGATGGGGGATGTGGATAAGTTTTGTATGTCAATAGTTAGGTACTCGGAATTGCAACTCATGTGGTTTTCTCAGTAGTTTGAGAGGTGTGAGGCAGGGAGTTCTGCTATTTGCTATCACCTAAGTTGTTCATACTAGTTATGGAAGCAATGAGTAGGATGTGGATAGAGCTGTGATGAGAGGTTACCTTGAGGGGGGTTCATCTTTACATCGGATGGGGGCAAGGTACAGTAAGGGGTTCATCTTTATTAACTGACGACACTTAAGTGATTTGTGATGTTGACAGGACCCATGTGGAGTATTTCAGAAAAGTATTGACATGGTTCCAGGTGGTGTTGGGCTTAAAGATTGATCTCAGGAAATGTGAAAATAATCCAAGTTGGTGAGATGGTGAACATTGAGATCTTAGCACAAGTGTCAAAGTCAAACTGTAGGGTGAGAGAACTTCCTACTACTCATGTTGGTCACCCACTAGGAGCATCTAATGAGGAACAACTTGGAACCCGGTTTTTTAGAGGATTGAAAAGAGACCCACGCTATGTAAACTTTCGAGAATTCCTGCATACTTTATGTATGTCTTGGATGCATGCTTCAGTTAGCGTTACAAAGAAGTTGGAACATTCTTAGAGGGACTATCTATAGGATTCTCAAGTAGGGAGGAAAAGTTTCACCAGGTAAAATTTTGAGACTGTCACGACTCTCAAGTGTTGAGGTGGACTTGGGATGAAGATTTAAAGGTTTTCATCAAGGCGCTATTGGAAAATGGTTATGAAGATTCAGATACAGGAGAGCGCTCTATGGAGGGGGTGATTGCCGAGAAATATGGAGTCTTAGAAGGAGGACTAAAAATATCACTCTTCCTTGTGGGCGTGGGCTTTAGAGGGAAATCTTAAAGGGGTGGGACGAGTTTATGGGAATACATCTTTAGTGTAGGAGATGGGAGTGGGCAAGTTTTTGGAGACACAGGTGGCGCGGGAACAATTCTTTGAGTATTACTTTATCTAATATGTTGAGGATTTCATGCCAAAAGGAGATGTCGGCACAACAATATACAAAGGCTTCAAGGTGGAGAAGTTCATTGGCATTTGGTGTAAACAAGATATGATAGGAGATATAGGAGTTTTTGCTGACTTTATAGGTAATTTGTAATCTCCCATAGGGTAGTTTGATGTGCTTTGATGAGATTGTAAGTGACCTATGCTCATCATTTGTTTGATGATGAGCCTTTTGTGAATGCACAATTACCTTTATCTCAAAAAAAAATGAGTTACTTAACTAACAAAGTATCACATTGGATAGCCATGATGTATGAAGATGGGGATGGGGAATAATATCTTCTCTGTTAAGTCCTTTTGTGAGAATCTTTTGGATAGGGAGGGTTCATTTTCATACTTCTAAGTGTGGATCCCTAGGGTACAAAGAAAGGTGTGCCTTTTCTCTTGGTTAGCTACAAGAGGGGTAATATTGATGGTGGATAGTTTGAGGAATAGGAGGGTACAATGAAAGGTGTGCCTTTTCTCTTGGTTAGCTGCTAGAGGGGTAATATTGATGGTGGATAATTTGAGGAATAGGAGGAGTACTTGTGTGAGTTGGCGCTTCATGTGCAATAGTTCGGTAGACACTAATCATCTCCTTCTACATTGCTGGAGAGCATCTGGTTTTTTGGTGGGAAATATTGTGTTGGTTTGGTCTTCAATGGGCAATGCCCAGTACAGTTAAAGAAGTCTTGTTAGCTGGACTTTTAGGGGAAGGAAGAGAACAACTCATGATGTGGGATGTTTCTCCACTAGCACTTATGTGGACCGTGTCAACCTAGGTCAAACTTGTCCATAGAGTGTTGTTTGATTATTTTATGAGCCGAGCTAGTACATAGCATGTGTGAGAACAGCCCTAACTGTAGCCGGAATTTGACACGGTGACTTGAAGTTTCTCACCAATGATCTACTATCATGTGAGAAATATAGAAGGGAATATTATCGAATTGTGTATCTAAATTGTTACATAACGACCCTATTTATCGACACTACATTAGATTCCTTTTCCAACTAGGATTCCTATTCCTATTCCTATTCTTATTCGAATTCTAACAGCATGCTTGACCTTGCTAGTAATTTGACTACTTTAGAAACATGCTTATTTTTTTGTTAGCAAAGTCTGCTTGGCACACTAAAATGGGATAACTGTTTTATTCTGTGCTTTAAATTGGTGTCTTATTTTGGAAGACTGCTTAAATTGCAACAATAGATTTGCTGGATACTTATACATCTATATTTCTTTGATAGAGCTGATATATTGAGAGAGAATACAGAAGCTGTATTTGCAGCTTGTGATGCTGCTCATGGAAGATGGGCAAAGATCCTTGGAGTCCGTGCTCCTCTTCACTCTAAGTTGAGGTTGCAGGAGTTCCTAAACATATATAACATCACTCAGGAATTTATTACCGCCACTGAGAAAGTAAAACTTTGTCTTTCTATGAAGTATATCCTTTACTAATTTTAATTTGTGTGTCTATGCTTATAATTCTCTGTTATTCAAATATAAGCAGATTGGTGGAAGGTTGGGGTATAGTATCCGTGGAACCATACAATCACAGGCCAAGGCCTTTGTTGATTTCCAACATGAATCTCGAGTTTGTTCCATTTCCAGCTGAATTTATGAATCTCGAGTTTGTTCCTTTTCCAGCTGGATTATTAATTGTTTTTGTTGGTTAATTCAGATGGCAAAGTTGAAGGCTATACTTGACCAAGAAAATTGGGCTGAGATTGATGTCCCCGATGAGTTCCAGACTATTGTCACAGCACTGTTCTCTTCCAAGTCAGAGACCAGTGGACATGCTGATGATGATTCTGCTGACACTGCAACAAGCAAAACTGAAGTGGTTCGAAACAGCAGTGATCCTTCAATGGTGGATGCTGGACTCCTAAATATATCACATAATACAGAGCCGACTGATTCTACTTCAACACATCCAGATAATACAGCACAGGTTAGTTTTTCACAATTGAGCTGATAAGCTCAGGGCAGTACTGATTTGAGACTATTTTAATTCAGAGTAATGACATGAAATCAAGAGAACGCGGAAGATCATCTCCTAGAATGCTATCGTTTGGGGGTGTTGCGTATCACATGGTAAACTGGTCAGTGATTCTTTCTTATTCAGATAAATTCATCTGTTCTTTTGAGTTAACTTGCAGGGTTTTTTTTTCCAGTTTTCATTTCTTTGTCATAATTTTCTCTCTTAAACGTTTCTCTTCTTGGTCCTTGATTCTTAAATACTTGGGGGTTGTTTGGTACAAACATTGATAAAGCATGGATTAGTAACACATGGATTAGTAGTGCAGGAATTAGTAATACATGAATTATTTTTTATCAAGCGTTTGGTTCATCCCTTCCCACTTAATCTTGTGTTTGAGTTAAAACTCTACAAAAAAATTCTTTCCTATTATACCCTTTATTATGAGATTTTCTATTTCTATTTCTTGTAATTGGGTCAATGTAGATAACCGCCGGACAATATATATTTTTTTTTTGTAGGATTTTCTATTTCATTTAACTAGTCAAGTTAAATATATATATATATATATATATATATAAATTGTTAGTTAATTTTTAGGTGTGATGTACCACTATGGAGATCCTTGATGGCACGGTGTATTTCTATTTTTTTGTTGGTCAAATATATCTTAAACTTAACATAGATTTAAGGGTACTTAAATTGTTCAAATACCTGAAGCTTATTAAAATAAATAAAAAAAAAATAGTTCGAGTGGTCAATCGACGAACTACTTTGAATAAAAAAACCCAAAAAAAGGACAATTTTATTGTAGTAAAATCATCAAATTACACTAAACGGATTTGGAGAATTAAAAAGAACATATATAACCATTTCAATATAATAAAAAGGACATCAAATTATAAAAGAAATTTATAACCATTCCAATATAAACCTTGGGGGATAGTTTAGTCATTTAGGGGTCTTATATTGTTAAACCTTGGATTAGTTATCCCTCCATTTTCTAGGGATAAAATAAGACCTCATATGGTGTACTAATCCATGGATTAAGTTAAATAAAGTAACCAAACAATGTATTTGATGGACTAAATTTTAATCCATGGACTATTCTAATTAATAGTGCCTACCAAACGGATCCTTAATGCTGCCTGGTACTTAATATTACCTCCTTCCCCTTATTGCTACTGTTTCCTGGTCATTTAGCATGGTTTCATTTTTCTTCTCTAGGCTGGAACCTGCAAAAATAACATCATAATGTTGCTTTTCAGTGGCTTGATTTTGGTGAAGATGTTGTCAGAATATATTGACATGAATAATAGTTTAACTGGCCTATCATCAGAAGTAGTTCACCGTGTTGTTGACATCTTGAAGTTTTTCAATACGAGAACTTGTCAACTTGTACTTGGAGCTGGAGCCATGCAGGTATACTCTTGCTATCTAAATCAACAATGTGTACCTTATGGATCATTCCTTGGATATACCAAACAATTTGGATGCAATCCACAAGCCCATCATCCCTTCTACTTCCTATCCTAATCATCGATTGTGTTGCCTTTTATGATAGAATGGGCCTGAACAGACTAATGCATGTAGTTTGGGAGCGAGGATAGTTGATTGGCTGATTTATACTATTTTTGATAGGCAAAGTAAATGTTCCATTGTTGTAATAAAGCAACATAAAGAGAGGCACTTATAGACAAAATTGATGTACTAAGGCTAAGCCCATGGGAATTTTAAAAATTTATCAGACTATCTATTGCATATTCATCTTTGGGTTTTCACCAAAATGCTAATTGCTGCAAACAAATATCTTTTATCTATGTATATGTTGAGCTATCCCATCAAAACATCTTATATTTATATGTTTTGACTGGCATTTCAAGTACCTTGGGCTAATGCACTGCCTATTACATGTATAATAACGGTCTTTAGCCCTTGTAGGTGTTATGTGGGTAGTATGGAAGGAGAAAAATAGGAGAATGCTTGAAGGGGTTGAAAATGATTTTGTACAATTAAAGAAATCTTTTATTTCTAGTTTCATTTAGGTGCAGCAATAAGGTTTTATTTGTATAAAAGATTGAGTATCTTTATTTGAGAAACATATGTTTGTGTAGGTTCTGATATTCTTGGTGTATGACTTGGATACAGGTTTTGATGCAGGGGTTTCTCCACCATTAATAAAATCATTTACTTTATCATCACAATAGTAGATTGCTTAGTTGATTTTCTTTTTATAAGATATTTTAGGAATTAAGTGACTAGGAGGCCAGGTTTTTATTTTTTTTTATTTTTAGAATAGATAACATTTGTATTATAAACCAGCATTTGGGTAGTGCTAAACCCCTTTACAGGAGAGAGTATAGCAATAAAACAAAGAACTCCTAATTCTAGCATGACTCTTAACACTTCTAGGATATCTTCTGCATCTATAGGATAGTTTTGTTTTTTGAACTCGGTAACTTTCTATAGGATAGTTCTTTGTACACCTAAAACACAAAAGCAATATACAATGTGTTTTAATTTTATGTATTGTTCTACTCCTGTCTTGAAAAACCTAGCATTCCTCTCCTTCCAGATGGTCCACTATATACAGGCTGGGATGGTTCTCCAGTAGCTCCTGCTTTTAGCTCCCTTCCGAGCTTCTTCCCAACTAGATAGAGTGTCAACAATCTTGCTAGGCATTGTCCATTATATGCCGCTGAGATTGATGAAAATCTTACATAGCTGGTCAGTGATTCTGCAATGCAGGAACAAGTGTCCAACTGTCTTAGCTGCCTCTCCACACAAACATCAGTGTGTGACTTAAGATAATGTTCCTCTTCCTTAGGTTTTCATGTGTCAAAATAACTTCTTTTGTTTGTATAGAGGGTAGGGTTGCAACTTCTTTCCCTAGGCTTTTAATTTGCATGCTAAAATGTAGTCTGGTTTCCCTGAATATGCAAAAGAATTCCACCAAGAACTGATTTTGTCTATAAATCTCTCTGTTTAGCCACCAATATTCGAATTTGAAATAAGATTTGTTCAGGTCCCCATGGTCCGCAATGTAAGGCTATAGGCACATGGTCTGACGTCAGTCTTTGTAGAGCAATCTGCTTCACTTTACTGAATTGTTCACTCCACTCAGATGTGAATATAATTCTATCAATCCTTGATGCAGCAGTGTTCAAATCTCCCTTGAACCATGTATGTGCTCCTCCTTCAAGTGGAAAAATCAAAAAGCTCCAAGTCTTCTATGGTATCTGAGAATTCTACCATGGCAGAAGACCTTCTTTGTCAGTTCCTCTTCTCTGTGGGGAACCCTACACACATTGAAGTCCCCGCATACTACCCAAGGACAGTCCATTACACCTCTAGAAAGTGTATTCCATTCATATCAGTAGCATAAAACCCTACATAAAGTCTCCAATAATCATTTACTTGCATGCGTACTCTTCTCCACTTGCCATTTCTGCACTGATTCACCAAGTCATCCAGATAAGTAACGTTACAAGAATGTTGAACTTGCTTTATCGATTATCACGTGCACTTCAATGACCTGGCTAGCTGATTTGAACTTTTTGGTAGTCTTGAATTGATAGCCGCCACTTGGTAATAATTCTTCTGACTTGTTCAGGCTTCCATCTTATGATTGATGACTTCTCTGCGTATCTCTGTGTATTGCAGTAATTTCGATCCTTCTGGTCTCTTGGTGGAAATTGATGACATGATCTTTTATATTCCTGAGGCATTTTAATACACACTGCCTAAAAAATTGGACTTCTCACAATATGATAATCATAGATCTCTATTCTCTTACTCCATAGCTGACATGGTCATGTTTTTCCTTTCCTTTTTTATGCCAATTTGTCGGAGATGGGTACACCATCAAAGCTCTTTCAATCTTTTGCAACTTGACGCAAAATTATTTTTGTGCATGATGATTTCATATCAATAATCAACTGCTACTCCTTTCAAAAGATGTTTTCTTGCAAATAAAAAAGGCTATTATCTTGCCATTTCACCACATTGACTATTGACTTATGATTGTTGTTGTATCCCACTTGAAGGATCTGTGGTGTATGTTAGTGAGCACATATTTCTGGTCTGCGACTTGTTTTTGGTGGTTTTTAAGATCAAAAATATGCCAGAAAAAGTATTATATTGATGTTTTATTTCTTCAGATATTCTTCTGAATCATTATCAACCAATATAAGCTTTCAGCTTTTCTATAGTTTATCTGTAACTTGGACTAAACATTTTCTAGTTTCTATCTTGTATATGCAGTTTTGGTGTTGTTAATTAGAGAAAAAATTGCAGGTGTCAGGTTTGAAGTCTATTACTTCTAAGCACTTGGCTTTGACAAGCCAAGTCATCAGTTTCATATACACTATAATTCCAGGTAGGCAATGATGACGAAGCTTTTCACTGGTGGTTCTTATATTGTTTCTGGCTTTTGTCTAGTTCCTTGTCTACTATTGTATTCATTGTTGATCTTTGGTTTAAGATATATCAATGTGCTCAGACATTGTTCCAATGGTAATAACATGCCATTACCATTTGTGTAAAGTTTCTACCTGAATGGTGGTTGGAATTTAAAGGGGAAAGTATGCTGTTTATTTACATTGTTATCTTTCTACCTCTGTCAGTGTATAGTTGAAATCATTAACAGTGGGAAGTCCATTGCCCATCATACTAAAAGTCATGTATTGGCATCTTTCTACCTGAGTGCCTGAATAAGTATTCTGAGGAAACCAACCATTCAGGTTTTCGGTAGAGTTAATCTATTTTCATCAGTGAATGCATCCTGCCTTGGGTGTTACTCATGATCACCTGTCAGTTGGTAATTCTGAAAGCAGCAAGTCCCATCAAATCTTAATAGTTGTATAATTCCTTATTCTTATTGAGAACTCCTGGTTTACCACAATCATGTCAAAAATTGTTGATTTCCGACTTGAACCTGTGTCTTTAATTGTGGAATCTCACCTATCTCATCAGCCATTTTATATTCCCTTCATCTCTCTGTCCCATATGCATAGTGATTACAAACCTGAAACTCTGTTGACCATGCTCATTTTCTCCAGTTATTCAGCCTTTTTTCATTAGACTATTAAGTGCTACATCTCTTTTTTCACCCTTTTATCATTAGGCTCTTTAGTGCTACATATAATTTTCTCATTCTTTCTAATTAGATTACTTACTTAGTGGGGCCGATTCATGAGGTCCCAAGTTCAAGTCCCAGCGAAGACAAAAATACTAGGTGATTGCTTTCCATCTATCCAAGCCGTGGTGGGTAGAGTTGCCCAGTATCTGTGTTGGTTGGAGGTAGCAGGTACCTAGTGGAATTAGTCAAGGTACAAACAATTGGCCAAAATACCACCATATTAAAAAAATTAGACTACTTAGTACTGCATTTAGCAGAAATCAGGCATGGACCCCTATCCATAAATTAAAATCCAAAAGGCATATACATATGGGGGGGGGGGGGGGGGACATGGTGCCTTACCTCTTCAAAACTAAGTAATGATTGAGTGTACTCTACCCTTAACAATTTTGTGCAGACCTAGTCTAGTTATCTTGACTTAGTCTATGAAAGATTAGAAACATACTAGGCTTAGGAGGACTCCTCCTAATTACATGTGATTACTTTATATGTTACTTTCTTTAGGCCATAAAGGGTTTCTTTTCTCAATATTAGAGTTGTCTCTTCTTCCTGATTCCCAAGATAAATTGGTAAGGGACACCCAAGAGACAAAAGTATTTCATTTTATCTGAAAAGGAGAGGAGGATCAAATTCGTCTAACTCAATTTGTTGACGGCAGATGTTAGAAATCATCTTGAGTAATGATTCTTATTACTATTGTTTGAAATATGATATGGTTCTGTAATAACGTATGTTCTCCCTTAACTGCATAGGAGCTGTGTAGAAGTATTTTTCATGCTTAAGGAACTTTTAAAAATTTCTTTGTTACCTATTGTGTAACCTGTTTCTATTTCGGACATTTTGTGTGTTGAAAGAAATCAAGAGAATACTGTTTCTGAGAGTGCCTGAAACACACAAGGGATTGCTAATGCTGGAGGTTGATCGAGTAGCACAGGTAAGGAAGAAATTTTGCTTATTTTATTCCAGCGTACTCCTTCCATCCTAGTAAAGTAGCACTTGAAGAATGAATATTTTCTGTTTCTTCACCAGCCTTCAAGATTTTTAATGAGGTTCCATTTTCATTTGTGAAAGTTCCTTGGGTATTTTTCATTTTTCTGTTCTTTCTGTAAACTTGATGTAGATTCTCTTTTTCTTCTTTTTGGGAGGGTGAGGTTGGGATAGGGAGGGAGTGTAACTTCAAGGCTTTTATCCTTTCTTCGCTTGTTAAGTTTGGACCACCTTGATGCCTGTTAGTATATTATTTTTTTACTTATAAAAGAGAGATGGTACCCCTTTAATTGTACTATATGTGAGTACGATATTGTGTGGAAGAAAACTAAGAACAAAGGGCTTCTTTTTGAATGTTACCGCTAGTTATGCAAGCATGTACCATATCAAGCTATACCTATCCCACACTATTCCTTGTATCTATTCACATTTATTTGTTTTTCTCGCTCATTCTCAATAGAAAATCAACTGCTATTATGTTTTAGTGTGTCCCAGTCAAATATTTTTCTTTGCTGAGATCATTGTACTTTTAAAGCATCATACTCCAAGATTTTGGCTGGACATCCTTGACCCTAATCTCTTTCTGGAATTAGGACTACAAAGTTCATCGTGATGAAATACATTCGAAGTTGGTACAGATAATGCGAGAAAGATTGCTGGTACACCTTCGGAGTTTGCCACAGATTGTTGAAAGTTTGAATAGGCAGGAAGATACTGACTCACAGCCAAGTCAGTTTGCTTGTTCAATCACAAAGGTAGAAGTTTGTTTGTTATAGGTCTCACTGCGTTTTTACCCCAGTTGCCCCATTTTCCCAACTTTTTTTTAAATTAAGAAATGTTGTCAATTGTGAAAGAGAAAGTTAGGGTGGGCTTACCCATTTGTTATCATTTCTCAATGATTTCGCATTTGCTTTTTGCAAATACAAGATATATAAGTTTTCATCATTTTAGAGATGTTTTTGAAATCAATAGAAATTAAAGGTTTTGCAAGTTTAATAAACAGGTATGTAGCGGTCTATTAATAATAAACATGATCAACTTAGAACATGCTAAGGTCATTACGGGATTAGAGTTTCCCCAAAACAAAATAAAAACAAAAAAAGACACCTTTTGTACAAAGTTCCTATTCGTGTAGAGAATCTATGAATTGTTGCATGCTGTATTCATCTTTGACATCCTGTAGATTGTACCAAAAAGCCAAAATCCATAAGCATCTAAAATTGATCTTTTGTAAAAACATCTGCTTTCCCTTCAAAACATCTTGCATTCCTTTCCCTCCACAATATCAAACAAACGCAAGCAGGTGCTGTATTTCAAACCTTTCTCGAAGATTTCCTTAATCCCCCAACACTCTTAACTGAAAAGTTCCTTGACTGAGTAAGGCATGATAAACCTATGTGGAACAAGTGAAAAATTAAGTACCAGATCTTCCTTGTCACTGCACAATGCCAAAAAAGAACACGGTTGCTTCTTTCCTCCATGTTGTTGCACATAAAACATCTACTGAATAATGCCAATCCTTTTCACTGAAATTGCTTTGAGTTAAGCATGCTAAGAGGAGCCTTGGACTTCCACAGTTGCTTGTATGGCCAACCAATTACCACTTCTCTAGAATAACAGAGAAATGCCCATTCTTATGCCTAATCCAGGTGGTACTCTCAAGTACCCCCTTATGTAGTGACACTTTTTTCGAGTGTTCCATCAGTAGACCCATTTGAGGTACCTCCCCATCAAAACATTTTTTTTCTAAATGATAATCTCCAGCTATTTCCGTTCCAGCAATTGGAGACAAACTTTTTAGTATTGGAGGTGAAACTATGAAGATCAGCACAAGGGGTGTATATACAATTGAAGTATCATGCCAAAACCTTGTCCTTTTCCATTCCCCAACATGATTATACTGTTACTTCAAAAAATATGCCATAGGCTGCTAATATGTTTGCATAATATACCGACACCATGAGAAGTATTAATAGGACCCGTGAATAGAAACTTTGTTTCCCATTTTCAGAATCTTCTTTCTTGATAAGATCCTCACTTTTTTGCCATATCACCACGACCACTTCAATAGGGGGAATTTGCAAGAGTGACCCCATAGGGTGATCTTGAAAATTTTGGCCCTGCTTAACAAATTTAAGAAAAATAACTCGTGTAGCCCATCGGGCATAACTTGTGGGCATTTATTAGTTTTGCCTATGAGACAGGAATTGGGGACATTTCAATACAGTGAACCTGCTCAATTTCCATGAGTTTTGCCTCATAGAAAAAAGTTGCATGTGCTTCTCAATTGTTTATAAGTCGCTGCAACTGAACCTCCTGCCCAATAGGAAACGTATTATCTTCGTTGTCTGTAACTTCTGAAATATCCTGGATTCTTGCCTCATAGGCAAAATTAACGTATGGGCACATTACAATTAGAGCCCGTTCGGATTGTCTGAAAAAAAGTAGCTTTTAAAAAGTACTTTAAAAGCACTTTTTAAAATGCTGAAACTTATTCTAGAAATAAGCTCTTTTTCTGGAATTTCTTGCTTCAACACTGTATCCCACTATCAAGTGAAAGGCCTTCCTTGTTACCTTCCCACAAAGAATTTCACCTTATCCTGTCCAATTTCTTCTTCAGGCAAAGTGGCACTGGAAAAAAGAAGACATGAGGTAGATCAGGAGAGAGTTTTCCACGCTAGTTTTAACTTGAATATAGCCCCTAATGACCTACCTAGGCATTCCATAGGTAGTTTATCAGTCTGACAACCCAAGATATTACCCAGCCTATGTACATCTTGCACTATATTTACAGGGGACACGAAGCTCTTTCCAGGTTAATCTTCAGTCCAACTACTGCTTCAAATAAGATTAAAAGCACCTTTAGATACTTCACTCGTGACTCCTCAACTTCATATTAAATAAGTGGATCATCTGCAATTGTATATGAGAGACTTACACTCTATTGTAGCTTGATGTCCCATCTCTGGAGCCCTTAATTCATTGTAAAGACATTGCTTTGTTTGAGCATCGAACTAGGCCCTTGCATTAGCCAAGATAGATAAGAAAGGAGATACGAGACTGCCTTAATCCCTTAAAAGTAGGAAATAAGCCTTATGGTGCACCATTAATAATTACAGTAAGCTTCACAGTGGTGATTTTTTTCGTCGTCACCACTGCTTAGCAATCATGCACACACTGCAAAACTTCAGTGACACACTCACACACGTCTAAGTACTTAGACTGTTTCATAGGCAACATATGAACAATAAGAACACAACAGATACAAAAAGTCCCAACCTTTTCTTAATCTCTCAGATACAAAAAGGAAATGTTCACACATTTTACTAAGACATAGAACACCCTCTCTACTGCCTTAAAATCATTCTGCCAACATATAAAATCTGCAGACAGGCAGTTACAAACAGTTGCAACTGGCAGCATGCCAGGCACATGACTTAAATAGAATTCTATCCAAATAAAAATAAGTACAAACTGATTATCCTAACATTTGGAAAACAATTAAAACTCGAACTTAATGACCCCATGTGCCATGCACATGGGCAGCTTTTGCCTTAGCTGAATTTCCATGCCTTTAGCAATTAGAATATTTTCAGCATCCTTCCAACTTTAGAATTTTTTCAGCTTCTGCCAATGCCATGCCATCATCGTAAAGCCAACTCCAATGCCTTGCCGTCGTCAAGCCAACACCACTGCCTTTCCTAGATGATGCCACTATCACACGCATGCTCATCAGGTGCCATGCTCCCGCCCTTGCCTACTGCGCCCAAGGCTGCCTTGCCAACACTCAAGCACCTTGCACCTTGGAACTTTGCTGTCCACCAACACTTAGTCGCCACAGTCATGTACATTATTTCCATAGTTCATGCCAAGACCAATGCGCAAGCCTTGACATGCCTTGCCAACATCTATCTTTGAGACAGAGGGTTTAACAAACCATCTCCACTAGTTGAACTCGACGCCCTCGTCGAGGCTGTTTTGACGTAGTCGTCAACTTGCTTGTCAAACTGCCACAGATCCTTACTTTTCTCCCAAACTGCATCTTCCTTAACTTTGCCCGTCAACCGCACTAAGAATTCTGTCTTTGTATTCCTCTTACTGTTTCCGGCAACCTGGTGATCTAGTATTTCCTCAATCTTTACCTCAAACTGCGTTGGCACCGAAGGAGGAGCCGTCCTTGACCTGCTTTAGTCTGGATCATCAACATCTTCAAAGTACGTTTTAGATAGCTTACATGGAAGGTGGGATGAATTTTCAATCTGTCCAGCAACTTCACCTACCCTTTTAACTACTTCAAATGCTTCGTCATACCTTGGAATCAGCCCTCCATGTCTCTTCTCGTTCACAATCTACTTTCAGATTTGGGGAGTGAGCTTAAGCAACACTTTGTCTCCGACATTGAACTCAATTGCACGTCTATGCTGATCAGCATACTTGTTCATGTGTTTCTTTGCTTTCCTCAAATTGCCTTGCACCTCAACAAGCACTCATGCTTGTCCTTTGCACATCGGTAAGCAGCTGGACATATACAATGACTCTTTTGCGTTGCAACATCAAGGGGTGTCATGGGCTGCATGCCTAGAACAAGTTCAAATGGACTTTGCTCTGTTTTCGAAGCGTGTGTAGATTATAGCAAAACTGTGTCATATCTAACAAGTCTGCCGAGTTGTTACATATGTTAGAGTGGAACTCGGTAGACTTGTTAGATATGACACAGGTTTGCTATAATCGACACAAGTCTTCAGCATCAGAGAAGAGTCCATTCGAAATTGTTCTAGGCATGCAGCACATGACACCCCTTGACATTGCAACGCAGAAATGATATATGCAGCTGCTTACCGGTATGCAAAGGATAGGCATGAGATGCTCATTGAGGCCCAAGACAGTTTGAGGAAAGCACAAAAATGTATGAAGAAGTATGTTGATCAACATAGACGTGCAGTTGAGTTCAATGTCAGAGACAAAGTGTTGCTTAAGCTCACTCCCCAAATCAGGAAGCAGATTGTGAACAAGAAGAGACATAGTGGGCTGATTCCTAGGTATGACAGAGCATTTGAAAGGGTAGTGAAGTTTCTAGAAAGATTGAAAATTCATCCCACCTTCCATGTAAGCTATCTGAAACCGTGTTTTAAAGATGTTGATGATCTAGACAGAAACAGGTCAAAGAGGGCTCCTCCTTCGGTGCCTACGTAGTTTGAGGCAAAGATGAAAATACTTGATCATGGGTTGTTGGAAACATTAAGAGGAATTCTTAGTGCAACGTAAGGGAAAAGCTAAGGAAGATGCAATTAAGGAGAAAAGCAAGGATCCGTGGTAGTTTGACAAGAAATTCGATGAGGGTGTCAAGTTCAACTAGTGGGGGTGGTTTGTTAGACCCTCATTCTCAAAGATAGATGTCAGCAAGACTTGTGCATTGGCCTTAGCATGATCTGTGAAAACAATGTACATGGCTGTGGTGACTAAGTGTTGGTGGACAGCAAGGTGCTAGAGTGGTGGCAAGGCAGCCTTGGATGCAGTGGGCAAGGACAGGCGCTTGGCACCTTATGGGCATTGTGCGACAATGACATTGACAGAAGCTGAAATAATTCTAAGTGTTGGAATGATGCTGAAAATATTCTAAAGTGTTTAAGGCATGGAAATTCGACAAAAGACTGGTCATGTGCATGGCACATGGGTTTGTTAAGTTCAGATTTTAAATGTTGTCCAGATGATAGGATAATCAGTTTGTACTTCTTGTTCTGGTAAACTATTGTATTCTTATTGTTTGTAGGAAACAGTCCAAGTACTTAGACGTGAGTGAGTAGTGCTGAAGTTTTGCAGTGTTTGCATGATTTCTATGCAATGGTGAGGAGGAAAAGAATCACCCTGTCTCAACATTCACTCCACCCAATCCACTTTTCACTGGCTCATCTTTTACTGATGTGAGTAGATATGACTACGGGTGTTCATGGGTCAGTTTTGGGATAAAACCAATTTAGTCGGTTTTCAATTATTCAAACCAACCCAAATATAATTCATATCCATCAGTTAGGTTGTTGTCGATTTTTTTCAGTTTTTTCGATTTTAAGAAATATAATGATATTTCTCTCTTTTATTTTTTCATTAGAAAATAATTTTCCAACTTGTAATCCGTTATTAACCTTTCATTGTAGTGGCTATAATTTTCTTAGACCATGGAGGAATTGTCTTATATGTGTGTGTGTGTGTATATATATATATCATGGTTGTTTCGTTGAATAAATGAGTTTGGATTCCTGATTTTTTAAAAAAATAAATGAGCTGAAAGTGTAAAGTTCATTTGCCTATTAGAGATAAATAAAATTTTCATAAAATACAAAATATTTAAAATTATTTTTTAAAAATATCATATTGTATATATACAACTATAACATTTGTGTATATAATTTATTAGTTCGGTTTTTATTTGGTTTGTTTTTAATAAAACCAAATATTATCGGTTTTTTAAAACGTAAATCCAAACCAGATAAAAATCAGTCTACTTAATCGGTTTGGTTCGGTTCGGTTCATGGTGAATCAATTTTTAACCAAACTGTGAAAGTCATGACTATTTTACTTGGTCAAGTGCTTTCTCTATGTCTGATCTGCACATTGTCCCTGTATTCCTTATCTTATTCTACTGTTAGGTATTCATTAGCAATATGGACTGTGTCTGTTAGTTACTTTCCTTTGACAAAAGTCATTTGTATATCTGCAAACATTCATCACCCTCTTGATTCGTGCTGCCAACATCTTGGATACAGTTTTGCAAACCTTATTGGCCTGAAGTCCATCTCCTCTACACCAGCCCTTTTGCGGGTATTTCTGTGATTGACAATGTCCTAGCTTATCAACATGAAGTGTATTGGTGCAAAGGTGGTGTGAGAAGAAAAGTTGTGTTGAAGAAGGGAAACTATTGAAGATTGATTACTAACTTCCACATTGGAATGTGGTTGGACCAATCCGTGAATCAGAACATCACCCATATTGAGTTGATATATTAATGACTAACAAGTTCTATCACCTCTTTGAATATTCGCCCTCTAACTAGATTAGCCGAGTTTCTTGATTCATTCTTGAAATAGTTCTATCTGATGTATTGTTAGAATGATATATGGCTGTCTTTCTTGTCCTTCTAGCTTGAGTTGTCTCTTAATGGTTCTGTAATCTTGCTAGTGAGTTTTCACTGTCTTACTTTCTCTGTTTAGCTCTTACATGCTTGTTACTTCTGTTTTCGTTGTTTCCTTAGTTTCTCTTTGTTTAAGTTTATTATCAGAAAGCTCCCTTAAACTGATTTTACTTTTTTCATTTGTTTATAGGAGGTTGGCCTTCTCCAACGTGTGTTATGTCGAACTCTGCATGAGGTTGATGTTCAAGCTATTTTCAGGTGAGGATTCGAAATTTTGGCAAAAGATTTGCCTTTTTTTTTTTTTTTTGGGGGGGGGGGGGGGGAGTGGAGTCAGGGGGCATGGATTTCTTGCACCAGCAGTGATGTCCTTCCTTGGATTCTCTTTCTACAGTAATCCGTGTTTACACATTCTGTCCAGGGAGAGGGGGTGGAGGGAAGAGTAACATGGCTGATTACTTTACCTTACAACTAGAAGATTAGCTTTAGGGCATCTCCTACACTCTATTTTACTCTCCAAATATAGAGTTCTCTATTTTTTCAGACAACCAACTCCAACCCAATTCTCTATTTTACTCTCTAAAAAAGAATCTTCTTCTCTCTCCTCAATATTATATTATTATAATTATTTCTATTTCATTTTCTTATTTCATAATATAAACCCGTTCTATCTTTTTTCAAAATAATCACCCTATATAATTTTCATGTAATATAAAATTATTATTTTTTAAAATTCTTTATTTAGTATAAAAAATTTAAATTTTAAAGAACTACTACGAAAAATTGAAAAAAGAAATCAACAAGTACAACCGCAATCACAAACACAACAATTCTCTAGATCATACACCATCTTTTTTCCGAATATTGTTAAATCTGAAAACGAACCTACCGGATTACTAAATTATTGTTGTGATTTTTAAAATCATTATGTTATGTATTGTATTGTTATCTTATATTTAAATTATTATGTCATGTATTGTATTTTTAAATTAAAATTTTCAGTCATGTATTGTATTTTTAAATTAAAATTTTCATTTTATCATTTTAAATTTTGTGGTGAAAATCAATAATAATATCAAACTATCTCTTAAAAGTGACGAAAATTGAAAAAAATATATTTAAAATATTGTTAATCCGGGATGAAAGTAATATATACTAATAATATACATTTTTAAAAATGTTATATTATATTTAAAAAGAATTATGAATATTAGAAATTTAATTAATAGCTTTATATGAAAAATAATATGTTAGTTATAAATAGTAGAAATAATATTAAAATAATGAAAAAGTGAAATAGAGAGGTGAATAGTAGTTCTCCAAAGTTGGAGACCCAATTCTCTATTTTACTCTCCAAATATAGAGAATGAAGAGTAAAATAGAGTGGGGTTGGAGATGGTCTTAAGTATGGATTTCCATTGCTACTTTCCTTGTTATATTTATTGGTTAACTAATTTATACATTGGATGTTGGCTTGCAAACTGGAAGAAGTGTTTTCTCTCTCTTCACCCTTGCTTCCAAACATGACTTTATGTATTCAAGACCAAATATATTTGTACTAATTATCATTACTAATAATCAGTGCAAGATACTATGAGTAAGTATGTCTTAGAAATAGTCCTTGCTTCCATCAGATAGTCCTAAGAATGTGATCCTTGCAGGCAAGTGGTTATCATCTTTCACTCACAAATTTCAGAGGCATTCTCACGATTGGATATTAGCAGTCAACAAGCTCGACAAAGGTACCGTCTATATAATCAGAAATTTTACTCATACGAGACAATTTAATAATTAGTACTATTCAATGTTCTTTGAATGATGAAATTCTTTAAAAAATTGTGATCAGGGTAACATAATTTTTATATATAAGTTGAAATTTCTAACTTTTACTTCCTTTCTGTAGGAGTTTTTTATTTATTCCCTCACTTTTTACCTCCTATGATTGTTTTTTCTTCAAACAGAGTGTATCGTGATGTTCAGCATCTTCTTGGATGTATCAGATCATTACCTTCTGATATTAAATCCAATCCTCCCAATTGGGGGCAGCTTGATGAGTTTCTGGAACAAAATTTTGATGCAGAAGCTAGTCAATAGGTTCCTTGTAAACTAGGCTGTTCTTGCAAATGGGAGCAATCCGAGGACACCTGAAGACTACGCATCGACCCTGTACAATTAACTTGAGGTAAAATCTTGTGTTACTGGATCCTTCATGTGTGTGAATAAATAGTAAGGGACACTATAAATGAAGCAAAGATCAAAAATTTATCAGGGATAAACTGCATTTGAAACTCCTTTAGTTTGTGCATGAATTGCATCTCCTGTTGCTCCATTAACGAAAATGCCTTTGCTCATCTAATCAGTTACATTCAACACATACTGCGCCATGATTAGCTGGAATGTATAATTGTGTCTAAGTAACTACCAGGGGAGAGTATGTTTGATGAGATTAAAGCTCGTTTAGAGATATGGAAGATGTCCCTGAGTTTATAACAATTATGGAAGAAGTGAACTGCAGAAGTTCATTAATTTACACTTGCACAAGCATATATTTAATTTTGTTTCATCTTAATATCTAATGTGAGTTTCTTTGCTAACTGATTCAGAATAATTTAGTTTTATTTTCTGTTGTCAAGTTGTTGGATTTCTTAAGTTGTGTCAATTACTGCTATCAGCATTTTGTCTAGAATTCCTTTCAGATAATTATTGTTGGATAATTCTCTTATTTGCTCTATACATCAATCCACAATGCTCCCAGATGGGTAGTCTTCTTACTGGATGTCTTAATACCACAGTTGAATTGAGTTTTGAGGGAGCAAGAATCTTTAACAGCAAATTTGGAGCTACCATACACAGTTTGTGATCTGTCAGATGTTTGATATTTTTTGGATGATTGTATTCTTTTGGCCTGGACATTAGATTATTTTTTTCTTCCCTAGATTTTAGAGAAAAGGAAAAAGACATCAGCAGAGAGTGGAAGCTGAATAATAATATTTATAGAGTGCAGCTGTAGTGTATACTAGTGAAAATAATTGTATGTATCAGTTCCTTAATTTGAACATGTCTTCTTCTGTATCAAATATCAGTGGTCTTTAGAACTGTTTTTGTGCCCTTCTTCTTAGCTGCTTATTTTTCTTCTAATTATTCCCACTTTTGATGAGCACAGGTTACTTTTAGTTTTGTATTGTAAAGAATAGACTTGGAGTTGGCTCAATACATTTACTCTGTCCCCGTCTCTTGAAAATGCTAGCAATATGACTCCACCTTGAAAAGTTCGGTTTGCTTTTCTCAATAGAACTTTTCGAGCTATTAAGTTAAGTTGTCTTCTGTAAGGAGCTGGTGGAATAGTTTTCTAACATTTCGTCTTGGTTTTGAGGTTGCTCACACTTGTTGAGATGTAAAGAGATGTCATTCATTCACTCTTTCCATGGTTAAAAGTTTTTCATAGTAATTGTTCACATTGCCAGTAAACCTCTTTCAGCACATGCTGTGTGTGACATTGAGAATACATTAAATCTTGATCACAAAGTAAGTCCTAAGCATCTGAAAATTTGTTATTGGAAAGTACGTTTAACTTTGCAGTGACTGAATGTAAATGACGAGATACTAATAATGTACTAGTTTCATTCTTTCTGAAAAACGATTATCGAGTTACTAAAAGCTAAAATTCAGTGATTGTGGGACTGTCTTGTACGACTCTAGGGTGTGTTTGGTCGGTCAAAATATTCTCTAGGAAAACAATCTCTTTAAAATTGAGGATAATGACTTTCATGATGGAAGTCTGAAAAACAAGTTTCTTAAGTTATTTAAGTTCACTATTTTCTTTCCCTCCACCCACCCAGTCTCTTCAACCCTCGGCTCTCTCCATCCTCTAACCCCCACTCCCCTCCCCATCCCACGCTTGTCCCCTAATTACCACTCCCCACCCCATCCCATCCTTCTAATATTTTGCGGACTTATATATGAATGTTTTAAAAATATTTATTTTTTTTACTTATCAAACATTAAAAAATTAGTAAGAAATTCACTTGTTTCCAATAAAATATTTTAGAGAAACATTTTCCTTCATACATTTCCTCACTTTTAAGTATGAAATTCGCTTGTTTCCTAGATGGAGATAATCCGCAGGTAATGAAAGGTTGAGTTTGGATTTACTCCCAACTACTGTCCTCAAACTCGAAAGATATTTGAACTTTCTCTTTTGAATCCTATAACAAACATTTCCTTTCTTTAATTTTTCATCGTCTGTATATTGAGTCATGTAATATATATAATTCTATAAAATAAAATTAATATAATTAAAACAAAACCTCTACAAATTAACCTTGTGCCATTTGAAGGGTTCAAATTTTTAAGTAGTGATATATGTGCATTTTCTTTTAAAACTAACTTGTTCTAGGAAGCATAAGTATATTTAATTTTTTGTTGGTGTTGGTAAACACACATACTAGTTTCTCAACAAATGGGTGCATGTGTATGTCAAGTCATATAATGTATGATTTTATTAAATAATATCAATATTATCTATCTATGTATGTATCTATATTACCTTAAAGGCATGAACTCCTAACTTGAATGTTAAATTACTATAATATCCCTAACTTAGGTTGTGACTTTTCCGATGAGTTGTGACTTTTCTCAAAGGGTTGTGATTTTTTGATGAGTTGTGACTTTTTCAAAGAATTGTGATTTTTTCAATAAGTTGTGACTTTTTCAAAAGGTTGTGATTTCTTTGTAAGGTCATGACTTTTCATATAAGACACAAAAATATTTGTTCATATGAGTTGTGACTTTTCCAATAAGCCGTGTCTTTTCTCCAAGGGTTGTGATTTTTTGATGAGTTGTAACTTTTCCAAAGAATTGTGACTTTTTCAATAAGTTGTGACTTTTTCAAAGGGCTGTGATTTCTCAGAAAGGTCATGACTTTTCAAATAAGACACAAAAACATTTGTTCATACTACCCTTTGTTGACTATAAATAGAGGGGTTTCCTCTCATTTTTCAACCACAATTGTTTTTAATCTTCTACTCTTCTTCTTCTTCTTGTATTTTAATTTTTTATGTGATTTATTGTCATTGAGTGAGTTAAAAGTTTAGCGGAATATGATGTACCACAATTCTAATGAAGTAAATCGTTCTGTCCTAAGAAGGTATATTCTATAACCCAAGTACTTGAGGAAAATAATTTTGATGATATAATAATTATTTTAATGTTCCAATATATGAAGTTAACATGATGTAGTCTCGATTCATTTGTTTTTGTTAACAATTTCTATTGTGATGTAGATATATGCTTTTGAATATCTTTTTCAAAAATTTAGAGAATTGTCATGATTTGTTTTTTTTATGCTCAAGACAAAAAAATGACTTTTTTTTTATCAATGCTACTTATGTGATTTAGATTGTCAGAAAGTTTGCTTCAAAATAGTTAATACTATATAAACATTGCCCTTTTGTTTTACTTATTTACTGTTACTTAATATTTCAGTATTTTAGACAAAGAAAAGTTCATATGACTTGTAATAACGCAAGTTGATGTTTGTATTAATTTAATTGTTATAAACACAACAAATATCGTCTATAAGATAATATTAGTGAGATAAAACTAATTACATGATTGATCCTCATCAAATTAAAATAAATATAAACATTATTACATTTAACTAATAAAATTTTTCATTGACCATCTTCATACATTCGTGTGAATAAGAGATATATATATGATGATCTACATTGAACATTCACAAAATAATCTGCAATATTATTTTGTACCATGCTTATTGTTCAAATCTTTGCTTAAATAAATAATAACATTTACTATAACATATACTTTTGGAATTGGTAACACGTGCGTTGCACGTGTCAAAAAACTAATTATTTTAAAAGCAGAAATTTCTAAATTTAAAAGTTAAGCTACTAAAATGTGCTTCTTATAAATTTAATTATCCTATTTATTTCTAAAAAGTGCACATAAACAACCCCTAACCGAATGGATGTGTTCGTTCACCTTAAAATAAATCAATTAATTTTTTTTTAAATACATTTTAAAAATGACTTTTCATAATAGTCACAACAATAACTTTTTTTTTTTTTTTAAAGAAGGAGCCATTATTTCTGTCTTGTTTTGCAAGATATCCTTCCCTGCTCTTACCATATGTAGTACACAAGTAGTTCATATCCTATTAAGTTGATAAGTTTTCAAATAGCATGTGATATATGGAAGTTGCATATTCTCATAAACCTAGCTACTTAAAGTTTGATTATTAGATTTTCATGGAACATATTTTTAAAAAGTATTAGTACTAGATATTTTATGTCATGGATTTTTTATTCATATATGTCACGAGATTTGATTGCGTTTGTTAATATATGCATGACAAGTATTGCTATTGTTTTTTTTTCTTCACAAAAGGGATGCCTACAAACCTCAACGTAATAATCACAACATTAATAGTCAAAACTTATGTCTTTTTGTTGTTGACTTCAATTATTCACATATAGAGATCTACCATTTATGCCAGAAGATCAACACCAAGGATCCTTCCTCTAAGAAATATAGAGTAATGCAGAGTCGCAAAGTATGACTTTTGCTTTCCTTTTCGATTTTCATTGGTGTGCAATTTTTGTATTTAAAATTTTCAGACATTATAATTGTGGTTGGAATTTTCTTTGTCAAAGAAGAATGTATTAATTGTTATAAAATAACTACTTAGCAAACTAAGATTAACAAATTAAAGTGAAAGGAAGAACAAGCAAAGAAATAGAGAGTAATGTATTGCCGTATGTATATCTTTCTTCATAAAATGTAGAGGCTATTTATTGCCAAAATGCTATGTACAAATGTATAACTTGGCCATCTAATTGGTCATCAAGTGATGGTATTCTCCTAATGAGTAAGTTCCACATGGCATGCACATTTATTTTACACACTATTACAAGTGATGTAAGTCTTCTAATAGTTGGGACCCACGTGGCATTCATATTTGTTTTACAATACTCCCCTTGGATGTCCATGTAAAAGAAAAGTTGAAGGAACAAAAATATACATAAACATATATAATACACATTATTTGATGCCTCATTAAAAATCTTTCTAGGAAAACTCCGTGGGACAAAACCTAGACTAAGGAAAAAAGGTACAACGCGTATTTTACTCCTCCTGACAAAAACCACGATTCAAATAGTTAAGTCTTCACATTCCAATCTTGTGTACCATTTTTTCAAGAGTTGAGGCTAGTAAAGATTTGGTGAATAAATCTGTTGGATTATCACTTGAACGGATTTGTTGTACATCAATATCACCATTCTTCTAGAGATCATGTGTAAAGAGTAATTTTGGTGAAATATGCTTTGTTCTATCTCCTTTTATGAAGCCTCCTCTTAATTGAGTTATGCATGCAGCATTGTCTTCAAAGATGACTGTGGGTATTTTGACATCGCACTTCAAACCACATCTCTCCTTGATGAAATGTATCACTGATCTCAATCATACGCATTCTCTACTTGCTTCGTGAATAGCTATTATCTCAACATGATTTGAAGAAGTAGCGACAATGGACTGCTTCGTAGATCGCCATGATATAATGGTACCTCTGTATGTAAGCAAATAGCCTGTTTGAGATCGAGCTTTATGTGGGTTAGATAAATAACCTGCATCTATATGACCAACAAGATCTGCACTATATTTGTTAGTATAAAATAGACCCATATCACTAGTCCATTTTAGATATCGCAATATATGTTTTATTCCGTTCCAATGCCTTCGTGTAGTGGAAGAACTATATCTTGCTAACAAATTAACAGAATGTCAGGTCTTGTAGCATTAGCAAGATACATATGTGCACCAATTGCACTAAGATAAGGTACTTCAGGACCAAGAGGTTCCTCACTCTCTTCCTGAGGTCGGAACAGATCTTTACTCACTTCAAGTGATCGAACAACCGTTGGAGTACTTAATGGATGTGCTTTGTCCATGTACAATTGTTTTAAAATTTTCTCAGTATAAGCAGATTGACGGATGAAGACCCTGTCTATTAAATGCTCAATGTGTAGACTAAGACAAAGTTTTGTCTTTCCAAGATCTTTCATCTCAAATTCTTTCTTTAGATATTCAATTGCCTTTTGAACCTTTTCTGGAGTTCCAATGAGATTGATGTCATCAACATAAACAACAAGAATAACAAACCCCGATGTTGTTTTCTTAATAAAAATACAAGGACAAATGACATCATTTATATAATCTTGTTTTGTCAAGTACTCACTGAGGCGATTATGCCACATACACCCTGATTGTTTTAAGTCGTATAATGACTTTTGTAATCTGATTGAACACATTTCCCGAGATTATGAACTATATGCTTCAGACATTTTAAGTCCTTTCGAAATTTTCATATAAATTTCATTATCAAGTGAATTGTAAAGATAAGTTGTAACCACATCCATCAGATGTATTTCAAGGTTTTCATGTACAGCTAAATCGATGAGATACCGAAAAGTTATTGCATCCATAGCTGGTGAGTATGTTTCTTCATAATCGATATCGGGTCGTTGAGAGAATCCTTGTGCAACGAGGTGTGCCTTGTATCTTACAATTTCATTTCTCTCATTTCTTTTTCGTACAAAGACCCATTTATAGCCAATTGATTTAATATCACTAGGCATTTGGACTATTGGTTCAAAAACCTCACGTTTAGCAAGTGAATTCAATTATGATTGAATTGCTTCTTGCCATTTTGGCCAATCACATCTTCGTCGACATTCTTCGATAGATAGAGGTTCAAGATTCTCATTGTCTTGCATAATGTTAAGTGCAACATTATATGCGAAAACATTATCCACTATAATTTTTGATCGTTCTAAACTTATCCCATCACCTGTAGAACTTATTGAAAGTTCTTCATTCACTTGAGTCTCGGGTTCACTGATTTCTTCAAGAATATCAGGAGTAATCAGATCTTGAACTTTTTCATGAGACTCTTTTATAGTGTCATCTTTATTATTTTTTGCGCTTTTTCTAGGACTTTTGTCTTTTGAACCCAAAGGTCTACCACGCTTCAGGCGTGTTCGTGATTCAGAAGCCATGACACTTGTAGATGGTTCATTTGGAACGTCAATCCGGATAGGCACATTCACTGCAGGAATTTGTGACTTTGTTATCCTTTTCAAATCAGTAAATGCATCTGACATTTGATTTGCTATGTTTTCAAATGGATGATCTTCTGGACCTCTTGTTCACACATAGGGGAACGTGGATCAAAATGAAATAATGATGAAACTTTCCATGTAATTTTATTTTTAAGTTCCTTTTCCTTTTTCTCTCCCCCTAATTGCGAAAAAATTGTTTCATCAAATCGACAATCCGCAAATCTTGCAGTGAATAAATCTCATGTCAATGGCTCAAGGTAGCAAATTATGGAGGGTGAATCAAATCCAACATATATGCCTAGCCTTCTTTGGGGGCCCATCTTAGTGCGCTGAGGTGGTGCTACTGGCACATATACAACACATCCAAAAATTCGTAGATGAGCAATATTTGGTTCATGACCAAAAACCAATTGTGACGGAGAGTATTAATTATAATGAGTTGGTTTGAGACGAACAAGCGATGTTGTATGTAACATAGCATGATCCCGAACAGTAGTGGGCAACTTAATTTTCATAAGTAGAGGTCTTGATATCAATTGTAAGCGCTTAATAAATGATTCATCAAGGCCATTTTAAATATGCACATGAGCTACAGGATGTTCAACTTTTATCCCTATTGATAAGCAATAATTAATCATCAAAAGCTTGGGATGTGAATTCTCCATTATTATCAAGGCGAATTGCCATAATGGGATAATCTAGAAATTGCGCTCTTAATCGTATCATTTGTGACAATAATTTTGCAAACGCCAGGTTGGGAGATGATAAGAGGCACACATGAGACCATCTTGAAGATGCATCTATTAGGACCATAAAATACCTAAACAATCCACTAGATGGGTGAATAGGTCCACATATATCCCCATGTATATGTTCTAAAAATTGAGGGGATTCGATGTTAACCTTCATTGGTAATGGTCTAGTAATCAATTTTCCTTGACAACAAGCAGTACATGAAAATTCATCATTTGTAAGAATCTTCAGGTTCTTCAACTGATGTCCATTTGAATTTTCAATGATTCGTCTCATCATTATTGATCCAGGATGACATATTCGATCATACCAAAGCACAAAAGTTTTTAAGTCAGTAAACTTCTGGTTTACGATAGAGTGTGCTTCAGTTGTACTTATTTTTGCATAATATAAGCCAGAAGATAAAGTTGATAATTTCTCCAACACATATTTCTGGTCTGAGACAATCTTGGTAATACTAAGGTATTCAATATTCATTTCATTTATTATCTCAACATGATATCTATTTCGGCGAATATCTTTAAAATTTAACAGGTTTCTTGGGGATTTAGAAGAATACAATGCATCTTCTATAATAAATTTTGTCCCCTTAGGAAGAAATATAATAGCTCTTCCGGAGCCTTTTATTAAGTTCGAATTACCATAAATTGTAGTAACATTTGCTTTCCTTCTAAGCAAGTAAGAAAAGTATTTCTCATCTTTGAATATGATGTACATTGTTCCACTATTAATTACACAAGTATCTTCATAATTGATCATTGATCCAAAAAAAATTTGAGGCGTATTCATATACTCTTCAAGATAAAAGATGTAAATGAAGTAAACATTATAATATTATTACTAAAAAAAAGCATTACACAACCTTTTATTTATATACAAGACTAGGAAAACATATTCATACTAGTTCATACAAAGGACGGAAATGAAATATATTTACATTATTATAGATCCATCACCTATCAGGTGATCTAATTTTCCTTCGAAATTCTCAAAGAAATCCGCTACATCTAGATGCATGTGTTCATCACTATCTTCACAAATAAAATTTTCTTCTGCGTTATTTTTCACCTCCTTCAGGGAAGCTTGATACAACTCAACCAGGTGCCTCAGCATACGATAGGTACGTGACCAATGCCCTTTTCCACCACATCGTTAATATTTGCTGTCTAAATTTTTCTTTTGCACCACTTCATCCTTTTCATCCTTCTTTTTACACTGCTAGTGGTGGAGGTTATTATTTAGCGCAAGACAGTCACCATGATTGAAATTTCTTCCTCCACCACGACCACGACTGGGGCCACGACCTTTTTCATGCTTAGATTGGTGAAAATTTGTCATATTCACTTTAGGAAATGACATAGAACCAGCAGGTCGACTTTCATGATTTTTCATCAGTAAGTCATTATGAACAACAAGGAGATGTGAAATTAATTCTGAATACTTTTTAAATTTCATTTATCGATATTGTTGCTGCAAGAGCATACTTGGGGCAGGAAAAGTGGAAAATGTTTTCTCCAGCATATCATGGTTAGTGATATTTTCTCCGCATAATTTTAATTGTGAGACGATATTAAACACGGAAGAGTTATACTCACTGATAGATTTAAAATCTTGAAGTCTCAAATGGATCCAGTCATAACGTGCATGTGGAAGGACGACCAACTTTAGGTGGTCATATCTATCTTTTAAATTATTCCACAACACCAAAGGATCTTTAACAGTGAGATATTTCATTTTTAAATCCTCATCAAGGTGATGACGGAGAAATATCATTGCCTTGGCATGATTTTAATTCGATGCCTGATTTTTTTCTTGGATGGTGTCTGCCAGACTCATCGCATCAAGATGAATTTCTGCATCTAGTACCCATGATAGATAGTCTTTTTTCGATATGTCTAAAGCAAGAAATCCAAGTTTAGAAAGATATGACGTTATTTAAGAAAGGGAAATTTATACCTACGAGGCTTTTAAAATCTTTACTTGAGCTGACAGAGACTCGTGCTGATAACGTGTTATAAAATAACTTCTTAGCAAACTAAGATTAACAAATTAAAGTAAAAGGAAGAACAAGCAAAGAAATAGAGAGTAATGTATTGCATTATGTATATCGTTCTTCATAAAATGTAGAGGCTATTTATAGCCGAAATGCTATGTACAAATGTATAACTTGGTCATCAAGTGATGGTATTCTCCTAATGAGTAAGTTCCACATGGCATGCACATTTGTTTTACACACCATTACTAGTGATGTAAGTCTTCTAATAGTTGGGACCCACGTGGCATCCCATATTTGATTTACAACATTAATAACATTTTGATACTATCGAAGAACACAAACTAACATCATCTAGCAATTTGCCTTAACCGGCGAAAGATGATATAAACTATGAATAGAATTGCTTTTAAAGTTACTTTTTAAACGTGATCGAAGTTTCTAAACTTTCACAGGAGATATTAAAGATGGAATATGTGTTCAATAGGAAATAAAATTGTTTTTCATGAAAGCATTTTTTAAAAAAATAAGTGATTTCTTATTTATTTATTTGTCTTTGATAAATACAAGTAAAAAATATAATCCTAAAGCATTTATATATATAAGATACAATTATGAGGTTGTGTTGGGGTAGGGGGTAAGTGGGGTAAGGATTTGGGGCAGGTTGTGAGAGAGAAGAAATTCATGCGACTTATTTTTCTTACACTTTTTCTAATTTCAAGAAGTCTGTTTTTTTAAAGAAAATATTTTTGAAATATCTTTACTAACTGAACATGCCTTGATATTGATAAGCATTACAATTAGTAAGTAATAAAATTTATTTCATGCAATCAATCGATTAAAAAAACATAATTTTCTTTCCAAGAGGTAACACAAAGGCACCAAAGGGACATTTTTAGTAATTTCTTTAGACTTTATTGATTATTCTTTCATAAAATGTATGAATACTATTTTACTTTTATTTAGTCAATAATCCGTAAAAAATTATATCTTTGTTTTAAGCATTATACTTGACACTTTACTGAAAGTTGAGATCTTTATTTAAAAATAAAAAAAGGAAAGAAAAGAGAAAGCACTTTTGAAGGAAAGTTAAGTCGGAATTAGTTAACTTGTTGACTGTCATAAGTTGAAATTAGTTAAATTATTGTTGATTATCATAAATAATTTTTAGTTGAAATCAAATGTATTCAATTTAATAAATATGATATTTAATTATAACATTTTTGTTATGATTATACAACCATATGTGGGAACTGATGGTTAGTATGTTAAACTAGAATATGAGAAGAATAATATAAACTAGAAAGATAGAAATACTAAACGTATTAAATAAATATTCGAGATCATAGAATTCACTATGTGTCCTTAAGAAATTTAATCCCCTTAATGTATTCAAAATTGTGAATTATTTTCTACCCAAAAAAAAATGAATATACATGATTTTGATGTACCGGTACCTCAAACGACAACACCTTCAACGAACTCTAAGAGTCAGTCTTCAAATTGCACTTAGACTCAAATTTTTGTTTCTAAGAAAATGTATGCAGATGTAGAATTTCAATGCAGGCTGAGGAAAAACCTCACTATTTATAGCCAACATTTGAGGTGGATAGGCGTGACTCAATTTTATCTAAAATATTATCAATCAATCACTTGTCAAAGTCTGAACCACAAACAGAGATGAGTTGAACAACGACGACACGAGGGGGCACTTTCTTCTTTACCCTTTAAGAGTTAAAGGAAGTATTTCTTAGTATATGGAAAAAAAAAAAAAATCTTCTATTCTACCAATGAAGGAGAAATGACTTTTCATTTCCCTTCATTTAGTTCCCCCACATTTCTCAATTCACATTACACCCACATTTCTCAATTCACATCTTATCTTTAAAGCTCAATATTTAAAGAAAACAAATTGAATAGTCCCTCACATGAATGTGAAATGGTTGTTTCATGTAAACATATGCATGAAAAAATTGTGTGATTCGAAAGTAAGGATAAATTGCATCTGGATAAGTAAGTTTTTCTTTGAACTTTTTGTAGTGAACATATATTGGATATACTCGATCAATAGATATATTTGATATCTTTGAACTGTCGAGTTTTAGTGTATACCTAAACAACATAAATCACACAATCAATCCTTTAACTGCCTTTAATTCTCATTATTTTGTTTGTTTCATCAATGAACACTTCCTGGTTCATGAGTGCGTAGAGAACTGGCCTTACATGATTCTTCTTGAAGCATCTTACACTTCACACTTGCATAGGTGATTTCTAAATGTGTTATTCGTAGATACACCATTTGATAAGTCTATATCAAATTTAGGAATTATTAAAAAAATCGTAATGTCTTATCTTTGTTACTGAACACTGTCTCATTACGAGAAAGGGTCATAAAATTTATTTTTTCAATGTTAAATCGTTATCAATGACTTTTTTGATCTCCTTGAACCTAGATCTTGAGATCTTCAGTCTTCTAGATAGAGTTATTGTCATGATGATTTGTTTTCAATCATAGTTTTATTTCTTCGATGTTCTTTCAACAAACTCTTTAGTTAGGACTTTTGTAAGTGGATATGAGACATTATATTTTAACTTTACATAGTCAATTATGATAATTTCATTAGAGAGTAGTTATTTAACGGTATTGTTTCTTCGTCATATATGACAAAACTTACCATTATACATAACACTCACAATCCATTTTATTGTTGATTGACTATCATAATGTATGTATATAAAAGTCATCGATTTGGATCAATGAAATGTCTTATAAGAAATTTAAGAGTCGTATAGCTTTTCATCGATCTTGTTTAAAACTATAAACTCATACTTCATTGTAGAGTGGACAATATTGTTTGCTTGGATGATTCCAAGACATTGCTGCTCTGTGAATGGTAAAAAATATGCACATGCGGACTTAGTTTCAGTTGACTCAGTAATTCAATTTTCATCACTATATTCTTCAACAATTATTGAATACTTATTTTAATGCAAAGTAAAGTTTTGAGTATGATCTCTGAAAATTTGTGTCATTGAAATTATTTTTATTATTAATTATTACGTGGCATCTTCTAATTGGATAAAATTAAATTTTAACCCATTAAATTTTCCTTCATCCGCCCCGACCCATATCTATAGCCCTATGGCCCAAATTCAATTAAAAGACCCTTTAAAAAATACATCTCTCTTTCTCACTAAAGCTATTTCAGAACCACCCATCAACTACAAGAGGAAGCATTTTCAGCTGCTGTGTGAAAGCTTGAAGTTGATTTTTGTGTATTTTTTTAACTTTTCTGTAATGATAATGTTTCAAGGTGACTTTATGCCGGGAGAAAGGGTTACGCTAAAAAAAGCTATTTCAGGACCAAGTTAAAGAATCAAGCAACTTAATTTGATGTATATGTTTCTTTCTTAAAAACCACGTATCAGCAATCCACGTCTCTGTCAACTTTTTAAAAGATGTTGTGCTGGTCCGTGGTGCAGGGAGAAAGTAAACTATCATAATATTATGCCCAAATATAGTTGTTAGCTAATCTATTTTTTTATCAATTGTTTGATTAATTATGTAGCAGGACATGATATTAAGTGTAGTGTATTGTTCTTCATGTAAAAAAATTTGGTACACAATTTTCATTCCTGCAAGAAGCTATTAGGATTAATGGAGAAAGAGAGATTAATATATCCTTTATTTTTAATGGGTTTTAAATTGGGTTTTGGGTCAGTGGGTAGAGGAAAATCTAATGGGTTGGAATTTAGTTTTATCCAATAGAAAGATGCACGTAATAAACATTAATAAAAATGATTAAAAAAATAAAAGGGTGTTAGTTTTAACAAGTCGACACACCTTTTCATTTTTAGAAACCACAAATCATTCAGATTGTTCCATATAAATTTCTTCCTCTAAATGTCCATTTAAGAAGGTTGTTTTCACTTTCATTTGGAGAATTTAAAAATCGTACACAGAGGTTGACACTTTTAACACTCAAATCAATGTAATTCTTATTATATGTGAGTATGTATCAAAGTAATCAAGACCTTCGCATTGTCTACATTTTTTGACGACAAGTCTTATTTTATATTTGTCAATAATGCCATCATCTTTCATTTTCCTTTTGAAAATGCATTTAGAACCTATGTGTTTATTTTCCGAAGGAAGATCCATCAACTCTCACGTATGATTATTCATTATGGATTCAATTTCACTATTAATTGTCTCTTTTCAACATTGTGCTTTTGAAGAAATCACAACTTTTTAAAAAATTGAGACTCATTTGCTAACAAAATGTTAGGAATTATAGACCAAAGAAAGTAAAAGTCCTTCGATATTTACTATATATTGAATTTTCTGCATCATGATCAATTTTTGTTATTTATTTCCGAAATCATTTAAGTCCTTCATTAGAAGACTCACGTGTTGGTTCAAAAGTGATTAGGATATTATACAGAAACTTACAATTGCAAATAATATGATTGATAGATCAGATGAAAAATAAAAGCATACTAAAAACATTTTATTAATATAGTTTGGTCAAGTGACCGAAATATTGAAAACTAATATTAAAAAACATAAACTCTATTGGGGAATAATCTCCCCATAAATAAAATTTTAAATGTCTACATTGTGGATGCTATTGTGTTTGGTATGAGAAGAGAGACCTCCAATTTATAGAGTTTTATGAAAGAGAAATATATTTTCCTTTCAGAAAAGTAAAATCATTTATGATAATGTTTGACTTTCCTTAAGGAAAAAAATATAACTTAAATATGGTAAAAAAATCATGACAAAATTCTAACACTACGTTCTCCTTGCATTCTTATTAGCAAAATAAGGTTCCAAACCAAATCCCCATCACCATGGAAGGCGAAAGCCTTGGTAGATGGATTCTATTAAAAAAAATTACAGTTTGTAGGTTGTAAATAACTATGTTTTAAGTGCTGAAATTAATTTTTAAGCAACTACATGTTTAAATAGAAATGTTGAAATTAATATTAAATATTTGATGGTTAAATTTTTTTTACAGTTTGTTGGTTGTAAATAAAAAATGTTGAAATTGACTGAAATACTCTTTTTTTAAATATAAAATATAAATTTAAAAATATTGTTGTGCGGAAAAAAAGAAAGAAACGACGGATATAGAGCATAAAAAAAAAAAGAAATTAAGGGTCTTATTTTGAGAATAAGGAAAAAAAAGGGTAAGGATATAGCAAACAACTTTGTCAAATCAAAATTTACTACTATAAGATTGAAAGATCATAGCATGTTGGGTCAAATTATCAAAAATAGTTTATAATCTATTTTCTAATTTCGCTTGATCCTGAAGAGTTGAGATGTTCGACATTTTTTCAAAAAAAAAAATCTTTTTAAATATTAACAGAAGTTTTTTTAGAAACTAAAAAAAGTAACTCTTTCCCAAAGCACTCTTTTGAAACATCATTATCTAAGCATGAAGTGTTCTAATACTGACAAAACGTTTCTTAAATTAACAAATCAAATACAAATTGTTATTCTTCAAAAATATCTTTTTTGAAAAGCACTTCTGATAAATAAAATAAACTTCAAAACTTATACTTTATTTTTTCATGTATTACACTTAGAAAGTGTTCGGTATGATGAATATGATATAATAGTAATGCTCATATTAGTTATTTTTATATTAATTATGTTAAGATTATTTCTTACGTAGAATTCGATTTAATGTATTAAAAATATGTAAAATACTCTAATGAACCTTTATACTTGTACAAATTTATATTAAGAACTCTTCTATTTAATTTTTTATCAATTAAACACTTGAACTCTATAAAACACAATTTAACAAACATATTTAATCATTGACTAAACTTATGTGACATTAGAATAACTAAGTTGGCAAAACTTTGTAACTACACACCTCTTAAAGGCGAGTGAATATGAGTTAAAAAATATTAAAATTATAAAAAAAATAATTTTTTTTAAAAAAATAATTAAAAAAAAACTCTTCTTCTTCACCCTTTACACTTCCTTTTCTGCCATCTTCATCCTTATCCAACAGTTTTTTTCTTTCTTCGCCACAGTCCATTGTCATCAATTTAACAGATCTTAGGCACCTCCTTGAGTTGACTGATTCATCGGCGGAGGAAGAGAGCGGCACTGGCGGTGTTCGCCGGAGACCACTAATTCGTAGTGGAGTGAGAGAGAGAGGCGACGCTGTCAGTGGAGAGGAGAACAAGGTGGGTGAGGGTGCGAGGATTTGATCACAGCAACGAAGAGGTTTTTTGGCCAGATTTGGTGGTGCGGCGGCTTAGGTTGTTGATATTGTGGAGGTTGAAGGAGGAGGAAAAAAAAATAGTGATGTGCAATGGAGATGAAGATGGGTGAGGGAGAGTATAGGTGGTCTCGCCGGCTTTCTTCAGTAGGTTTTGGTTGTTTCATGGTGGGAATAAGGGAGAAGATGCATTAAGTTTTACATTAAAGAATAAATTAAAATTTATTATTTAACCTCTTATGAAATAATTTTGGTTATTAATTTTAAAAAATAGTTATGAAATAATTATAAGGGGGAACCCATCGGTGGCCCCCTAAACTTGGCACCAATTTTCACTTAAACACCTCAAGTAGGCTTTGTTTCATTTTAAACACCTCAAGTAGGGGTCAGGTGTATAATTTTGACACTTTTTGTATTTTCAAAATCGCATATTAAGTGCGTACATCCAGACGTTCTTATGTGGAAAAATAAACGAATTGATATGTGACACGTAGAAATTTTAATTATTTTTTAAAGACTCAATTTTACTTTCTTTTTTCCTTTATTCCAGATCCCAAACCACATGACCTCACCTCTTTTCTTCTTCTTCTTGCGTCTGGATGTACGCACTTAATATGCGATTTTGAAAATACAAAAAGTGTCAAAATTATACAATGGACCCCTACTTGAGGTGTTTAAAATGAACAAAGCCTACTTGAGGTGTCTAAATGAAAATTGGTGCCAAGTTTAGGGGGCCACCGATGGGTTCCCCCTAATTATAATGTGGTATTAATACATCTAACATGGGCATGACATGTCACTTATAAGGGAGAGTGAACTACACACATGATTGGAGTAGTTTAAAAATCTCATTTTAATTGTATTTAAGGGTTCTGTTGTCAAAAGTTTAAGTAGAAGGTTTCAAAATATTAACTCATACAAATACAAGAATTCATCATGTCATTTCACCTTAAAAATAACATGCATTGCATAATTTTGAAAACGATTATTTGTTTTCAAAAATACCCTCCACATATATGGTGGAAAGAATGTGAAAAAGGTTTTTATGAACAAATGTGTCTTTAATCATACTAATAATGCATGCATTAAAATCCTTTGTAGATGAAAAAGTAAACCAAACAGCCCCTCAAAGTTTAGTTTGAATAATATTAATATTATTTTACAAAAGCATATTACATGACTGGGCATAGTAAATATTTTTTAAAAATATAAAGGAGAGATTGCGAATGAGGAAATGAAAATTATGGTTATTTATCATCCTCAATAAGATATCTGCATTACAAAAGCATTTACAGAGCCTGATGCAAATAAAAAAAATGGATACCTATCAAAATTACAAGATGAGAAGTATCATCAGCTGTTAGTTGAGTGGTATGAGATTTTTACTATGACTGATAAAGGAATGTTTACAACATGACCATGGTTTCCTACAAGTCCTATTCTTCCAAAGCTTGGTGTTGTACTGTTCATGGTAGCATTGAGGAACACATTCAAGATCTGCTGCTGTCCACTTGCAACGAAAAATCGCTTTGGGGTAACCTTAACGGAAACCCCATTAGGTGCACCCCAACCGACAATATACGTTTCATTGCCCGCTATGTTGGTCAACATTCTTTGAACTTTTCTTGATTGGTTCAGCTTTGATATTGTGATTGAAGGCATGTTCAGGTCAGCTCCATTCATAGTAGATACTCCGCAGCTCTCACCAGTGTAGTTCAGAAGAACAGGAGCTGATCCATTTATGCCACAGAGGAACGCCGTGTAATCGTTATAACCTACAAATCAGAATTTAAGGTCCACATCTAACAGAATGATGTATTCTAGCCAAGTCATTGTTTTCTGAACGTTTTTAGTGATTAACTCTACGCTGAACTATTCTCAATTCTCATTTCAGTCAAATCAGTCGTGTAGTCCTTAAAATGAATAAAAAAATTACGCTTAGAGGAACATCAAATTTGAACTACTGTGGAGTGAGAATCGCAGTATGATGAGAACTAATAAACAAAATAAGCAAATTATAGTTTGAACTAGAGATGCAAATTCCAAAGAAGGTTGGCCTAACCTAGCTCTCAACGCCACTCCTTCCCAATAGATTGTCTGGCCTAGTCTTTGTACCAAGAAACTTTAAACTATGGTAAACACGTCTACGATTCTTAACACCCTATACTTGTATAATGATCAAAACACTTAATAGACACAGAAGAGAAAAAGATATGCTTCCTAGCCTACCGAAAACTTGGTTGAAGCTAGTTAGGTGCTCCAGTCAATCGAGTGTTGACACCGGATTAGGTTTGACCTTCCTTCTCAATGTCCGAACAAGCATGCTTTTCTCTGCAGTATGGTATGGTAGACTTACACAACCAATCAACTAGAGAACATTCTTATAATTACAGAAATGTTATTTTGATGTGTTTGGGGTATACTATGAAGGAAAACATGTTTTCTTATTTTCTCATGCTTGGATGCACAAAATTTTGGAAAAATATTCTCTAGGAAATAAGTTCTTTAAAAATGAGGAAAATGACTTGCTTAATGGAAGTAGGTAAAACAAGTTTTATAAGTGGCACTATATATATAGTATATCCTCCATACCAAAAACACATTCTAAACTTCATGGACTAAAAAGGCTTCCTATGAACATAGAGGTTGGAAGTGACTAAGTGATAGCATCTATGGCGGCATACCTTTATTATGAAGCTTTGGAAGCTAAGGAGTCAAAATAAAGCTGGTGAGGTTCAATGAGATATCAAGAATGTGTTTATCCTGGAAGAAGAGTCCATGAATTATGGCAAGGAATGGCCAAGCGCTATACATATTTCATAGTCCAAGTCCAAGGGAAGGAAGATTGGGGCCATATAGAGCCCAAGAGGAGGGGCGTACATGAAGCCCAAGACTGGAGCTAAAATGCCCAAGAAAGGGGCTGAAATTTCTACCCAGGAGCTGAGATTAATGCCCACTCACGCCCATAAGGGCTGAAAGTCACGCCCAAAAGGGGCTTCTTAGGCTTGCTTTGTTTATATAGAGATCAGAACTGAAAACCCTTAGGTATACGATATGACATACCTTTGGTACACGAGACTGGAGGCAGAAGACACAGTATTTAATAAGATATCTTTTGTGCAATGATAAAAATCATCTCCTGTTTAAACTCTCTTATTTCCTTCTTCAAGGTATGAGATGCTGATCCTTAATATGAGTGTAAGGATCTATAATTCAAACATAATTCGTCTACTTAATTCTTATCATTCTGCAATTCTAGGAACTACTCATCCCTGAGATTACGACACCTGTCATTTTGAAATTAATAGAGTTCAATAATGGGCTAAAATGCCAATGAACAATACTCTCCTAAACGTCCTAGGCAAAGATATCAAGCAAAGAGTAGCTTACTTGTATCAAAAATAAGGCCCGGATCCAGCGCTGCAGTAGCATTCACAAATCCGCTTCCCATGTCAAAAGGTGTTGCAGGAGACTGGTTCGAATCTGGGTTGGCATATGTACGCTGGGCTAGTATTGGGCCCCCATATTTATTATGTTGAGAGGCTGTTGTAGAAAGTGCAGATCCAATTGCAGCAGGACTAAAGGTAGGAAATTTTTGCTTGATCAAGGCTGCTAAACCAGCAATATGAGGAGCAGCCATGCTTGTACCAGACATCATTGCAAAGTTTTCACCTAAATAATAGGAAGTACTTGTGTCAGTAAATAATTTTTCATGGCATTTATATTGCTTTGTGAGCAACCCCCATACTTCTACAGATAGTTCTTGAGTAACCTGCTTGCCTATTTTAGTTCTTTTTATAAGGAAGCCTTTTTTAATTCTTGAGACCATCTACCTTGAAACTCAATCGATTCAGCGCCGCGGGAACTCCAAGCAGCCCATATAGAATTTCCTGGAGCAACTAGATTGGGTTTCAATATGTCTGCATTATCAACAGAATTGTCTTCTGGATCTGGTCCCCTTGCAGAATAAAACATAACCTTCGGAGCAGACAAACTGAAATTTGGTTTTATTCCCCCCAAAATGCAGGCAACAGCCCCAAACTTGACGATTTTCTCTGTAGTTTCATCTTTCTCAAGAGTAGAATTGTAGTACTGAAGTAAAATCTGCCAAATTAATTAAGATACCCAAATTAAAATCAACGATGAGAACTGTTGTGCATACATACTAACAGTCACAGAATGAGTAAACTTGTAACAAAAGAATTAACATGTTTTTACGATTCTTATCTCACTTCGTGTGCACTTAAATGCACAACTGTCCATGTTGATCTGCACAGATACTAAAAGCATTTTTACATCCAAACTCACCTTCGAATCATCTGGAGAAGGAATTATAATTCCAGGCAATCTCATCGGAACTGGATTAATTTGATAGCTGATAACAAAAGGATCCATGGCAAATACAACTCCAGCTGCACTAAGGTTCATAGCCGTTTCTGAGGCTTGTTTGATGGTGGAAAGCCCAAGCACAAACCGGATGGAGTAGCTACAAATCAAGAGATTCCCTTGAACGAGCGTATGATTGAACTTACTGGCATCTTGGCATTCACTAACATACATATCTTTAGCAGCTGTGTCATTCAAAGCATGAATTGCAGAAACCAGCATGTACATGTCATCTGTTCCAGCTGTAAACAAAAACAACTTTTTTTTTGATAATGGTAACTTTTTCTTCTATTTATCCACAAGTATACTACATCAAAGTAGCCCCCCTTCCAAAAGTATTACAAACTAACAGCCTCCAAATTACAGGGAACTCCTGAAAGGTAGTAGAGAAGTTTGATTGGTTAAGGGTACAGTACGGCACCAACAACTAAAGTGCCACATCATTGCATTCAAAGAGAAACTGGAAATAAAGTTGCAGCATTTCAGTGATTGTATCAACTAAATACTAACAGACTTATGCTCAATAACCACCCACACCAAACCAAAAAAAGACTTTTACAATACAAAAAAGCTAATGGCACTAGTGCATAAAATTTCCACAAAGTACATGCCTGATTAGGTATGCATTATTTATGGGCATACCAGTGAAAATCTCAGGCATCTAGCTTAGGTATGCATTTATGGATGTGTCAAGGAAAATCTCAGGCGTCTAGCTTAGGTATGCATGTATGGATGAGTCAGGGAAAATATCTCAGGCATCTAGCTTAGGCAAACATTTTTTTGGGAGATATTACAGGATGCTTCTCAGCTTCCGAAATCTGAAAAAAAAAAAAAAAAAAAAACTATAGAAAGAATAACAGCATGGAATTTATGTTGTTGAAATTATCAAGCAGACCATATCCAAGAGTAAATTTCTATAGGCTTCATTTTCTATAACAACTTTCAAGGGCATCAGCTTCCTCAACTTAAAAGGCAATCCTGTAATGTCATTTCGCATTCTCTGCTGATTTTGATAATTTTTTGGTATTACCAATACATGACAAGGGATTATACTTCATTTGTCTGGAAAACATAGCTCTCCTTTTCTTTTTAGGTAGTCCTAAAATGGCATCTGTTTCCCGCAAATGAAAGATTGTTCACCTTTTAATTTCTCTCTGCTTATAGACCTAAATTAAATAAACATGTTCCCTCTCTAACAATTTAAACTTTTAGATGAGATGGTTCACACCATTTAATGTGATATTGGAGCATTTTTGGGTCTATAATAAACATGCATCATTTTTAACAATTCAACTTGTATTTGAGGTGGTCACTTAATATAACATGGCATTGGATTTTGTTGAAAAATAACTCTAGTTCCTGGCAGTGCACTCACTATTCACTATAGCAACGTCTGGGAGAAGATTCATATCAAATTACGTAAACTACCTTATCTAGCTTGAATTGTTAGAAATTGCACTTTTGTGTACTTATTTTAGTTTGATCACACTGATGTGTGGGTCTAATTATTTTTCTTGGGCTAAAATTATTTCAAAAGTTTTGCATGCTTTGATACCATGCGAGAGAAAGGATTAGAAGAAAGCATGAAGAACTTACTATCATGACCTGCCACTTTGCCATACAACTTAGGCATAAAATTAAGGGGGAAGAATCTAGAATCTTGGAGAGGTTTGGAGAAGACTCTAGAATACCCTAGAAGATTTCTTGGAAGGCTTGAGAATTCTCTAGCCTTGTAGAGAATTCTAGAAGAGGGACCAATTTGTAAATATGTAGGGACTTGTATAGCAATTTTTATTTGCACTTTAGCCCGTAGGTGTGTAGTATAAATAGAGAGGCATTCATTTGTAACTCAACCAAGCAAGTGTAAGCAATCTTCCAAGGCAATACAAAAGCCGGACTTACTTGAGCTTATAAGATCGTGAAATAATCGTGAGTCAGAGGGTGTTTGGATTGGCTTAAAAGTTGGTCAAACCTACTTTTAAGTCAGTTTTTGATTTCTGAAAGTGTTTGACAAACATAAAGAATAATTTAAAATAAGTCAAAAATGATTTAAATAAGCTGGGAAGTGTTTGACAATGTAAAAAATGACTTAAAATAAGTTTAAAATGACTTGAAATAAGTCAAAAACCAAAAGTAGGTCCAACCCTACTTTTAATTTTTTGACTTGAAAGTCATTTCAATTTGGCATTTTATTGTTGACTCAAAAACTACTTCTTTTAAGTCAATCCAAACGGGCTCTTAAGTTGTCAAGTGTCACACGGAGCGTTAATTGAAGTCTAAGTCTGTGACATTACGCCTTAATGCTAGTGACATACTTTACTATGGATATAGTAATTTATCTAATGTGGCACATGATCTGTACATACTTTAAGTCTAAGCCTAACTTTTTTTAATCAAAAGGTAATGGATTAATCCAAAAAGATATCGGACTTATTTAGAATCACCTTAATATTCACTTGAGAAAGCCCCAAAGGATTGAGGTTGAGGGACTTGCGACTTAGGTCAAAAGTGCGAGCTCTATGCCAAGTGAACTAAGTCAAATTTATTTAGAAGCACCTTAATATTCACTTGAGAAAGCCCCAAGGCGTTGAGGGACTTGGGACTTGGGACTTAGGTCAAAAGTTCGAGCTCTAGTGAACTAAGTCCAGTATTTAAGTGGAGAAAGGTATAGGGACAGGCACATCATCCCTGAGTTTCAAAAGTTGCAATTTGCCCAAAGGGCTGATTTTTAAGTCACAAAAAATATATGTATTCACTTGAAAAATCTGGTGATTGAAGACTATCCTCATCCGTCAAATGCATTCTTTTAGATATCAGAACATATAGAACGACACCAAAAGTGAAAGGGCTAGTTTGAATACTCGTAAGTAAGGGTCGACATCTACCTTTCTTGTAACACCTCTATCACCTAAGTTCTCTGGATCAGTACTAACTTACTTATAATTGATCCTACCATATCCAAGAGTTAAGACACTCCATAGGATGATCTATTACTCATTCTTTTCTAACTCGCAAGGAATTGCAATTTCTCTCTCTAGAAAGAGAGAAAAACAACAATTGACCTAGAAGTTGCATAAATTATCATTAGAAGTTCCAACAGAAAATTACTTAACTTAGTGCGGAGTGGAATAGTTGTTAGGTAGTGAAATCTGATCATTGCCCACTTCTCTTCAAAGAATTACATAATTTCAGTTCTACTCGTTAACTTCTTCTAACAGGCAATTTAAGACTAAGTGAGAGGGAAGGATTAAAATAATAGATATTTGTGGGAAGAATCATGCTCCATTAATATTCTCAAAATAGAATTAAATGTAGCAATCACCAAGGAAGACTTACGTGCTAGTCCAACTCCAGATATGGTGATGTTGTTGCCCAGCAATATAGAGTTGCTGTAAACCCTGTCATGGGTTGAAGCACCAACACTGAAGATCCATGGGCTGAAGGAAGCAACACTCTTAGGTGATGGTCCAGTATTGCCAGCTGCTTGTACCACAAAAATGCCAGCTTTTACTGCTGATAACAAGGCCATGTCTATCGGATTAAAGAAAGTAGCCAAACCAGGAGGACGCCTGTTTGGCGTGATTGATAAATTGATTATATCCACGCCATCCTGGGCTGCCTATAATTGTAACAGACAAGTATCAACACTGAGGAATCAATATTTATTCTTTTTCCTCTTTTGCCTTGGTGAATTAGCAGTAAATGATTCTTAAGCATGAAGGACAAATGAATATGCCCTCCATCCATAAAAATTTGGCCTGCTTCCCATTCTATTCTGTACCAAATATTAGACCTATTTTGGTATTTGAATCTCTCTTTTATGTCAAAAAAAGATGAAACTTTTTCTTTTACAACTAACAGATGAAACAATTTTCACCTTCTGACAAAATCAAATCTAAACTAGTATACTATTATTTTATGTTACAGAAACTTGACGTGAGATTTCCCTACATCTGCAATATATCTTTCATCATTCCTCTCTTTATCCAAAAGTCAAAACCAGGCCATGCATCCGTTTCTCTCTTTATTCTTTTCCTTTAAAAGTTCTCCACTCTCTAGCCAAAAATGAAAACTTACCTGGTCTATGGCAGCAACGACATCAGCAGCAAATCCACCAAAACTCTTGTATAATGCCTTGTAAACTGCAATGCTAGAAATATCGGCATGTAATCAGTATCTGCTCTAATACTACTTTTTGCGAGAAAGATACAAGGTAAGGAAATTAATACTTATCTCAATCTCTGTATTTTGATAAAAGGAAACACTGGAGGCTTGAGTTATAACCACTTGGGGAAGTTGAGAAGGTCGATCATTAAAGTAAATTTCTAGTAATTTCCCCAAGTGCTCAGAACTCAAGCACTTCCTAGTGCTCCAGGATCCCCCTCCCCTCAACAATGGATTCAGACTTTCATCACTTCACTTATCAGAGAACAGGTGTGCTAATTGTAATGTTTGGTTAACTCCTGAAGAAGTGATCAGGATCATTTTGTTACAAAAGAACCTTTTTGTAAGGTTAAGTCGTCAAATCCTTTTGCATTGAGAAAGCGCTTGTCATTGCAAGATTCACAAGACAAAGGGCTTATAGAAAAGATGAACAAGAACTAACACATAAGTTGATTGCAATACTATGATACATTAAACTACTAGTGATGAACTGATGATAGTTACATCGCTGGAATCTCTTCTGCATGTGGAATATCACCTTGCAGGTTGACATCAGTAAATCAAATGTGAACAGAAAATTAAAATTCAATTTCTTACTGTGAATGAGGAGCCATTCCACTAGCATTTCCAAAGTCATGTCCAGCAACAATAACGGGGACTCCATGGTTTCCTGCCGCAATAGAAGCTGTATGCCTGTTTAATAAGAAGTTCAAGCCACATTGTTTTAGATGCTATTTTCAGTATCTTAAGTTTGCAGCAAAGATAACAAATTGATTATATCAAGAAGGTTCAAATCAAACAAGGTCCTTTCTTTTCTTTCATTGTTTTTCTCTTTTCTGTGTGTGTTTTGGAACCCTTGGGCACACCTTACTTGAGAAAAATGAGAATAGAGTTTCATATATGGGATTTAATGTGAAAAGAAAAAAAAATATTGTTGTGAGCTTAAGTGCTGAGTAATGATCGTGCCAAAGGAAAATTAGTCACTCTTATCCAATATTACCATATGCACCCTTTAGTCTAGATTACTACCAAATGAAAAAATTCTACCTGATCTTTACTTGAGAACTCCTATATTAGTGGATAGCAACAAAATAAGAAAGCTTTTGGTACTCTTCTATGTGGTGCAAGAATTTCTTTGATTATTGTGAGTGTCATTGTTCTTGAACATGCCCATTTGTTTCTCCCTTGTTGGCTTGGTATCTTTTTGTTAATTTGGGGTAGTCCGTTTGGAGAGGCATATTGGGATTCAAGCTTGTTGGCTTGGTATCTTTTTGTTAATTTGGGGTGGTCAGTTTGGTGAGGTATAATGGCATTCCAGGGACACAAGAATTTCATTTTGTCAATACACAAGTATGAGCACAAAAAAAAAGGGTGTTTAATTCTCTTGGTTGATCTAACTCAATTTTGCTGAAAAAGAAAGCTCTTAACTGATTTTATGTCCTTCTGTTGCTGTTTTGTGGCAGTCCTTTTTGTTTGAGGACAATGATTCAAGTGTATTTATGCCTTTTCTCATGTTTGAAGAGTTTTAAGTAGTGTATGATGTAATCCCTCACATATTTGCGTTGTTTTAATGAAAGATATGCAATGAAGGAAATAAGGAGGAAATACGCAAAGGTCTCCTGTTTTGCATGAACAGCCCTTCATAAGGCATGTTTAACACAAGACAACCTTAGGAAAGGGCATCATGCTCATCAACAGATGTTTTTCGTGTAATAAAAAAAACAATGAAAGTGTCAACCATCTTTTTTTGCTCTGCCCCTTTACAATTGGCATATAGCATTTCTTCTTCTCGTTGTTAGGCCTCCAATGGGTTATGCCCCTCTCCATCAAAGATACTTACGCTAGCTGGATATGTTGGACAGTTGACAACACTATCAAAAGTACCTGGAGGATGATTCCAAAAGTAATTTTTTGGGGCATTTGGAAAGACAGTAACAGCAGCTGCTCTGATGGAATATCTGTTAGCATGATTGGACAGATTCTAAATATCTATACATATCTATGTTATAACTCTAAATATTTGTGTAATGATGATAGGAGATAGCATAGATTAATGTAGCATATTTTCAGAGATATTACAATTAGGAATAGCATATATTTAGGCATGTAAATCAGAATTCTTTCTATTTAATGGAAGAACTCTCATTTGAGAGAACTCATTCCGCAAAATTGACATGGTATTAGAGCCTTTTCCAGTGCTTTGATTCTTAGTGTCTTTCATTTGTGGTTTCTTTCAGAATTTTTTTTTGAAAGTTTTGGTTCTGCTCATTGTTTTTTAGTCAACAATAAGTTCTAAGTATCTTGGAATTTTAGTCTTGGTCATTCTGGTTATTTTGTATCATTGCATTTTTATTTTCCTTAACTTGTCAAGAACATGGCGTCATATCAGTTTGAGTCCTTCCATGTTCGTTTCACAAGAAAAAATTAGTCTGCCTGGGAATTTCAATTCCAACTATTTGTCACCGGAAAAGAACTATGGGGACATATAGATGGAAGTGATCCTACTCCTACTGATCCTACAAAGCTCGGTCAATGGAAGGTTAAAGATGCTCGGGTGATGACATGGATTTTAGGGTCAATTGACCCTCTTATTGTTCTTAATCTCAGGCCATACAAGACTGCAAAGGCCATGCAGGATTATTTACAAAAGGTTTACAACCAAGACCATAGAGCAAGGCGCTTTCCGTTAGAGCATGAATTCGCTATGTATTCTCAAAGAGGTCTCTCTGTTCAAGATTATTTCTTTGGATTTCAGAACTTATGGGCTGAATTTACCAATATCGTTTATGCTAAAATACCTTCTGAATCTCTCTCCATCATTCAAGGAGTTCATGAACAAAGCAAGCGAGATCAATTTTTGATGAAATTACGATCTGATTTTGAAAATGTCTGCTCCAACTTGATGAACTGTGATCCATCTCCCTCGTTGGATGTATGTTTTAGGGAATTACTTCATGAAGAGCAACATCTCTTCACACAAAATGCTTTTCATCAAGGAAATGTTGTCACTGTCGCATTTGCAGCTCAAGGGAAAGGAAAGGGTATGGATATGGCTAGAACTCAATGCTACAGTTGCAAGAAATATGGTCATATTGCTAGCAATTGTGGCAAGAAGTTCTGTAATTATTGTAAACAACAAGGACACATTATCAAAGAGTATCCCATATGTCCTCAAAGCCGTAGGGCAAATGCTTTTCAAGTTGGGATAAATGGTTCAACTACAGATAACTCGTCTTCAGCAGGACAAGTTCTTACTCCTGAAATGGTACAACAAATGATCTTGTCAGCATTTTCAGCTTTGGGGCTGCAAGGTAATGAGGTAATATCTAAATTTTGGCTTGTTGATTCTGGCGCTTCCAATCATATGACCAACTCAACTAATATACTCAAAAACATCCGTGAGTATAATGGTCCAACACAAATTCAGGTTGCCAATGGTAGTAATTTACCCATTACCAAGGTTGGGGATATTACTGAAACTTTCAAGAATGTTTTTGTATCACCAAAGCTCTCCACTAGTCTTATTTCAGTTGGCCAATTGGTAGATAACAATTGTGATGTGAATTTTTCTCGTAATAGTTGCCTTGTGTGCAAGATCAGGTGTCGCGGACGATAATCGCGAAAGGGCCTAAAGTTGGAAGATTGTTTCCTATACACTTTTCTATTCCTCGTGTTCTAGCTCTTGCTTCTACCACTACTAAGAATGAGGTTTGGCATAAACGTCTAGGACATCCAAATTCTATTGTGTTGTTTCATTTGCCCAATTCTGGTTTATTGGGAAATAAAAATCAATTTTCAGTTGCTTCCTTTGATTGTTCTACTTGTAAATTAGGCAAAAGTAAAACTCTTCCTTTTGCCTAATTTTGGTAGTCGTGCTGCAAAGTGTTTTGATGTCATTCATAGTGATGCTTGGGGCATTTCACCAGTTATTTCTCATGCTCATTTCAAGTATTTCGTGACATGTATAGATGACTATAGTCAGTTTACATGAGTGTATTTTCTTCAATCTAAATCTGAAGTGTTTTCCATATTCAAGGAATTTTTGGCTTACGTTGAGACTCAATTTTCCACATGCATCAAAATATTAAGATCTGATTCTAGTGGAGAATATATGCCTCATGAATTCAATAATTTCTTGCTTGAGAAAGGAATTGTATCACAACGCTCTTGCCCATATACACCACAACAAAATGGGGTTGCTGAGTGTAAAAATCATCATCTTTTAGATGTCACTCGTACTTTATTGATTGAGTCCTCTGTTCCATCTAAATATTGGGTTGAAGCTTTGTCTACTGCTATCTATTTGATTAATAAACTTCCACCTAAAGTGTTAAATCTTGAGTCTCCATATTATCGTCTTTTTCATAAGCATCCCAGCTATCATAGTTTTCATATGTTTGGTTGTGTTTGTTTTGTGCACCTGCCTCCTTTTCAACGCAATAAACTCTTTGTTCAGTCTATTAAATGTGTTTTTATGGGCTATAGTACTTCACAGAAAAGTTTTACTTGCTATGATCCAAGTTCTAACAAATTTCGTGTTTCTAGAAATGTTATTTTCTTTGAGAATCAGTATTTCTTTCCTACTCATGTTGAGTCATCTTTTGTTTCTCCTCTTCTTCCTACTTTTGACAATTTGTCATTGTCTTCTAAGCGGTTCAAACCAGGATTTGTGTATGAACGACGTCGGCCAACTTTACCCCATCCCAAAACAGATCCGCCACCTGAGACTGCTCCACAACTAGAATCTGAGATTTCTTCAAGGTATGCTCCTCTTAAGCCTCCTCGGCGATCTACTAGAGTGTCTCAAACTCCTAAACGGTATGATTTTTCTTCTACTTTATGCACCATCTCTGTTCCAACAGGTTACTCACAAGCTTCCACGCTTGAATGTTGGCAAAAAGCAATGGAGGAGGAACTTTTGGCTCTTAAAGAAAATAACACATGGGACATTGTTCCTTATCCTCCAAATGTCCGTCCAATTGGATGTAAATGGGTTTATTCAATTAAACTTAATTCTGATGGAACTCTTGAGGAGTATGGTGTAAACTATGAGGAGACTTTTGCACCTGTAGCAAAAATGACTATGGTGCGAACTATTATTGCCATTGATGCATCACAAAATTGGCCTCTTCATAAAATGGATGTCAAAAATGCTTTTCTTCATGGTGATCTCAAAGAAGATATTTATAACCCCCACCTGGTTTATTCTCATCACCTACATCAGATGTATGCAAGTTGAAGCGGTCTTTATATGGATTAAAACAAGCTCCAATAGCTTGGTTTGACAAGTTTCGGTCTACTTTGCTTCAATTCTCTTTTGAGCAGAGCAAATATGATTCCTCTTTGTTTCTTCGAAAAACATCTGCAGGTTGTGTTCTTCTTTAGGTGTATGTAGATGGCATTATTATCATAGGAACTGATTACTAGCGTCCAGCAGTAGCTTAAGGATTCTTTTCATATGAAAGATGTTGGTATTCTTACATACTTTTTGGGGTTAGAAGTTCATTATAATTCTTTAGGTATGTTCTTGAACCAACACAAATATACTTAGGACTTGATTGCTTTGGCTGGTCTTCAAGAATCTTCCTCTGTAAATACTCCATTGGAATTGAATGTAAAGTACTATAGTGCGGAAGGAGATCTTCTTCCTAATCCAACTTTGTATCGGCAATTAGTTGGGAGCCTAAATTATCTTACTATTACTCGGCCTGATATCTCTTTTGCAGTTCAACAAGTGAGTCAATTTATGCAGGCTCCACGCCATCTACATTTGGTGGTTGTCCGTCGCATCATTCGATATCTCTTGGGAACATTTACTCATGGATTATTCTTTCCTAGTAGTTCTGAAATTCAGCTTAATGCATTTAGTGATTCTGATTGGGCTGGATGTCCTGATACTCGTCACTCCGTCACGGGTTGGTGTATGTTTCTTGGAGATTCCTTGATATCTTGGAAGAGCAAGAAGCAAGATTGTGTATCAAAATCTTCCACCGAATTTGAATATCGAGCAATGTCTACTGCTTGCTCTGAGATTGTTTGGCTTCGTGGTTTACTTGTAGAAATTGGATTTCCTCAATCTAATCCCACTCCTCTCCATGCTGACAATACAAGTGCTATTCAGATTGCTACTAATCCAGTTTATCATTAAAGGACCAAACATATTGAAGTGGATTGTCATTATATCAGAGAAGTTGTAGATAAGAGTCATTACTCTTCCACATGTATCCAGTGATCTTCAAATAGCTGATGTATTTACAAAGTCTATGGCACGACAACGTCATCAGTTTCTGATAGGCAAATTGATGCTTTTTGATCCACCGGCATTAATTTGAGGGGGGATGTTAGCATGATTGGACAGATTCTAAATATCTATACATATCTATGTCATAACTCTAAATATTTGTGTAATGATGATAGGAGATAGCATAGATTAATGTAGCATATTTTCAGAGATATTACAATTAGGAATAGCATATATTTAGGGATATATAGCAGATTTTTAGGCATGTAAATCAGAATTCTTTCTATTTAATGGAAGAACTCTCATTTGAGAGAACTTATTAAGCAAAATTGACAATATCAACTCCCATATTGGCACCTTCTCTCCCCTTATAAACAGTATGGATAATATTTTGGATTTATTAGCTCCCTAACTCCAGCACAGTAGGGCTTAAAGGGATCCTTTTGGCTGCTTTACAGGTTTTTCAATAGTTAGCTTCATGTTATTTTCATGTTTGAAGCAACTTTATTTAGTTGTAACCATTGAATCTCCTTGATGCTTTTCTAATACAATTTAATTATTTCACAAAAAAAGAAAGGAGGAAATAAACAAGACTTGCAAAAGAGATGAATGAAATGAAGGGGAGGCAACACCCAAAGACAGACGCAGCTGTTGGGAGAGAAAAGAAGAGAACTTAAGAATTTCAAGGAGGATTCAAGAGATTCAGAGTTTCTTCTAAACCACCGTCTTCTCTTAAATCTTTTGTTATGAACAGGATGACTTAATTTTTTAATGATTGTTTTTATTCCATTATGGAGTGACATTCTCATAGTTGAGTTTTGATGAAACCTATGGTTTTATTCCTTGAGGAGTTTATTGATATAATAATCACAAGAGATATATCAACTTCTCCATTGCTTTGATTGGATTTAGGATAGTCTTCTGTTGAATATTGATTCTATTCGCAAGAAGGGATTAGTATTTTAACATTAGAAATGCCGCATAGATATTTGAAAGAAGACTATATATTTCTATCTATGCGGAACCATTAAATACAACCTTCGCATCTTTAGAAAAGATTAGAGGGATTGAATGTATTCACGAGAAATGTTCATACTTCAACAAGGGTTGATGAAAGGTATTAAAATTGTTAGTTATTCCATAGGTGGATTCTTGACTCAACACATTTGAGTTGTGGCTATTTCTTTCTCCCGTCATTATTTATTTTACAAATCGGATTTCCCAAAAAGTAATCAAGCAATACTAATTAGCATATAAACCCAATCCTCCTGGGATTGACATTATCTATACTATCTTTGACAAGCATGAGCTTTAGTTTTTATACACAGATCTGGCGCTCGTCAAATTTTGGCGCCGTTTCTGGGGGATTGGGCAACATATATTTGCTAATTGTTGTTGTTGCAACTTTGAGAGTTGTATATAAATTTTTTTTCACATTTTCGAGATTTCATCCTTAGTACCTGACAAATGGTAGAGAAGGAAACTTGAAGAAAATATCCTTGAATTTGAACTCACCCCAAGTACTTTAAAGATGAACTACAGGAGAATCCAGAAAAAACAACTAAGAGCTGATAGTAGAGCATTTTCAAAGGATCAGAATATGTGACTATTGTGGTGGAAATCACCTCATTCATGAAAACCAAGAAGGTAACTTATGTTTCTATAGTTCATAATCTGAACAATCTTATTATGCTTCTCGTACATACAGGCAGGATGATTCATACGATTACCATTACGATTCAGAATGAAATGGATACTCGAATTATGGTTGGAATCTAAGTGGCATGAAGCAGCCACCTCAAGAACTGAAACTTTAGAGAGTTAATACTTGGATTAGCAAGCAAAACAGAAGAAAGCTATAAAAGTATAGATGAATCACTGTGAAACATGAATCCTCGGAGACAATGATGATTGTTTAATCAAGTGAAACTATTAGTTAGTTGCTTTAGGACTACAATATCTATTTCTAAGTTTCCTGTATTTCTCTTTTCAGTATTTCTCTTTTCAGTTATTTTAGGGGTAGTGCACCATGACTTAAAAGTAGGATCATGATCTATTTCAGTTTCTTTAATTGTATGTTTATGTATTTTCGGTTGTTTTTTACAGAATTAAGAACTCTGTGCATAAGCTTTTCTCTCAGTCATCTTCACTTTCAGTTCCTTGTATTCTCCTGCTTTCCTTTCTGTGGTAAAATAGACATTGTTTTCATTGTGTTATCTGCCATCAGTCTTATTAAAACTAACGGTTGGTATCAGAGCTTTCATCTTGCGGGATATCTGTGATCAAGTTGGAGAAGCCATGGATGCTGAAGCAAGTTTCTCACCAATTGCTCCACTGGTCTTTGATGGAGATAATTATCAAATTTGGGCAGTACGAATGGAGACGTACTTGGATGCTTTGGATCTATGGGAAGCTGTGGAAGAGGATTACGATATCCCAACCCTACCAAATAATCCTACCATTGCTCAGACTAAAGTACACAAGGAAAAGAAGACAGAAAAATCAAAGGCCAGGCATGTTTATTTGCTGTTGTATCGTCAACAGTTTTCACACGAATAATGTCTCTGAAAACTGCTAAAGAAGTATGGGATTATCTCAAGGAAGAGTATTCTAGAGATGAGAGAATAAACGGTATGCAAGTTTTAAACTTAATTAGGGAGTTTGAATTGAAAAAAATGAAGGAATTTGAAACAGTGAAGTCAGAAAGACTTCTAAAAATATTGCAAATAAGGTGAGGCTACTCGGCTCTACATTTTCAGACTCAAGAATTGTTGAGAAGATTCTTGTAACAGTTCCTGAAAGGTATGAAGAAGCAACAATTACGACCTTAGAAAATACAAAGGATTTGTCAAAGATTAGTTTGACAGAGTTGCTCAATTCCCTGAAAGCTCAAGTGCAAAGAAGACACGTGAGACAAGAGGCTATAACAAAAGGAGCTCTTGTCAATAAGCATCAGGTTAACAAAATTCCGAAGAAGGAAAAAAATAAGCAGTGTGTGAAGGAGAAACATCAGCCAACAGCAAAAGTAAGGGAGGAAGCGCAAAGAAAAGTTATCCTCCTTCTCAGCTCTGTGGAAGAAAAGGCCATCCACCATTCAAGTGTTGGAGGAGACCTGATGCTAAATGCGAGAAATGCAATAAGCTTGGACACGAAGCAGTGATTTGCAAGAATAAGGCCCCGCAGCAGGAAGGAAATGCTCAAGTTTCTGATCAAAAAGAAGAGGATCATCTTTTTGTTACAACATGCTTTTCAAGTAAGAGCTCAACAGATTCTTGGTTAATTGACAATGGTTGCACTAACCACATGACTCATGACGAGAGTTTATTCAAGGAGTTGAAGCCCACTGAAATTTCCAAGGTTCAGATAGGAAATGGAGATCACCTTCCTGTCAAAGAAATTGGAACCATAGCTATCAAGACGAGCACTGGCACTAAGAAAATTTCAGAGGTTCTAGAGGTTCTTTATGTTCCTGAAATTGATCAGAACTTGCTAAGCATAGGACATCTGATGGAAAAAGGATTTAGGATTTTCTTCGAAGATCATCACTGTCAAATCAGTGATACTATTGGAAATGAAATTTTCAGGGTGAAGATGAGAGGGAGGATTTTTTCCTTTGATCCAACAGAGAAAGAGCAACTAGCTTATTCCATGAAGGCAAGGTGTAACAGAAACCTGGCACAAGAGACTTGGCCATTGTCATCTACAAGCACTATTGTTGCTAAAGAAGGAAGATATGACAAGAGGGCTACCAACTCTAGTTAATCACTTGCCAAGTTGTCAAGCTTGTCAATTTGGTAAGCAGAATAGGAAGTCATTTCCTAAAGCAACATGGCGGACTTCTCAAAGGCTGCAACTGATTTACACAGATGTTGCAGGACCTCAAAGAACACCATCCCTTAATGGTAGTCTATGCTATGTTATATTCATTGACGATTATACAAGATTCTGCTGGATTTTTTTATGAAATATAAATCAGAAGTGGCTGGAATTTTCTTGAAGTTCAAAAAGATGGTGGAAAATCAAAGCGGTTGCAGAATCCAATCCCTGCGGTCTGACAATGGAAAAGAGTATAATTCTATTTTGTGAGGAAGCGGGTATTACTCATTAGCTTACTGCTCCATATACTCCGCAACAAAATGGAGTTAGTGAAAGGAGAAACAGATATATAATGGAAATGTCGCGTCGCGGTGCATGCTGCATGAAAAAGAGTTGCCGAAAAGTTTTTGGGCTGAGGCAGCTAATACGGCAGTATTTCTCCAAAATCGGCTTCCTACTAAAGCATTGCTGAATAAAACTCCATTCGAGGCCTGGAATGGATTCAAACCATCATTAAGATTCATTAAAGTATTTAGTTGTGTTTGTTTCTTTCATGTGCCACAGGTTAAAAGAGACAAACTTGACAAGAAGGCACTTCCTGGAACATTTGTGGGTTATAGCTCATCCTCCAAAGCCTACAAAGTATATAATCCACAAACAGGGAAAATGATTGTCAGTAGAGATGTGCACTTTGCTGAGGAAGAGAAATGGGACTGGAAGGACAATCAACTTTCAGTCAAAGCCTCGAAGGAGCAGGCATCTGATCACTGGAAAAATGAGTTGGTGGATGATCTTCCAATTAGAGGTACAAGACTACTCTCTCTACCAACAAAGTAATAAGGCAGTTTGTGAGCCTGCAGGGCATGATGAAGCACTTCAAGATAAAAAATGGAGAAACGCCATGGAGCAGGAGATGCTAATGATCAAGAAAAACAAAACTTGGGAGGTAGTTGACCGACCGAAAGATAGGAAGGTCATTGGAGTAAAATGGGTGTTTAGAACCAAGGTCAATTCTGATGGTTCTATCAATAAATACAAGGTTAGGCTTGTTGTCAAGGGATATGCCCAAATAGTTGGTGTTGATTACTCGGACACCTTTGCTCCAGTAGCTCGATTGGATACCATTAGATTGTTGCTAGCAATAGCAGCACAATAGGGCTGGAAAGTGTTCCAGCTAGATGTGAAATCTGCCTTTTTAAATGGTGTACTACTGGAAGAAATCTATGTAGAGCAGCCCGAGGGTTTCTTTGAGCAAGGAAAAGAAGAAAAAGTGTCTGCTTAAAAAGGCTCTTTATGGCTTAAAACAAGCTCCAAGAGCTTGGTATAGCAGGATTGATGATCACTTGTTAAGTTTGGCGTTTGTATGAAGTGTATGTCAAGTCACTCTTTATGTCAAACATAAAGGAACTGATCTTCTCATTGTTTCCCTTTATGTTGATGATCTCTTGGAGACAGGAAACAATGTGTGGCTGGTTGAAGAGTTTAAGAAGGAAATGATGCAAGTCTTTGAAATGACAGACTTGGGGCTAATGCCATACTTTTTGGGAATGGAAATCAAACAAGGCTGTGATGAAATTTTTATCTGCCAAAAGAAGTATGCAGGAGAGATACTTAAGAAATTCCATATGGAAAATTGCAAGGCAACAACCACACCAATGAATCCAAAGGAGAAGTTAAGCAAAGAGGATGGAACCGATCAAATTGATGAAGCAAATTTTAGAAGCTTGATTGGATGTTTGATGTATCTCACTACTACAAGGCCGGATATTCTATTTGTTGTAAGTCTTTTATCTAGATTTATGCATTGTGCTACTGAAATGCATTTGCGAGCAGCGAAAAGAATTATAAGATACATTAAAGGTACTGTTGAATATGGTGTCAAATTCAAAAAGTGTGAGAATTTCAAGATGTATGGATTCTCAGACAGTGATTGGGCAGGATCCATTAACGACATGAAAAGTACATCAGGATATTGTTTCAGTCTGGGATCAGGGATTTTCTCTTGGTGTTCAAAAAAGCAGGAAACTGTGGCACAATCCACGGCAGAGGCTGAATTCATTGTTGCAACTGCAACAGTAAATCAAACCTTATGGCTGAGAAAAATATTTTCTGATTTGCAGATGGAGAAAAAAGTTAATACTGAGGTTCATGTTGATAATCAAGCTGCAATAGCCATTTCGCATAATCGGGTGTTCTGTGGGAAGACTAAACACTTCAACATCAAGCTTCTTTTCTTGAGGGACGTGCAGAAAAAAGGAGAAGTGATTCTTGTTTATTGCAAATCTGAAAACCAGCTAGCTAGCAGATGTATTTACGAAATCCCTTCCTGTCAGCAAGTTCGAGTTCCTAAGGCAACTACTTGGAATTTGCAGCTCCTAATGCAAGGAGGAGTATTAGTTAGTTGCTTTAGGACTGCAGTGTCTTTCTAAGTTTCCTGTATTTCTCTTTTAGTTATTTTAGGGGTAGTTACCATGTTAGCACCATGACTTAAAAGTAGGACCATGATCTATTTCAGTTTCTTTAATTGTATGTTTATGTATTTTCGGTTGTTTTTTACAGAATTAAGAACTCTCTGCATAAGTTTTTCTCTCAGCCATCTTCACTTTCAGTTGCTTGTATTCTCCTGCTTTCTTTTCTGTAGCAAACTAGACATTGTCTTCATTGTGTTATCTGCCATCAGTCTTATTAAAACTTACAGAAACATACGATGTTGCTATAGCATCTTCCCTATTGTGCAACTGCACCACATTCATAGAGTTTCATGGAGATGCTCAACTCTTGATAATTCCATGAATGATCTATTAAGACCAACAAAATCAGAATTTTACATATCCTAAATGAGGCATCAGAGAGGTCTTGATCAAAAAGTATTAGTCTAGGGTAGGCCTATAAAGTTTCCTCCTTTTTAAACTGATAAAGTAGTACAAAGATAAATTTAAATGGAGAAACATGGTCAGTGAGGATTCATATAGACAACCCCAACTTGTTTGGAACTCCTTCACTATTTTCAAGTCTTACTCTTAAAAAGAATGTTCGATGACCAAAATTCATATATAAAGGAGGTGGATCGCCAAATTTTGTACTTCAGAAGAAATGAAGAAACATATTGATTATGATCAAGAGCTCTTACATTCAGTGTGCACATTGTGAATACCAAATAAGCCTACAAAAGAGCTGCAGTGGAAATGTCCATATGATAGAGAACACTTACGTTCCATGACCATCACCATCAAAAGGAGAAGCAAAGTCCTTAGTTGCATTAAATATTCCCCTGGTTATAGCAGATGCTGCAAAATGACGGGCACCAACAAGTTTCCTGTTGCAAGATCCGGATGGAAAATCCACAGTGACCTCACAAATGCCAGAGAAGTGCTCAGGAACAGGATATGTTTGCTTAGGTGACTTATCATTGAAGCTGGGGTGTGTAGGATCAATTCCAGTGTCAATGAAACCAATTACAATGCCTACCCCAGCAGTTTCATATCCACCTTCTTGAGCCCATGCCCCACGAGGTAGACCTAGAAATTGTGGTGTATGTGTGGTTGCAGTCTTAACTGAGAAATCTAAAACAATATTTGACACCTCTCTCCTCCTTGCAAGCTTGAATGCCTTCAAATTGATTAAATGCATGTTCACATAAGAAATGACGATGATCAAAAGTCACAAAAAACAATGTAATGACTTAACTATGTATGGCATGTAAAAGAAAATTCTAATTTCGCCATACCTGCTGGGGTGTTACAAGCACAGCAAATCCATTGATCAAGTAGTGGTAGCTGTATACTTTTAGATACGTTTCTCCTCTTAACACCCTCCTCAATAAGGAATCATGCATTTGAGAAACGTAGGAACCATTCATGCGATCTATATGTGAAATATTGCTGATTCAGAAAACAGTTATCAGTAATATGACTGAAGAAGTTAACTTTTCACTTTCAAATAGATACACTATAAAACAAAACAGAGAGGAACAAAAACTCGAACTGTCTAATGCAAGAATCTGTTATGACAACGTAATACGAATAGCCCAGAGTGTGATAGTTAGACAAATCTAAAACTTTCTTATTAAACTGACTTTTTGGATAGTGGGATACACAGCTCCAAGAATCTAGCTACTAAAAGAGTAAAGTCCTCATGTAATTAATTAAGCTTCATTCCATGAGAGTCCTTATGTTATAATGCATTGCTTCTCATTCTCAATCAGTCAAAACACTAAAATACATAAACACAATCAGATAAGTTTCCCTCCTTCTAACATACTACGATCTACAATTTCAAACACTTAAATAATTAGAAATGCTAGAAGACAAGTGGAACTTCAAAGCCACTAAAAGACTTCAACTTTACACATGCCCCAGTTACAACTAAAATAATACTGTAGCAGAAATTAAACAAACGAAAGTGGGCTAACCACAAAAAAAACCATTCATCTAGAGCAACATTGAACTATAGAGGAGATTTATGAATGTAACAACTACTACGCTTCAATCCCAAAATAGTTGTATGAATTCTTAACATGACACTATATATCCACTTAAAAACAATACCTTGGTTTGTCAAATCTATTAACTCTCTGTGACCCACCATTTCTTGAGTGGTATTGATTCTTCAAGTTGAGTTCTTCATTAAAATGAGCTTTTTTCAGGGTCACAATATACACTGCAGTAGCTGAATCAGCAGCATTCTCTAGAGAGCATCCACAACCCACAAAAATCCCCAAAAAAATTGCCCCCACCAAGAATCTGAAGCTGACAGACCCCTCCATTTTCAGCAGGTGAAAAGTCCACCCATTTGCTTCTTCAAGAACCCCCAATAAGAAATATACAAGAATGTGTTAAGCTAAGATAAAGGATACAAAGCAAATGAGAGTTTGTTGGCTTCTTTATGCTGAAGAGAGAGAGAACTGCATTTAATTAGCTGAAGAAGCAACTTTCTTGGGTTGTGTGCATATGAACCTATAAAATTTCCTATACTTTTTGAATAAAAGAGCGCATATGGAAAAATCAAACTTTGTTTTTTTCCTTTTTATGCTGTTGGATTTATTAGCATGTCTTCATTTGTTATAACGGTTATATTTATCAATCAACAATAATTTTCTGTCTCCTTTCTTATGGTCAACACTATCTTATGAAAGAAGCTTGGGGATTTATGAAAATAAATAAATGACTAAGTTTGGTATCTTGTTTTGATGTGTAATTTAAATTACTTAAGTTATATTCTTTCTCTACAAGTAATAAAAATTATCAATTTTTTTCTTAATTTTTATACAATCTTACCAAATAAAAAAATCATAGTTTCTATGAAATTTCACCGAAAGACTTTTGAACATAAAGAGGAATTTCTTGAACTTGAAATCTTCATCTTTCTTTTTCAACTTTTGAGGGAAAGGTGAGGGGAATTTTTTATGTAGGCCAAGAAACGGTGGAATTTCATCATTTTTTCCACTTTCACCCCCTTCAACATTCAAAGGCACATTTCTATCAATTTCACATTGACCAATACCGATTCATAAATTTTCACCCCATCGGAATAAGACTCCTCAACTTTGATTTTTGCTTGTCACCAACCCCAAGTGTCTCATCTTCTTTTTGTACCTCTCTCCCAATCATTTTGCCACTCCTTGTAACAATAGTCATGCAATGGGTATTTTTATTTTTCATATTCATCATGCTATCACTTAGAAGACTTCTCTTTTGTCTTGAATTTAAATAGGCAAAAATTTGGTTCATTTTAGACTCAAGTTGTTTAATGAAAATAGAATGGAAAGTGGCCGTTTGGTTGAAAGAAGAGAACTCACTCTTCATTTCTTTAAAAGTTTCGTCTGAACCTTCAACCTTATTAAGAATTTGGGAAAACATATCTTTGTTCGATAACTCTTAGGGTCAGCATTGGAATCTTTAGGCTTAGGTCGATCATAGGGAGGTGCATAATGATTCATCTCGTTTTCTCTATTCCGCTAACCATTGTTGCAATACACCATTCTCTATCAGGATCCCTCCAAGTTCCATCTCTTTCTTTGTTTCTCCACTCACTATTTCTATCCTTATTCCAACCTTGATCCTCGTCTTTCCTTTAGAGAACTCCCGGGTTGATTTTCTAAAAAACTTGACCTTTTCATTATACATATTGTCAAAATCATCATCTTCATAGACTCAATTCCCCTTTGCAACCACATCATTAACACATTTAGAATCCACACCCATGACATGCTTAGTCACGAGTTTTATTTGAGTCATCATTTTTGTCATATTTGTATCTCATTCTTCATCTTTGAACCTTTTTCCTTGGTACTCAGGGAGAAGGAGGTAACACCCTTTTCCACCTCAGCCTCCTGAATATGTCAAACTCGATTCATTCTAGTCATTCTATAAAGAAAAGCAATGAAAATTACCAAAGTTTGTCTTATGAGAGAACCATCTTCAAGATTATCCGCAACTACTTTGTTCAATAGGTCAAGAGAACGGTTGAAGCAAAATCTTTTTAATTGAAGTCATCATTTATGAAGAGTTTCACCACACTTTTGGTGGAAGTTAGTGATCTCGTCTCGAAGTTGAAGCATCTGAGAGGGTGGAAAGAACCTATCTGGAAAAGTTTTTGTGAGCTCAATCCAAGAAGTGACAAATCCTTTCGTTATTTCTCACAACCAAGTAGTAGCTTCTCCAAATAAGGAAAAAAAGGAACAACCTCATTCAAATAGACTTTTGAGTTATGTCGGCAATATTGAATAGACTACACACATCAATAAAGTTGTTGAGGTGATTGTGTGCATCCTTGTGAGCTTGCCCACCGACGAGGCACTTCTTTTGAGGCAAGTGTAACATGGTGTTTGTCACATAGAAGATGACATTACCTACCTTAGAGGGTAGGAAAATAGCACTAGCACATCCCACCTCTCCCAAATAATCTTCATCGATGAACTGTTTTTCATAATTAGTAGTTTTACTACGATGAACACTCATGTTTTCACCTATATCAAACATACACATAGCAAACAAGGTAAAGATAAACAATGGCAAATGATGAGTGAATTATAATACTTTAATACGAGAATTATATTCATCATTCCCCAGAAACAATGTCATTTATATAACACTCATCTATTCTTCACAAAATAATATGTAGGTGATCGTATGCAATATTTAATCAATCTAGAAGTTGAGATTGATCCCACAAAGAATGGACAAATACAATTCACTCTATATTGTGTTCAAATCTGTAGTGATTCACACAACGATAAAATTGCATAAAAGTAAATAGAGGGTTTTAAATGTGAACATTGTATTATAATAATTTAATGCTTATTTTAATCGATTGAATGCAACTTAACAAAATTGATATTTTATGCAAATATTTAAGGTTCCTAGGGATATGCTAGCATGGGTTATAATCAAGTAACTGGATGATTAATTTTGCGTAATTTAGTTGAAAAATATTAGGTAAGCTAGATTAAAAATATCACATGAACTTTCTCAAACCCAATATTTAATCAATACAAAACAATCTATTAGTTTGATTTAAACAAACTATTTCTTGATCTATTATTAAATGAATAAAATTGAGTAACGTCAACTGAATCTTCTCACTCTTATACTCTCTTGCAAGCAACATAAGAAATCTATAGTAATTAGAGTTTTCAACCTCTAATCATAGATGAAATCATTAAGAAAGTAGCTTAACCCAATTCAAATTAATATTGAAGAAATAATTAATTAATATCCAATCCCAAATTAATCATTCATACAGAGCACACCCTTAAAAATGAGGATCCCAAATTAATCATTCATACAGAGCACACCCTTAAAAATGAGGTATTAGCTTGACATAACTAAAGAAAAAGTAATATTACCAAGTTATTCAGTTATAATAGCCTGAATTCAGTTGTCTAGGAAGGAATTTACACTCCAAATGTAAAAAACATGAGAATTCTCCTCCAGGATTAAGCATTTCTTCCATAAGTTCTCCTTAATTCCCAAAAACTTTGGAGAAAGTTCTAAAATCTTAAAAGTATCTATTTCTCGTTACAAAATTTTATTTATATACGAGGTAAAATATTTACAAAACTTTCATTGATGTCACTTTGTCAATCTAGATCGAGCTTGCCGAAGAATCTGATGATGTGCCAAACTCATCTTTCACTTTGTCGCTTTGCATGCTTTTGCTTTTTTTTTCAGGCGACATTAAAATTAGGTAATGGATTATTTCTTCGCCAAACAATTCATGATGCGCCAAGTGGACATTGATATCACCAATCTTGATGAATAGCAGTGGGTGTAACTATTAATTTTGGCGAACCTCCGGTAGTTTGGCGATGCGCCAAACTCCTTAGGTGATGGAGCTTTTTGACTTTGATAGTTTCTTTCCTCTTTTACCCTCTTTTCATTCTTTTTTATGCTTACATGTATATGTGACATTGAAATCTGAAATACAAGTAAAATTCATTAGAAATTATACTAATTTTCATTGAGGACATCATTTTCATATTAAAAATAGGCTAAATGAGTAGTAAAATCATGCCTCATATTGTAACATAATAGTAGCTAGTGGGTTTGGGACTTTTCAACCCCATCTTCTTGAACAGTGATGAGAGAATCAGATTATATTATCTCCCAAGTTACAAAGTGTTTTGGCTATTACATATTTTCTAATGGAAATTTCAATAAGGAAACTTTCTAGGTCCTATAGCTTTTTTGGCAATTTGTTTTGAATCCAAGACGAGCACTACTCTATCATAATTAGTATCATATACTTTGTTAGCCTTCTATTGTTAGACACTATATTGTTTAGATACCTTGAATATTGGTGAGTGCCCTATAACATATCACTAAGATGGATTCTAATGTTTATCCTATTTAATAGATCAAAGAAATTTGAAAATGCTATCTCTTCTTTTTTCTTCTTTTACCTCGGTAGGAATGAGGAATGAGTTCTAGCAGCTACCGGTGTAGGTTGCTTCACTCCTTCTTCTAGACCCTCAATAATTTATTGTCACACTCTGGGTATATACTCTAGGTGTGGTTGGGACTCGGAAATCATTGATGATCACAAGTGAACCCTAAGCCTAACTGACTACTTGGCAGAAGACTAAACATATACATGCGGAACTTCAATGATGAGCATTAAAAAAAAACACTTAACTAAATTTCATGCTCTGTCTGAAAATACTAAATATAGATAATGAAAATTTTCAACACATCTTGAAGGAAATACTGAAAGTAGGTGCCCGAACAAGACCCACAACTACCTCAAAAGTACTAACTGACTAATAGTACTAATCGATATAATGAATTGAGTCCCCCAAAAGAAAAGAGGTCTCACCAAAGGTTGACGAGGTAATGATCTCAATGGAGCGCATTATAAAATGATACAACATTGAAAGACATCAGTACATGAAATATATGATTTGTAATAAATTTGAATGAAATAGTATATGAGTTGAAAGAATACTGAAAATAACTTGATTGAAAGTAAAATATGCAATGTAATAAGACAAGTAAAGCTTTGTGTCTGAGTAAAGTAATGCGTATCAGTTTCTAAAATAGTATTTCATTTTTCTTAGGGATTTTCTCTAATTGACTACCATCATTATGAGCCTCATGATGAAACGTCTAGCCACATTTCCAAGGTCATCATATACCTTGCCTGAGTATAGGACAACAAAAATGAACTTATGGATCCATCTCTAAGCTCTTATCAAGGCCGGGTAAGGAGTAATTTGAACCAATGACACGATCCTATTACGATAGCGAGTAGTTTATGGGGTTTGAGTTATTTTAACTCTTATCCAAATTGGTGCTCAGTACTACTCCCAAAATGTGCATTAATGCTCATAATAATATTTGTCTTGAGTTAATACTCAAAAGTACTTTAAGGAATACTGATCCTTACTTTTAACTGGCAGAAACTGCTTCCTCAAACTGATTATGCTTTCTTAAAAAAGTCATATTTTTATTGTGAAAATAATACATTTTATACACATAGTGCTTCGTAAAATTCTTCTCAGATGGAAACTTAAAATACTTGAACTTACTTCAATTCAATAGTCGATGCACAAAAGTAATTATGCAAAAGCTTTCAATAATTCTTAACTAAATAGGATTCATGTGATAAACTAAGCATGAGCAACAATTCAAGAATTAAAATACATGAATAACCATAATTTCAATGGTAAGAATCAGAATTCAATAACAAGGAATAAAGGTCAATTTAAAATTCATGAAAACTTTGGTAGAAACACTAGATTTGATTCTTACTGATTGAATTTTAGATAAAGGGTGTCATGATGAACTTAGTCCATCACTATGAGTAGCCTTATATACCTTGAATCACTCTAATTTAAACTCTAACTTTGAAGAGGAACCTCGAAGTCCATTCTTGAACTTTAGGATGAATTCTTATTTCCGCTTGGTATTGTAGATAAAGGAGATGAGAGAATTTGAGAGAAAAAAACCCTAGTTCATTCAAGATGAATTTTATTATGACCCACCAACTTAAATTAATAATTAGAGCATCTTAAAAATCTAAACCCTCAAAAATTGGCTTGGCACAGTACGCCCATGCTATAGGCCATGTGGAGCGCATGACCAATTTTTGAAAATATTAAGGTTGCTGGAAAATTATCTTGGCATGGTGCGCCCATGTGGAGCATATTACCACTTCAAAAATAACGAGGCTACAAGATATTTAGCTTGGTACAGTGCGCCCACGCTACTGGCCACGCAAAGCGCCCACATTGTGGGCCAAGAGAAGAGCACAACCAATTTGACGTCCCTCAAGTAAAATGTAAGTAACTCTTTGCTCAAGATTCGGATTGTTAAAAGGTCATTGACGTTGGAAATAATAGTTGTAGAGCTTTAACATGACAGGTATAGGTCATGTAGTTATTTATATGATGAAAGCTATAGTTGTTTGAAGTTGAACCTTACTTGAACTAATGAAAAAAACTTAGCTGGTAGAATGGTTTTGAACTTAGCTTAGTGTTAGAGGTCTGTTGCGTCTAAACACACATGCAAGTACGTGATCATGCAAGTAATAAAGTAGCTCTTTTTAAGAACTGGATGTCATACCAACTATAACACTCGAAAAACTAGTAAGTTAGACTAGAGCCTTACGTAAGGGTTCTAGAGCTTTACGTGAGTGTTAGAGTTGTAGAAATGACCTCCAGTATTTGGAGTGAAGGGTTTAGGGGTTAAACGTCAAGGTAAGACTCCCCAAGGACCAACCAAGGGTCCTTGAGGAGGACCTTTAAAACCACCTAAAATCTGCCAAAAAGACATCCCACCCACAATTGGGGACCCATGCCCCGTAAGGGGATCCACGCCTCGTGGATCGAGTAGTGGGTCAAGACCCCAAAAGGGGAGCCGCAGGAATCCACCCACAGAGGACCAGCACCACCCATGGGTCCACCAATGGCCCGTGGGTCAGGGTATTGTGGGTAAGGCGGCCTTGTCCTTAGGCAGTTTAAGTTGGAGGGTTAGGGAAGTTTCTAGAATTAATTAGTTAAAAAGTGGTGTCGTTTTATGAGTAATTAGACCACCTATATAAAGCTATTAGACCATTAATTAAGGGATTCCAAATCATTATTTCAATTCACCCAAAAAAACCCAATTTCCTCTAAGAAAAGAAGAAGAAGAAGAAGAGCAAGTTAGGGCAAATTCCTCCATTATTGCAAGCATTTTGAGGGCTTTATAATCAAGGTATGATAGCTTATTCATCCATGGATTCTTCCATTCATGGAGCCCCTTAGATTTCCGCCAATTGTGAAGATGAAATCCCCAATTCAAGTTAGGGTTCCTTCCAATATTGTGGGTTAAGTTAAGTATGATTCCAATTGAGTGGATAGTAATTGTTTATGATTGATATAGTATTGAATCATGCTATTATGATGATATTATATGTTTTCCATGGCTAACCCTAGTTTAATTGATGAAATTGAAGTAATGTGGGTTTATGCCTTAAAAAGGGAAATTGAAGACTTAGAGATAATCTTCTAGAATTGATGATGTCTATAGTAATTTTTCAAGAATAAAAGCAAGTAGACATGAATTGAATTAGATTATAGTATATATGATGGATCATGACTAGTAAAGCTTGAAGTTGAACCTTTATGATGATTTATGACTAGAATTGCTTAAAAATGAAGTATGTGATTAGAATGCCTTGAAGTCTAGGTATGAATGATGATTGTAAGAAGTAAAAGCTTTGAGTGTAAGGCTTGTAGTAATGAATGTTGATCACTAGAGTTTTGAGAGTAAAGCCAATGTGATGAATTATATATGTTAAGGCTTTAAGAGTGAACCTTGCATGATAATGGTAGATTATTAGATAGAATTGTTGTGGAAATACTTTACCTACCTAATCTACCTCATGAATGTTTGAATGCATAAAGTGATAGAATCACACGAGTTAGGACGATATCCATGTCTAGTGCTTGAGCCCTAGGGTGATGATTGAAAGTGAGCTTTGAACCTCAAGGAGGTGAAGAATGAAATTATGCTTGTAGTAATTGAACTACTTGAATTATGATTATATCCATGTCTAATGTAGTCATTCTAGATGTCTGGATTTGATATGAGCTTTGACCTTAAAAGGGAAAGATATGATATTATACATGTTTTATGAAGTTTAGTACATGCTTTAAAAACACTTTGAGAGTAAAGTGAATATGCTCATGATCTCGTTGTTGTGTTGTTGAAAGGTTATTCTCATATACACACTTATGCATGAATATGATCTGATGTGAAAGTTTGTCACATGTAGTGATTCTAAGGTCGGAAGACTAGTCTCCCCTATTGAATCTATGAGCTTTAGTATAAGTTATGTTGGATTGAATGTCAAGACATTCTTCTAGAAATATGAACTTAAGTCAAGAGTTAATATAAATTCAATGAGAATTAAGCTTAGCACCGAATGGATATTAATATGAGCTAGATGTCTTCATGTTAGTAGAGGTCTGGTTTCTAGTAGTAGTCTCTTGAGATGGGAGCCCTCACGTTAGTAGAGGTCGGGTTCCTATGAGTAATCTCGTGGGATGGAAGCCCTTACTATAGTAGAGGTCGGGTTTCTAGTAGCCATCCCCTAATCCCATAAACTACGTGCCCTCGTAGGTAACTTAGATAATGGATCCACCTAAGCTAAGATTATGGTTCTACCTTAGGCAAGTAGAGCAACCCCTTTTCGGTGTGGGGGTAGACACTAGATTCCATGTTAAGCTGACATGGTCTATGTCGGTTAAGGCTAATTCCCATAATAAGAATATGAATTATGAACTATGGTTACTCGAAGCTTTACTTAGTATAGTTGAGATTATGGGGTCTTATCCATGCATTGCACAAGTATGACTTGAACCTACTTATGAGATGTTCCTATTATGATATGAAGGACTAAGGGTTAACTAATGCTTATATGATGTTTCATGAAGTATCTCTTATGATTATGGCATATGACTTATGTGGACTAACCCTTGTGTTATGCTTTTATGGTATTATACTAGCTATCATATTTAGTACATTTTGTACTATTGCATATTCTTTCCTACATTCTCATCAAATATAAGGTTCGGTGATTTTAAGTTTCATTCTTGAGGATAAGTCTCTAGAAGTGCAAGGAGTTGAAGACTTGGTGAGTCCTCATAGCATCGAGGATTGATCAACTTTCTTTTATAGCTTTCTTTTTATGTGTTAGACTATTGCATGAGCTATGTCCCAAGAGTTATTCAAAGTTGTACTAGATGGTTTGAGACAAAGAGTTATAGACTTTCGAGAGTTTTTATGAAAGACTTCGATTGTGTGGAAAAATGTTTTAAATTTCTGCACTTTTCTATTATCTCATGTTATATTTAGGGTGTACCCCTAGGTCGTGACACCAACAGAGACTTAAGATTAGATTATATTTGATTTTTCCAATAACTATAATTTAAAGCAAGTGTTTCCATAAAGGTTGATGAATAGGTTGATGAATGACTCTAAATTATCGATTATTGAAAATAAACTAAATTATCTAATATGATTCAATTTCAAGTTGGAGTTAAAACAATTACTTACGAAATTTCAGGGATGTAGCCAACTTTGAATTCATGTATATCATATTCTTTAATGGACGTCAACTAGTTATCAAATCATCGATTTACAAGGTTAAATGTATGATTATGGTCACCCGACATCCAATTGCCTACTGTAATTGGTAGTCTAACTACATCATGAGCGAGGATAGACTAAACTGATTACCGAGCATTATGTTTTCATCATGTGTATCAACTAAGAAAGGTTTTTAGGTATATTCCTATCCTAGATACAAATCAACCCTAATTTTAGAGAAGATCATGCTCCTTTTTTCATACGTTTTATCCTCATGTTCCTCTCCCGAGTTCAATTCGAATAATAAGTTTATTTCAATGGTTGTTCGTCAGGAAATACTAAATTTAGAACCAAATAGTAATTCATGTGTTAGCCAATTTCAATCTATAAAATTCAATAATATACAATCATCATGTAGACACAACCCCAGAACAAGAGAATTTAGCTACTCATAATGCGAATCTCAATCTTCAAGTATTTAATAAACATAAGACAAATTGATAGATGTAAAGAGTAGGAATGAACCCTAAAATAGAAAAAATAGTTCTTAAAGTCGTCTTTCTCCAAAGCCAGAAAAAGAATAATTAAAATAATAAATCTGAGTCTATATATAGTTTGGGAAAAGTTGGCAGAAAATTAGACTCAGGTCCGCGACGCGCCAATGTTTTATGAATTCTTCTTTTCTTGAACTCCTCCTCTCCGCGACGCAGAGAGGATACACAGTCTTTTGCCTCAACATCATCAATGTGAAAAATAATTAATTCCCTCTCCGCAACGTGGAGAGGATAGAAAACATAGTTTTTCTCCCTTTGAACTTCATTTTATCCTTAAACACTTTATCGCTTGTGTTTTTGTGCTTGAATCGTACTGCCACTTTTGTGCCCTTTTTCTCTTGTTACCCAACCTATAAGGACTATTCACATTGATTACTCATAATGTAATAACATGACTTAAACACTATCACTAACACAAGAGTTTGTCCTCAAACTTGGCTAAAACATGAGTGTTATTTGGCTCCTAGGCATATAAATATGCCCAAGATCACCACCCCACACTTAGAGCTTTATTCGTCCTTGAAAGATTCACATGCCTACCCCCTAGATCTAGACTCACTATAAATGGCATTTTTTTGCTTCAATTTTCTTACTTTCAGGAATTTTTTTATCAATCCACAATAAGCATGTCTGCATACACATTTGGCCTTGGCCAAATATAGACACCACATGAATTCTAGTATTGACTCAACAAATTTTAGCAACTCAAACATTAAGCTTCATGCAAGCCATCAGATGTCACTTATCCTTCATCAAACAAGTACCCTCATAAGAAGAATTAGTGCAAACACTCAACTTACAAGATTTGGTATAAAGTATGGACTTCGTATCAAAGAGAAACTCTCATACTCATAAAGAACATTTCACATATATGCACCTAGAACCATTGGCTTGTCCATTGTGTATATCTCCACTAATTAAGCATGCCTTGAAAGTAATCATTTAGGACTTTCACGGGTTGTAATGTAGGCTAGGGGACGGATAGGAAAACTATATAATAGTGACTCACACTTCCCTAAGCATTATGTAGGTTTTAGACTTCCTCACCTCTTTATTTCCTTCTCTTTATTTTCCGCCTTCTCCTTAACAATCATGTCACAAGTAACTCGCATCATTTCAAGAATACCCCAAAAATCTTTATTACGTTTGATTTGTTTTTTTTTGTTTCATATATAGGGGGCTCATTCTTTCAATGAGGGCTTTTAATCACCTTACAACTATCAGTGGTCACCTTTTTATCACTAAACCATCTATTGACTTTCAATTCTACCAAGTCCAATCAGTCTATTCTACAATGCTTAGGAAAGCAGAGTGCAAACAAATAGGGATTCAATAAAATAGTTCAAGTAAAATTGAGGCTACCAACAAAAGGCTACGGGCTCAAAAAGGCTACTAGTGATTTTATATTTGATAAGGCTAAAATTATGAAAAAATCAAAGGAGGCCTATTATCGTCTCTTAAACAAAGCAATACTTTTTATTTCGCTTCAATAACATGCATGACAAGTTCTAGACTAAGATGCAAAACATGGAATATACAATGTCTCACCACACATGGCAGAAGTTCAATTCGGTAACCTTTTTCATAAAGCCCAACAATAATGCAAAAGTTCAAAGTAAGCTTAAGTTGCAGTTTCAAGTCAAACACAAGAGTTCAAAGGCATCCAAGCATATTCACCCATATGCTTTCATACAAAAATTTCCTCCCAAATTTTCAAATTTAGCACAAACACCATACCTACAGACTCAATGGCAAAAATTACCCTTAAGACGGTCGTCATCCATCTATTATAGGACAATGTGACTCAAGTGCGACGATTAACTCAATCCTAAGAATAAAATCTTTTTGTATTTTGTACGGTTTAAAGGGACTACCCTTGTTCAAAGAGTCGAAAAAAAACTCCAAGGAACCTGAAACGAAAAGAAATAAAACAAATAACTACAATTCATCAACTATTATATGCATCAGAGATGGACATACACCCCACCCCACACTTCAAAACAAGCACTGCCCTCAGTGGTACAAAATATTAGAATCACCAATACTAAGGTAAGGTGAAGAAATCTCTGATCATTCCTTCATGAAATCAACACCATTTGCCTCATCCACGATCTGAAGTGGGTCCACATCCTTCGTATCGGATCCAGTGCAAAGCCTATCCTCATCTATGAGCACATCATCATCCACGAGCTTAAAGAACTTAGGTCCGATACCAAGTACCGCCTATGCATGCGCATTCGATGTATATTTGTTTTCCACCTCCATAAGCTGCTCCCGAGTCGAGGCTCTATATCCATTCTTATTTCACAGCATCTCCGGCCCATACATGTGTGCCATGATCATCTCATTGCGTTGGTGCCTCTCCGCAGTAGTGAGGGTAAGATCATAATCAGTGTTTGGCTCTTTAGTCTTTGTAGCATCCATTGACACAACAAAGAATGATGGTCTCTGTAACACCTCGAATTCGAAAATAAGAGAAAAATGTAGTTTTTGGGCTGGTATTTGTGTCTACGGGTCGTAGATGGAAATCGTAGGAAGTGTAAAAATAATTTTTTTTGAAACAAGTACAAGTATCATTTTTACTGTTCATCAGGACGACTTGTCATTTCATGTACGAGTCGTAGATATGTCTCGTAGGTGACCCCTAAATTTAATGAATTTTCAAAGCTTAAAGTTGGTTTCTAAGGTTAGCATGTATGGTTTGTATAAAGACCTATGAGCCATACGTAGGGTTCCATCAAAGTTGATTAACATTTGAAGTCCCAGTAACCTATCACGGTTAACCAGTATGGTCTGTAAAAGGACTTACGGCCTTCTACGGAGCGTAGACGGGCTCAAAGTTATTTTATAGGAGCTTTTGGGTCTTTTCCTAATTAGTTTAACCTAATACTATGTCGTTTTACCTTCTACCTAAACCCTATAACGGTTTTAATCCCAAAATTAACAATTTTTCAACTCATTCTTCAATTTTTACAAGTGAGATTCTCCAATTGTAGTTAGAGTTTTATTCAATCTTCATGGGTTCTTTTCAATTATGATCTAATTGATTATTTTCTATCTTTTTTATAAATAAATTGAAGTAATTACATATTTTTAAGTTGAATTCACATGAACCCATGCATAATCCATGAAGATATGCATGTTTCTTTATAAAACTATATAGATGATTTAAGGTTGATTTGATATTAAAGCATTGATGTTATTGTTGTTGTTGTTGTGAAAGAATTTCTCACCTACTACTCAAAACATGATTGTGAAAGGTTTATCACAAAAAGGATTCATTAGGTTGAAAGGTTTTCTCCCCTAAGTGAATCAAGATCAATGAGCTATTTTGAATGAACTCTAGCTTGAATTGACTACTTAATTGTTCCCTTACATGAATAATAAAATGAATATGATGAATGACTATTTCGTGGGATTTATGCTTAGAACAAGCGGTGATTACCCAGGTCATTTAACTATGTGACACTATAGGTTTGTCTTAGATAGACATTAGCTAGTTAATCCACTTTAGCTCAAGTTTATGGTACTAACCTTGGCAAGTAAGGACATCTCTTTTCAGTGTGGAATAGACAACATATTCCATGTTATAGGACACATGGTCTATGTCGGTTAAAAGCAAACTTCCCACAACTATGAACTAAGGTTACTTTCTAAAGTATCTTATAAGTGTTTTTCTGTGATATTTAGCATTCATTGACCATGATTATGACTTATGTTTTCTAACATGGTACTTTATGATTTATCTTGGTCATTGCATGTCATATAAAGTCCTTTTAGCATTATTTCATAACTCTTATGCATTACTATCATACTTGGTACATTCTATGTACTGACGCATACTTGTGCCTACATTGTTTCACTAATGTAGGGTCAGACGGTTCTATTCCCCATAATTATGGCTAGTGATCCCTCATAGGCATTGAAGATTGGTGAGTACTCATGCTCCAAGAACCGAGACTCTTTTGTTGCTTTTATGTCATTTCCATTTCAAAATTTGTATGTGATGTATGGGTTAAGTCCCAATCACTTCCATGATGTAATAGATGACTTTGACACTTATGTTTAGACTTCCACTTTGGTCAAACTCTTTTGTATGAAGTTTTATCTCTTGAACTTTTTACTTATATTATCTAGTTGATGTAAGCTAAGTGGCTTGTGTAGGCCTCTCAGTGTTGTATATGTCATGTTACGCCTAGGGTCTACTTTAGGTCATGACAAACTCCTTAGGAACACCTACAGTTTGACAAAATGGGTTATAAGACCCCCAAAAACATACCTACAACCTCGATGCACACGAGCCTTCCTCATAGAAGATTGGAGCACCGCGCCATTTTTCTACTCAATGCTTGTCATCAGGGAACAACCTTAACACACTCTATCACGAGTGATGTCTATGTAATGCAACCCGAGATTAAGCAGTTCATCACAATCTTCAACCACACTCAAGATTCCCCTAGTCATATGAGTATGCGGATGTGACTGATGAAACCTCTTGGAATTGTGCTTTGTCCAGCGCACCATATACTTGGGCCCCCAAATGATCAGTGTCAGTCATGCCCAGAATATTATCCAAGACCGCCCGATATGAGAGCAACAAAACCCCTCTCACCTTCACAAAATGAGATAGTTGCCCAATTAAAATAAAACTCACGGACCACATGCAAGTTGCACTCTGCCGGCTCAGCAAAAATAAACTCCATGTAGAATTCTTAAATCCTCTCCATGATTCGAGAAAAGTCTCTGACTATATTGTCATGCTCAATACATACACCAGAGAAGTATCTACCTTCCGTGTGCTTCTTCCACCATCTTTGCCCCTCTTTGACTATTGCGTTCAAGCCAAAATTGAGTGTTTGCGCACGAGGGACTACTAGTGTGGGAAGGACATTCCCCCACTCTAAACTTTCTTTCTGTGGCTCAAAGACTCTACCCCTTTAATTGGGAGTTGGGTTCCCGACATGTTAACCTGCAAAAACGAACAACAGACAATCCCAGCTCAACCCAAAAAAATACATATGATAATCAAGAGGTATAGGTGCTGAGAGAACCACGCCACACTTACTCATGTGTACTACCCACGCTAAACATGACGGTACTCCATGACGCAACTCTACTACAGAGCCCTCTTCCCTACAAAACATCAACAAGAGGCATATTAATGTGAAATTGTTTGAGAAGAGAAAGAAACTTACCAAAGCATTCATTCTTTCTCTACTTTTTAAACTTTTGAGGAAATGGTGGAGGTGGTTTCATTGTCTTTAGCACTATTTCTTCATATGTACCATATCCACTCTCACTATTCTTCTTTTCCCCTATTGAGGTTTCATTGTTTCTCTTCTTTGGAGCTAAATCCTCTAATTGTAACCCATTATGAGTACCCACCGCATTTACCTGACTCCGAATAGGATCTATATTACCTGGCAAACCCCCTTGAGGGCGTGAGTTTTGTGCACTAGCAAATTTCTGAAACTGCTTCTCTAGATTTTGTGTTACCAATAGATTATTTCTCAAATCAGTAGCTATCTTATCTGAGTTTGCATTTTCTCTAGCCTGCTAAACCATGATTTTCTTCAACATCTCCTTAGTGCTCATGTTTCTTTGCTGGCCATTTTGATTATCTCTTTGACTCTGCTATTGATAATTTTTCCCATTACCTTGTGTTTGATATTGATTTTGGCCCTGTGCCTGATTTTGATTCCTCTAAAAAAATATTAGGATGGTTACGCGGGAAGGGGCCAGATTGCAAAAATGGGTGTTCATCATGTTTTGCATCATAACAATTTGTGAAGTTAAAGCTGCAACTGCATCTGCTTTTAAGATTCCAGCAGCCTTCTACATCACATAAATCGCGCCTCCTCCATTCAACTCAGGATTTTCCTGTGAGATTTTATTCATTAATGTGAAGAATTCAACATAAGTCTTCTCCAAAGTTTGTCCTCCTGCAACTGAATCAAGCAATTTTTTTGTGTTTGGTTCCAAATCCTCAATGAAGGTGTGGAACAAAACTCCGTTTACTTGATGATGGTATGGACAACTTAACAATAATAATTTCAATCTATATCATTCTTGGTATAAATTCTCATCTCCTTTCTGCTTAAAACTGAGTATCTCTCTCCTAAGCTTGTCTATTTTCCCAATTGGAAAAAATTGTATAAAAAATTTTCAGGCAAGATCATCCCATGAAGTAATAGAGTTCGCTGGCTCTGATTTAAACCATCTCCTTGCTTCCCTTAATATAAAGAAAGAAAACAAGGTGAGTCTAACATAATCAGAGGATACTCTATTTGGAGTGTAGGTGCCACTGATTTTGAGGAAGTTCTAAATTTTTACTTGTGGGTCCTCATGAGGTAAGCTAGTAAACTGTCCATTAGTATGTAATAGTTGCACCATGTTTTGCTTCAATTCAAACCTACCACCAACAGGTAGTTTTTGAATACTCGAAGTGACATTAGTTGTGTGTGGGATTGTCATGTCACGGACTGACATCTTTGTCATTGCTACACGTACAACTAGTTCGCCTCCAACTACAGGTGATGCTAGTTCGCCACCCCCAACTAGAGGGACATGGTAAGCTAGCAGTTCTTGCCTTTTCTAGTAGTGAACAAATCTTTCTGGTTCAACGAGTGGCTCTACAAGCTCTGCTTCACCTTCCAGCTTGCCATCCAAAAGCAATCTTGCAATAACCAATAACTAAGATCAAGTTGTCAAACCTTGAACATTAAACTTAGAAACTAGTTAAATCAAATAATTTCTAATTCATATGTCCCTGGTTGCGGCACCAAAAACTTGTTGCATTCAAATACACACGTAAGTGTACGTGGTCGTGCAAGTAATAAAATAGCTATTTTAAAGAGCAGGATGTCAACCCACAGAGACTTAAGATTAGATGATAGTTAATTTTCCTAATAACTATAATTTAAAGAAAGTGTTCGCAGAAAGGTTGATGAATGATTCCAAATTATCAATTATTCAAAATAAACTAAAGTAGCTAATATGATTCATTTCCAAGTTAGAGTTAAAACAATGACTTAGGAAATTTAAGGGTCGTAGCCTACATTGAATTCATGCATACTATATTTTTTAATGGACGTCAACTAGTTATCAAATCACTGATTTATAGGATTAAATGTATGATCATAGAGATGAGCCTTCAGGAATTATCTATAAATGAACCTTCGGAGGCTCCCGTCATCAATACACTACCCTTCCCTAATCATCTACCCAAAAAAGGGTACAACATAGACAAGGGGTAGTGAGAAAGAGGACGGAGATAAGATCAAAGTTGGTGCAGCCTTCCTCTACACAGGCACCGACTTCAAGAGTCATTTTGGTTATCATTCCAAGAGCCTTGAATAGGCTCAAAGATGCTGGAGAAAAAATGATACTTGAGGAGAGACGACTCTCCATAGATGGAGTAATGACTGACTACCCAACTATTTGGGATACCATACGGTTCCATAAGTTCAAAGGATTCACCAAACCCAGGAACCCTTACATCCTTTCTTGGGTGAGGGAATTATATATTGTATATGCTCAAACCCTCCCCAAGAAGTGAAAGGAAACAATGTGGAAATAACTGGAAAAAGTGGAGGTGAGAGAAAATAAGGTCTGGTGTGACGCCGGAGCTATTAATATTGTTGTGGATGCCAACATTTGAGTCAGACTTATATTCACTTTGGATGCACCATGACTTAGACTCTTTGAAGGGTTGGCTAGATCCATTCATTTCATCTTCTTCCTCCTAGATGGCGGATAGTGCCCAAACAAGAAGAATGACTTGAACATGGTGGCAAGATATTGGTTTGGATTCATTAGCAACAACTTGATGTCATCACAGTATGAGTCCATCGTTCACCATGACAAAACAGTCTTAGTAGGTACTATCATTGATAGAAAGCATATACATGTAGGTGTTATTATTCCCAATGAGATATTAATGAGGGCAATGCATGATTAGACATCACTCCCATTTCTAGTACTGATCATGCAACTCTGCGAGAGGGCAATAAACTCTTTTCGGGTATCTACAGATGTGAGGGTTACACTTATTTATCCTGCGACATCAGAAGGATTGTGGTGGAGTGTTTGAGGGATGATGAGGCTCGGATGAAGCTGCCACCACCTGATTTTATGCTCGTTGTTGATCCCACTACTTTGGCAGTTGAGGCTAGCACACTTGCTTCTTCTATGTAGCAAGTAGGTATTTCTACACCTCCATCCCCTGCTAGCCCTTCTATTTCTGTATTTGAACCTCTCATTACTACTGTTGTGTTTGATGGGAGGCCTCTACCCTCTCCTATTTCCCATCCACCTTTACCCAGTCCATGATTTACTAGATGGCACCCTTGCCCGGTCAGTAGATGTTTGAGCTGCTCGAGTTGAGACGGACATGCCCTAGATTATTGACCAGTCCATTAAGAAGATCTTGGCTCCTTTGATAGAGCAGGTGTTCAAGTGTGAGGGGACTATTGAGAGTCACATCGTGAGACTGAATGATGTCACAGCTAGATTAAAGGTTTGGGAGAATGTCGAGGATAGCTATGACACATTAGAGGTCATGCAAAATGAGATTGCTACTCTAAGGATGGAGGTGGTCTAGTTATAGTCGATGGAAATCTCCATGCTTTGGGGTGAGGTTTGCCTTCTAGATGCACTTGGTTCTATGCCCAATATGTCGAGTATTGTGCCTCATTTTTATGAGCAGCCTGAGGTTGCTTTGCATGATGAGTCTATTGATATTGATGAGAGTGAGAGGGTTGAGAATGATCTGACTGAGGAGACGTATGAGAAGGAGCTGCATGTTGATGAACAGGTGATTACGGAGACAGTGACCAAGCTGCAACAGATCGAGGAGGTTATTTTAAAAGAAGCCCAGAATATATCTCTTCGAGAGACTTCTGAAGTTTGTTCTAGAGGAGTCACTCCAGACCCCACCTTACCTCCTACTGTTGAGACTAACATTGATGCCCTGGTTGTGCCTTCCCCGCCACCTTTAGTGATCTTGTTACTAGGCATTGATGCCCTTCTTGAGGCGTCACCACTTAAGACTCCAAATAAGAGTGCTCCATAAGCATAGCCTGTAGGGGGACCCTCTATCTTACCCTCCCCGTATTTTTTTTATCTTTCACTAAGGAAATTGCATTTTTAATTTGGTGGGGTGAGGTCCTTTGCGAAAATATTCCCCTTTTAATTATATTCTTGTTATTTTGAGTTTTGAACAATTGTAGAAGTACTTTTTGTTGATATTAGAGTGCTTTTTTGGGTTAAATCTTGTTTCTTTAGTTTTGTTTCATTCTCTTTTGATGTTGAAACCCTCCATGAGTTTAAAATCGTGAAATGCTTGAAGTTCTCATTGATAAGTGTTCAATATCGATGTCTTGAATAGTACTCATGATAAGCATGATGCATAGTGTTGGTGTTGCGAGAATGAATTTTATGTGGTTACACATTTGAGTGATCTCTTTGAATCTTTCCTAACTAGTTGTGTTTTGATGTGAGCCTTGCAATGAACATCGCACGTACCCCTTTGATATTTGTGGGATGTGCTAAATAAGTGTATTTTGAAGTTCCATGTGTGGTGAGGTCTTACTTGAAAGCATGAATGTAGAGTCCTAGAATTTTCCTTGTTAGTCCAATTGTGTGAATCTTGATAAATGTAAGACATGATCTTGGGAAACAATTGAAAGAGAGAACCAAATTGTCCATAAATCCTTTGTTACTACCTTGTGAGGGTGTGAATCCATTTTGGCACCACTTGAGCCTAACTAATTAATTGGCAACCAAAAGAAAGCCTCTTGAACTAAATTATTCGTACCTTCTCACCAAAAATCCTTTTCGAAGCATTGTAATGTTTTGAATAGCCAACTTAGGCTAAGTTGGGTGTGTAGAAAATAAGGAAGAATGAAAGCCAAATAAAGGGCAAAGAAAGATGAAATGAGACCTAACTTTGAAAGTGTTACCAAAAAGAAGGAATCCCTCCTTATAAAAAAAAATAAAAAATCATTGGGATGAAAATGCCTTGGTAAAATGAAAATGAAAAAGAGAAGTGAATGAAATAAAAGGGGATCCCAAATAAATTGAGTGACAAGTCAAGGTTTGAGTTCTCAAATGAAAAGAAAGAAAAAAAAACTTGAGAAGAGATGATGATAATTGCAACAATGCTTTGAAAAGGTATAAGTTACCAATCCAAATTGACCATACCTTATCCTCAGCCCCATTAAAATCCTAAAAGACCCTTAATATCTTGCATGAACTAGATTGGACAAACCTATGGGATAAAGCTTGCATGTGTTTCTCTTTTGAGAGAGTAAGAGTTGCATTGATTCCTTATACCTTTGTTGATTTACTTTGTGAGAGCATGGAATCATTCTTGATGTGAGGACACTTGAATGCATTTGTTGAAACATATTCTTGCATTAGGCAAGAATCTATAGTGAGCTTGATCTTGTTTTGAGACTAGCTAATCATCATTCGAAGCTTTTTGATCATGATTGAGGGTAACATATTATTGAGAGTAGTCTTGTTTTGGTGCTTTCATGTTAGCTCTCACTGAGTATTATTGTAGACACCCTTATTGAGCTTTTTTTGTTCTTGATTTACTTGAGAACAAACAAAAGTTTAAGTTGGGGGTGTTGATGAGTGGTAGATTTGCACTAATTTAAGGTCCATTTACCTCAATAGTTAGTATCCTCAAAGCCTAATTTTGTCCTACTCTGATAGAATGTTGATGATTTGCAACTATGCAGGCAAATGGACAAGGAAAGGACTAATATTTGAGGATTGGCCAAAAATACAAAAAGAAGTGCAAAGTAAGCATTGTTGATAGCCTAACACAAAAGGCGAATCTCCAACTGAGCACGACCTCGCCCAAATTGACAGTTCATAGAACTTGTGTCTATCAAAGAAGGTCGGCGGACTCTAGTAGAGATGGCGATGCACCGAATGATAATGGTGATCCTGATGCACATCGCCCTAAGTGACAGTGTGCAAAGCAAAGATTTAATGCTTGAAAGGCGAACCAAGGCGGTACTCGGTGATTCACCGAACGTAAAAGGCTAACTCAATCGAGTTCTCTAACTGAGGTTCAAGCACTTGAGGCCTAAAGCATCATAAGGCAAGCTGATGAGAGAAGGGTGATCTACCGAGTAGGTTTAGTGAGCCCAACTAATGTCATCGAGTCAGTCATAAAGTGGATTTTGGGCCAAATTTTGGGAAAGTATAAATATCCCAAATGATAGCATTTTAGGGTGTTTGAAATATTGCTCAGAAAGTTCTTTTTTTAGAGTTGTAGAGAGTCTAAGAACACTTTACCTTTGAAGAATACTTTTCTAGATTTTAGGGTTTTACAATTTGGAGTTTGAATTTGAAAAATTGAAGTTGAATCCAAAGTGGGTTTATTCTCAATTGTTTGATTTCATGTTACCCATGGTTGCTTTCATGGATGGTATAATTTCTTTTCTTTTTGGGATGGGTGGCTAAAACCCTAAGATCTAGAGGTGCTCAAATGGGGTTAGGTGTTGATTTAATATAGTGGGTATTGTGCTATGCTCTATTTTGTTATTGTTCATACATGAATTTGGTCTAATTACCATGGGGTTAACTCAAGGGTAATGTTGCAAACTTAATTTCTACTTTCGATCTCCAGTTGATGCTCGAAAAAGAATGATTGGAGTGGGTAATTAGTTTAATACTAGCAATTAAACTTGCTTAAAAGAGAGGTTATGGGTAGGGGTACGGTATTGGGTTCTTTAGGATTGACATTTAGATAAGACCAAAAGGACATTCTATGCATAGATACTTTGAGATCGAAAGATTATTAGCGTCAATGAAGATGACTCAGTCTATTCATAATTGTTCATCACTATAGAGCAGCACAATTACATCTATGTGATATCGATTTCCATCCCTGCACCCCTAGATTACTTGTTAACTCTTGATTTCGTTTAATTTTTAGTTTATTTGTGATAATTGATAACCAAATCTTTATATTAAGTTAGTGGTATCATCCACCCAATTGTTCTTACTATTACAAATGAGCTAAATTAAAGTCCAAATTTCTTAATAAGGAATTCTCTACGATACACCATTCCCTGTGGGATTCAACCCCGACTCTTTATTGGGGTTTTGCTGACTATGACCGCTCACTCTTTTAATTGGTCTTGGAGGGTGATTTGAGTGTTATCATTACCCAACCTGCAAGTACTAATCACATTGGTTACTCATAATGCAATAACATAACTCAAACACTATCACTAACACAAGAATTTGTCCTCAAACTTGGCTAAAGCGTACTCTTTTAATTGGTCTTGGAGGGTGATTTGAGTGTTATCATTACCCAACCTGCAAGTACTAATCTGATTGGTTACTCATAATACAATAACATAACTCAAACACTATCACTAACAAAAGAATTTGTCCTCAAACTTGGCTAAAACATGGATGTTATTTGGCTCCTAGGCATATAAGTATTCCCAAGATCAAGGTCTCTTATGACCCTAAATTACTTCTGATACCCTTGTTACAGTTGGTAAAAGACCTTAAAGCACGTGAACAAGTAAGACATCACCCGGTTCAAGCTCATATACTTATGACGAACAATTCGAATTCTAAAAGTAGAGTTATGATGTGTTACAATATCCCCCCTTGGGATCATTCATCCTCGAATGATAACTAAGATAGAAAATGCAAACTGGCTTGAATACACTGCATAGAGTATAATACATGAATAGATACGAAAATTGAAGCATTCAACATATAAATAGACACTAAATTTGCAATAGGGAAAAAATCCTTACCTTCAACATCAATGTTTGGAGGGACGAATAGATGAGTGTATCTTGCTTTTTTATCTTTTTCGGCCTCCCATGTAGCCTTTTCAAAAAACTGATTTCTCCACAAAACTTTGACTGATGCAACTTCTTTGGTCCTCAACCTGTGAACCTGACCGTCAAGAATATGAACTGAGATCTTTTTGTAAGACAAACTATCTTTAACACTAATAATCTCTATGGGCACAATAAGTGATGGATTGCCCAAGCATTTCTTAAATATGGAGATATAAAATACTGGATGAACAATTGCTAATTATGGTGATAGATCCAACTCATAAGCTATATTACCAACCCTTTTTAAAATCTAGTAAGGACCAATATAAGGGTGACTGAGCTTCACTTTGTTTCCTAACATCATGACACATTTCATGGGTAAAACCTTCAAGTAACCCAATCATTTATTTCAAACTCTGAATCTCTCTTCCTAATATCAGTATTGGACTTTTGATGACTCTATGCGGTTTTCAGCCTCTCTTGAATAGTCTTCACGTTCAACATCGCCTGATGGACCAAGTATGGCCCTATCAACTCAGCTTCACCAACTTCAAACCAACCAATTGCAGATCTACACCTTCACCCATAAAAAGCCTCATAAGGAGTCATCTAAATGATGGAGTAAAATTTTGTTATTGTATGCAAACTCTATGAGAGACAAGTGATCATTCTAATTGCCCTTGAAGTCCATTACACAAGCCCTCAACATGTCCTCTAAAGTTTGTATCATACGCTCTGCCGGACCATCTGTCTGAGGGCGAAAAAAGGTGCTAAGATTTACCTGTGAACCTATAAACGACTTTTAAAATTGGGCGGTGAACTGAGCACCCCTATATGAAATAATGGACAATAGAACTCTATGGAGTCGAACTATCTCACAAATTGTATATGGTGAAGTCCTCTACTGAATCAGCTGTTATTACTAGCAAGAAATGTGTTGATTTGGTCATCTAATCTACAATCACCCAAATTAAATTGTGTAGTCAACGAAATCATGGTAATTTAGTAATGAAGTCCATATTAATCATCTCCGATTTCCACTCTGGAAGAGCTATATTCTGAGCCATGTCACATGGCCTCTGGTGCTTAACTTTGTCTTGTTCACAATTCAGACACTTAGCAACAAAGTCTGCAATATTTCTCTTAATGTCATTTCATCAATAGACTTCTCTCAAGTCATGGTACATTTTGGTAGAACCTGGATGAATAAAATATCTAGCTTTGTAGGCTTCTTCCATGATTCTATCTTGGAGACTTTCAATACCTGGAACATATAACCTACCTTGGTACCTCAACACACCATCTCCCCCTTGTTCAAAAACCAACACCTTCTCCTTATGAACATTTTCCTTTAACTAGAGTAGAATGGGGACCTTGTCTTGATTTTCCTTTACTTTCACCACTAGGGATGATTCTTCCCCATTTAGCACAAGAACACCAGCTTTATCTGAGTCTATAAGGCGAACTCCCAGTCGTGCAAGTCTAACAACTTCCTTATCCAACTCTTTCAATCCTTCGATCAACATGAGTGGTACTCCCCGTGGATAATCTGCTAAGAGCATCAATAACAACATTTACCTTAACAGGGTGATAGAGGATACTCATATATATCATAGTTCTTAAGTAGTTTGAGTCATCTTCTCTATCTAAGATTCAACTCATTCTGACTGAAAACATATTGATACTCTTGTGGTCGGTGAACACATCAACATGCATGCCATAGAGATAATTATGTCATATCTTTAGAGAAAATACCACTTCTGCCAACTCGAGATGATGAGTCAGATAATTCCTCTTCAGGATTTTAAGTTGTTTAGAAGCATAGGCTTAAACTGTACCATTTTGCATTAGCACACAACCAAGTCCAACTCTAGACGCATCGTAGTATACAACAAAACCTTATGTACCCTCTAGTAGGGTCAATACTGGAACAGTAGTCAATCGAGTTTCAATTCCTAAAAGCTTTTCTCACAAGCCTCAAACTATTGAAACTTGGCCTTTTTTTGGGTCAGCTTAGTCAATGGGGATGAAATGAATGAAAAACCTTCTACAAACCTTCTATAGTAACCAACTAAACCTGAAAAACTTCTTGTGTCAATTAGAGATGTGGGCCTCGGCCAATTATTCATTGCCTCTATTTTTTGTGAATCAACTCGAATACCTTTACCAGATACAATATGGCCTAAGAACACCACAAATTCTAGCCAAAACTCATACTTTGAAAATTGACAAATAACTCACAATCTTTGAGAGTTTGGAGGATTATCCTCATTGTTTCTAAAGAAAAATGTCATCAATGAATATGATAACAAATATATCCAAATACTGCTTAGAGACTCTATTCATGAGATCCATGAATGTTGCAGGAGCATTACCCATGATGTAATGATTTATTTCGTAGGTTTAAACTATATGTAATGATTTTGATGTCATCTATCGCGTCAATCAAATAAGTTTACTATTCATTTGCTCGCACTTTTTTTCTTTGGCTTTTTGTTGTTCATCACACATATATTTAATATTATTACATTATTGAATTCTTGTGAAGCCACATGACATTACTATATGGATCCGGTGAGAGAAAAAGATTTAGACAAAAGTTATTGGATTCTCGTAAAGCTACATGATATTACTATAAGGATCCATTGCTACTCGACTTTTTCTTCTTCTTTTTTTTTTACACTAATTTGTGTTTACAGTTATGGTATCCTAAACTACTCAAATATATGTCATCTGTTAAATGACGTAGCATGATCAAATCACATAAATAAATCAATAGAATTATGCCACAATCCAAATTATAAGGCTTGTCAAATCAAACCAAAGGGCCAACAAAGACATGTTATTGTATAAATGACGCATTCCAGTCAATTAGATACAGGTAAAAGATTTTTTCTCATCATAAATTCTATCTTCTAAAACTATAAACACATATATCATAATTCAGAAAAGACGTCAGAATTCACAATAAGAAGCGAGAGAGCTTGAAGATTAGATACTTTGATTTCTCTACAAACAACAAACACTCTAATATTTCTTTATAAGTTTGAAAGATCAAGATAAAGATTTAGAGCCCTTGAACTCAAATAAAATAAAGATAAAATCCAAGGAAAATAATAGTTAGTTCTTACATTATTGGCTTATATCACTTTTGGTTCTTGTGTTATTAGATCAATCACTTTAAACAAGAATGTTTGAACAACAAACAACCAGTTCAAATATTTGCAATTAAGTTATACTGAATTCTCTTTCGAATAAGTCCTGAAAAAAGAAGGAAGGTTAGAATACTAACAAGTGTTTACCCGATAGTCCCCATTTTGGGAACATCTAAATGACTACATAATCAATTCCTAGATATGTATTGTACTTTATTTGTTGGTTACATAGAACATTTTGCCAAAGGTTTCTAATCTATCCTTGTGATTACTGTTGAAGCATATATTCAGAGGTTGGTGCAAGGCGTACCATTTAAAGCGGACTCTCCATTCATTGAATAGAAAATACCACCAAGATTTTGCAATCCATTATCAAAATTTATTTCAATTTCTAGAGCATTCTCAATATTATGTATTTGAAGGGGACTTGTGTGATTTTAGCCCCCTAAATTAAAATAGAAACTAATTGCATTAGAGTCACATCCTTTTGTATTGAATCCCCTACCCACCCAAAACAAGGAAACATTCTCCCAACTCTCTTAATGTTTCAAACTTTGACATGAATTTCCATACAATATCATAAATTGAGAGTAGGAGAAGGAACCAAAGTCGCATATGAGAATGGGACATGGGTGGACTATCAACAAAGAGATCTTGCCCAACAAATTTATAAGTAGATTTAAAATTTAAAGTTTATGATGAGTTTCTACACAAATTTTAAGGTAATATACAATAATATTATTGAGTTAATTTGACTCCCCATATATTATGCTAGCTCCGTCGACAATACTTTCCCATGTGGATGCAATTAGAAAATGGAAAAAATAAGAACAAAAGATTAACATTGTTAGCTTCAATTAGGTTGAATGGGCAAAAGAGCACAATTTATTTAATTGGTTTAAAATTGAAATAAACCAAAAAATCAAGGATTAAGACTATTATTTTTCCTTAAATCTATTAAATTTATGATCAAACTCAAAAGTTATTGTATTTTATTTGAAGAAAACAAAATATTGTGACATTCACAATGAAAATAAAATATTGCACTTGTTATAACATTTTTAAGCAGAAATTTGGAAAAAAAATTATTATGTGTGAGACACGTCAAATCATACTTGTGTGATGCATTGTTTGATTGACAAATGGACATGAATGAGATTCATTTGCCAAGCTGATAAAAGGGCATCTCATTACGCCATTTGCCAATTTTTTTATGCCTCTCTCAATATATTTTGTGTTTCTATTTTTTAAAATGTTTTTTCTCTCTAAGATTTATATTAACGCTGATTTAATTTTTTTATTTTTTTTTTGTAATGAATTTTTATTTAATTTTTGTGATCATCATATAAGTTTTGAGATTTTTTTTCTATGCTAGTTATTTATATTATAATAAATTGTTGTTTGTATTTAATTGTCAGTTTATAAAAGACATAATTACATTTTTTATCCTAACAAGTATTTTTTTTTCAAAAGTATAAATAAAATCTGTAAAGTCGCAAAAAGTCTCTTAAGGAATAAATTAATAAAATTATCATTTTTATTTATAATTTCTTAAGAAACGTGTAAGGAAAGTAGATGAACAAAATATTTATTAAATTTCACTTAGCTTGAATTTGAGGAATAAAAAATATATAAATTGACAGAATGAATATGTATATCTCTAGGTGTTTATTCATGCTTCTCATTTTTGAATTTCATGAAAATAGTACGAAAATTTATGCAATTGTTTGTCAAGATTATTGATGCTCTTTCCGTTATATTTTCTTGTTGGAGAGTATTTGATGGATATTAAGTGCTTTTGAAATTATGAAACTGTCAAAAGAATAGAAAAACAGATTAATTTTATACCTTCTTTTAGTTTTTCTTTTACGAATTCTTTAAGAAATCATAAATAAAATAATAGTTTTACTAATTTACACTTTAAAAAATTTGCATGTAACTTTATAAATTATATTTACACTTATGAAAAGAATTAATTCTTATAATAAAATAGGAAAATTGTAATTAATTATATCTTAATTTGTAAACTAACAAATAATTTTATCTAATGATTTTTAGTAATATATATAATTAATATGAGATGGAAAATAATATTAAATGTTAGAAACAGAATGAATTATGCGAGAATTTTTGGATTTCAGACTTTTCGCGATAAAATTATTAGGGAATAATTATGTGAGTAAGCAAACATATACTAGTTAATTAACTAACATAGTTATAGTTTAAATTCATTATGGCTCACAACTTAATTTTAGTAGTAATTACTATTTACATCACCTCTTTCCTATTTTATACATATACAAATACAAATTGTACAGAGTCAATTCCCTAAATGGTCACCCAAGTTTAGACAATTGCCTTGAAATATTATTTATGTTTCATTTAGGATCAAAATATCACTCAACCATCATTATTTTTCTCTAAATATACTTAACACTTCAGAAGTTTCACTCTCTCCTAGTTGACATGTTATGTCATTGAAGCTTTTTTTTTTAAGAATAGACTTGTTTAATTCATCAAACTCATTTAACTAAAATAATGATCTTATCATTTTTTAAAAAGTATATATTAGTTTATTAAGAAGAAATTTTCATGTTTAAGAATCTTGTATCATAATTTTTTTTTTAAAGCTATGAAGAATGGTTTTTTTAAAACTTACTATGATGTCATCAATTTTGAATACTTATAAGCATATATATTCAAAAAATATTGATATATAAATCACTCATGAATGTCAACTTACATCAATTAATCATGTATTATATAATGGATCAATAATATTAAAGGTCAATTAACTATTAAAAAATAATTAATTGGGTACTTTGAATTCCATACTTACAATATCTTTTTTTGAAAAGAAAATAGAAAGTGAATAATAATTATATTAGAAAATAAAATTTTGATCTCAATAATATACTATTGAAGTAAAATAGGCAATTCAATTAATTATTACTTGTATTTCATGAATTTGAGATGAGATAAGAATATATATTGGTGTTTAATTGTATGATAAGTTAAAATATAATATATTATAGCAATAAAAGAATAAAAATAAAAATTAAATTTTAAAAAATAAATAATAATTTTCTCTTTCTTACCAACTTTTTGTCAACCTTACAAATTTATTTGAATACTTTTTTTTAAAAAAAAAATTCTTAGAATTTTCAAATAATTTACTTAGGGATTTTGAAAATTACCAAGTAGTAATTGCACATACAATTTTTTTCATTGAATTTTGTTTGTCAAAAAAATATAAAGGAATTAATTTTTCTTGTTAATTTTTTTTATAATCTTCATAAATTCTCATTGTAATTTATATATTTGTTTTGTAGAAACATAAGTTTGATGAATTAAATAGGTCTATTATTTTTTAAAATGATGATTTAATAACATGACATATCAACTAGAATAGAAGGGGACTTTTGAGATATTTAGTATTTATTTTTTTGGATAAAAATAGTAATAATATTATTCACTTTCTATTTTTTTCAAGAAAAAAAATATTGTAAGCATGAATTTCAAAATACACAATTAATTTTATTGTAATAGTTAATTGACATTTAATATTATTGATTCATTATAAGATTTATGATTAATTGATGTAAGTTAGCATTCATGAGTGATTTATATATTATTATTATTTTTTTGAATATATATGTTTATAAGTATTCAAAATTGATGATACTATAGTGCGTTTTAAAAACCTTTTCTTCATAACATAAAAAAATAAAAAGTTTAATTATAGTAAAAGATTCTTAAGTATGAAGATTTAATAAACTAATACATATATAATATGAGCATTATTTTAATTAAATGGGTTTAATGAATCAAATTAGTCTATTATTAAAAAAAAAAAAACTGCAATGATATATCATACCAACTAGGAGAGAGTGAGGCTTTCGAAGTGTCATAATAGTGATAGTTGAGTGATATTTTGGTCCTAAATGAAACATAAATGATATTTCAAGACAATTCTCTAAACTTGGGTGACCATTTAGGGAATTGACTCAAATTGTACATATACATATACAATTATATGATAGATATACAAATACAATTAGTCTCTCTCGACTCTCTTCCCTCTCTCGCTTGCCTCTCTCCTCCCTCTCTTAATCTCGCTCGCCAGATGTACAAATACATATGTATATCAATTACATATATACAATCATCTAATGTATATACATATACAATTTGACTCTCTCCACTCTCTGTCTTCTCTCGCTCGCCTCTCTCCTCCCTCTCTCAATCTCGCTTGTCAGATATATAAATGCATATGTATACGATTTACATACATACAATTATTTAACAGATATACATATATAATTCGTGTCTCTCCACTCTCTGTCCTTTCTCGCTCACCTCTCTCCTCCCTCTCCCAATCTCATTCACCTCTCTCCTCCCTTTAACATGTTGCTACAAATCATAATTAACAAATTATAGCTATAAAACACAATTAAGTTATTTTTGAAAGACTAAATGCGAAAATTATCCAATTATTAAAGTAGGAACCTGCAAAATTGGGAACAATTGATTGAAAAGCTGAAACCAAGGGAAAAAAAGTCGAGTAGGAGTGGGAAAAAAACGTTACTAAAAGAAAAGAGAGAAGTTTGGGCCATTTTCTCAAATGAGACCCAATTGTCCATTTGACAAAGTATGAGTGGAGTTTTTGCCTTGTACATAATAAAAAATATTCAAAATTTGCTATTACACCCATCACATCACAGATATACCAGCTGGTGCCAGAAGGTGGAGTTGATGTTAACAAAAATAGTTATTTTAATATCTCTAAAAGAGAAAAAAAAAATAACGTTCTCTAGAAATTGAATTGCCTTAAAGGCCATTCATTGAGAATTTACAATTGCCTAAGCAATTCCTTGACTTTTTTTAAAATAGAATTATCTTTTGCATGCAATTATCCAACGTTCAAATTCAATTTAATACCATTGTTTTTACTAACATTTACTTCATATATTATTTCTTTTTATTGGAACGTTGGTGAACATTACTTTTCGACTTATAAATATGTCTATCTTATGCTGGACATAACCTTATTTTCTTTTGTTGGATTCTAATTCCTAACTTTATACTAAAAGAGTTTGTTGGATCTTAGAGATACACTCATACTGAGTAAAATTTCCTCAAAGACAATGTCTTTTGACAAGCCTCAAGTCTACCAAGCTGACATTTGATATGATATTGGAAAGGAGGGGGGAGTGAAGCAAAAAAGACATTGAAGTAATCCAGTCCAGTCCAGCTGGTTAAAAGGAAATAAAAAGCTCAAGGCTTGAAAATGTTCAAAGGTGCAATGACAAACAGAACAAGGAAACTAACAGAATTCAGACAATCACAACCACATAAATGAGAAAGGCAGAAAAGCCATGAACGCTAACTAGTCTATGATCAATCTTCAGGCTCATCAACTTCTGGGGTCTCAACTTCAGCAGTCTCTTGCTCAGCTTCCTGCACCTCCTTCTCGGTCTTCTTTCCTTTCTTAGACTTATAGTACACACTCATGAAGGTTCCAATGGCTTTGTACTTTTTTCTGCAGTTCTCGTATAGACTTCCATCAAACATCCTCCAGAAGTTCTTCTCCGTCAGCTCAGAGACAGCGTATTGTGGCTGGAATCCATGGTTTTCAATCAACCAACTCTCCAACTTACGGACTGCCTCTATACCATCAAAGACCTCACCCCTCAAAATAGGTCCTGGAGCATAGTAGACACCAACATCGGTGTACATTTGAGCATATTTTGTGTCACCCTGCCTCTTGTGCAGCTCAAAACCTGGTTCAGGGTACACCATTGTTTTAAGAGGCAGCCTGTAGAGTCTGTGGGGGCAGAGCCAGAGGGGATACACCTAAACGGAAATAAAATTGTTAATGATGCACTTGTACAATGAGAAAATATGCAGAAGTACTGAAAGATGGAACACAGAGGGTATATTAGGTGTAAGAAAGATCTCTCATAAAAAGGCCATTAAACTAAAAGAAATTTGCAAGAGGCCTATAAAACCAATTTCCCCTTTCATATTCTGGATGGAAAACAATGTGAACTTTACCTCCATCTCACGGTGGACCCACTCAAGAGCATCACCAACCTTGTAAAGAGGAACAAGCATATCCTGAATGACATGGTTTTCGTGGTAATAGTTCCTAATGTATTCACCTTGAGTGGCTTTAAGTAGAGAAACCTTGGGAGGCATGGCCCATCCAAAGAAAAACCTAAACCACCACTGATCACCGAATGGAAGGATAAGTTTCCCTTCCCAATACAAGCTTCTTGTGTGCCTGTGGTAGTATTCCCTAGTTGGAATGTACTCTACGAATTCCCCCTTCTTGAGTGCAGTTTGAGCATGCTGGTAAAACCAGGTTTTGAACCACCAACCAACATTGTTGATCACATTGCCCTTCTTCTTGGCCTCTTCTTTTGAAGCATATCTACCAGTCATGCAAACAGCTTCTGTGGGAGTGTACACCATGGTTTCTACAAAGTCCGGAACTTTCTCACGGTTATCCTGATCCCCATCTCTAGGTGAAAAAGAATCCATATAAGCCTGAGCAATCTCTTTCAAATTACCAACTACAGGTTTGTAGGTAACTTTCATGTATTCCTTGATCGGAACGAGCTTGATCTCAGCTGAAACCAGAAGCCCCAGAGTACCTTGAGACCATGGAATAGCATAGAAAAGATCAGAATATTCATTGTCCTTTGTAGCTCTAACTACCTGCCCGTCTGCTAAAACAACTTCATATGACACAACAGTGTCTGAGAAGAGTCCATAAATGTGAGAACTTCCTTCAATCCCATAGCCGTTGATCAGACCACCAACAGTTAGATCATCAAGCTCAGCAACAACTGCGAGGGAAACATTCATAGGGACAGTAACTCTAGAGATTTGGCCCATATTGACTAGAGGCTCGACTTTAGCAATCATTCGCTCCGTGTCAATGTTAAGAACATTTCTAAATGGAGAAAGATCAACTTCAAAATGACGAGCACGCTTGTAGTCCACATTTCTCATTCCAACAGCAACCCAGGGCTTTCTAGCTGTGCAGACAAGACCATCCTTAGATCCATTCCTATCCTTGAGGCGCTTCACAACCTTTTTAACATTTTCATCATGCTCCTTCTGGCGCTGCTTGAATGATTTGCTCTCAGATCTAACATCCCCAAGATATATGGAAAAATAATACAAGAACGAGAGAGGAAGGACGACGAAGATAACGACGATCCATCTGAACTGGACAAGAAGGTCCATAATGTTTTTCTTCCTCTTAGGGCGAACGGGAGCCTGAACATCTGTCATTTTGAAACAAGAGAGGCCAAACAGAGCTGCCACAAGGATGAAAACACATTATGGACTATATACAAGAACGCAAATCCACTCATAAAGATTACATCTTTTAATCATGAAATTTGGAGAACAAAAGTAAAGCAAATCATTAATCACATCTACCACTATTCCATATTCAATAATCATGAAAAATAAATCACATCAAGCACAGCTTTAGCATTAAGACTTATCCATAAACAAGTAATAAATATGATATGCACCTTTTTATGAGGGACCAGGGATGAGGTAATCATTAAAATACCTTCCAAATTAGTTATTGTAATTAGATCTAACCCACCTTTTTTCAACTAAACACAAGTAAATTATCTGAATCATTTGACTTTGTGGCCCAAATTCAACTAATAGATTCCCATCTCCACATGCTTCAGGAAGTAGGTAAACGTCATCTTCAACAATCAAGCATTACTCACTCACTAGTATAACACAAAACTAGCTTATTTACAACATTTTAAGCCAAATCACAAAACCAAAAACCATAAAAGAAAAACCCCAAATGAGCAGAATTAAGTAGATTTACACAATTTAGCTTAAAATTAACTTTTAACACCATAAAGCATGTATTAAAAAGTACATTAAACAGATCTATACCATACTACAGTGAAATGGGAAAAAGGCAACTTCACAGTAATAATTTTTTTTGTAGATCTACATACACAACAACAGAAGAAAAAAAAACTAGCCATAGAAACACAAAATTTCAAAAAAAAAAAAAAAAAAAGGGCATGCATGTCGCACAAACTCTAATTAAAAAAAAAAAAAAAAAAAAGGATGTTTCTGTTGAAGAATCAGTGCAACAATTCAACTCCGATTAGAAGTAAAGAATCGATGTTTTCATGATTTGATCAAAAGGAAAAAAAAAAAAGGATAAAAAGTTGAAGAGAGTGGACTGTGGATAATGAGAAAATACCTGACAAGTGGAATTACGTCACCACGAGTTGCAAGGACAATTGTAATAGGAGTGAGTGACAGTGCTTTATATAAATGTGCCTGCCTTATTGGTAGGGGCATTCTAGGGAAAAAACTTCTCGACTATCACGCTCAAAATATTTTGTGTTTTTTTTTTTCCTAATTTGATTTCTGTTTTTAGTCCCCCAAGAAGAAAATCTCTATTATATCCTTAGTTTAAACATTGAATTAATGTATTTGGAAAATATGACAAGTAAATACATTTGAGATTCTATTAATTAATAGAAATAAAATAATAAACTTATTATATCCATTATAGTTTTTCTTAATATGTGTGTCAATTTAAAATTTGACAAGTAAATTCAGATGGAGATGAAGTGTTTAACTATGAGGGCAGGGGCGATTCTATGACCTAAATTTGGGTCACCCGAACCCATACTCATCCGAGTAAACTCGATATATTACTTCTATAATTATTAAAGAATATATTAAATTAAAACTTGTTGAACCCGTTCTCAAGATGGCTTATTTTTAAAGCAATGGTGCACCCGTTCTCTTGAAATCCTGGATTCGCCTCTTTATGAGGGTGTTTGAATTGATTTAAAAGTTTATCAAATCTACTTTGTAGTTAGTTTTTGACTTCTGGAATAGTTTCATAAATATAAAAAAATTAACTTAAAATAAGTCAAAAATGACTTAAAATAAGTTAAGAAGTGTTTGACAAGGTTTAAATTACTTTAAATAAATTTAAAATGATTTATAATGAGTCAAAAAATTAAAAGTAGGTCTTCCACTAATTCTTTTTTTTACTTAAAAATTATTTCAATTTGATTTTTTATTTTTTATTTAAAAGCTATTTTTTTAAGTCAATCCAAAATGGGTCTATGGCTTCCTTATTTTGAATTTTCGTGACAATTCTTTCTATCTATTTTTCATTAATTTTCATAAATGTTAAATCCTTTTCTAATATTAAATTCTTTCAACTACCTACCATATTTAACAAAAAGAAAAAAATAATGTTAAACCCTCAACTTTTTCATTGCTGGCAAGTATTTTTTTTCTACAAAAATGGGTCCACGTTTCCACTAGGCTAACTAATTGCACAAATTATAGAGATCAAAAGTCACTTTATAGTAGTGTTATTTCAAATCAGTCATATAGTAGATTCATTGCGAAACTAGTTGGAGGTTCGTGAATTCAAACTAATGCAGTAATTTTTATGCATATTTTATATTTATACTAGAAAATTAAATAATAATTTATGAACTTAAAAATTAATTGACAACTCAATAATAACAAAGATAAAAAATTTAGAATCTTCAAACTCCTAATACTAACTCCGCTACATAAAAGAGAAAATAAAAATAGTCAATTACTTCTCGTTGAAAAGACCGAAGAGGAAGAGGAAAAGAACTTGGAACCCCTATTTGCAAAGAAGAATTTTTGAGCAAAGGGATTGCCTTTTTTTAAAAAGAAAAACTTTATCTAATGTGATACTGATACTCAAAATAAATTCAAGGAGTGTTTATAATAATACTAGATTAGTGTTGCCCGTTCTTTGCACGGGCCCATCAAAAATTTGAGTTTTAATATAAGTAATGTTGAATGTGTCATGTATCTGTATGTGATTAAGACTCTCAAAGAACAATAAATAGTTTAGAAATCACTAAATATCATATGCATTCATTATTTTCCGAGTCAAGGATATAGCAAAACAATCCTTTTATAGCTTTTCCAGTAAGAAGTAAAGTTTACTTAGAGATCTAGGTAGAGCGAGGGGTTCATCCGAATCCTCTCCAATGAAAAATTATATTATGTATACTGTATACATAATCAAAATTATATCTGACATTTTGTATGTTACTCCTCCCTATTTCAAATTCCTTGCTGAAAATCCTTACTTCATCATTGCACTTTTTGAAACACCTCCATGTAAATTACACTGAATTTCTTTTTTTTTCTTCTGCTTCTTCTTTCTTCTTGTTATTATAGTAATAACCATAATATCATAAATACAAAGCACAATTCCATGATAAACCGTGATAAACATATACCCAGATTTATATAGAATTGAGTGGTCTATTTTATTTCGTTGTATTGAATCTTGAAAATATTTCATAGGTAGATCAAACACAATAATTTTATATTAGAGTTTTATACCCAGATTTATATAGAATTGAGTGGTCTATTTTATTCGTTGTGCTTTTCTTTAATGCAATTACAAACTTTAATCCAAGCATATTACTTAGTTGCTCATTTCCTACCCATTTTTCTATGCCACATGATCAACCAACCAAATGCATCATTTTACTATTAATGTTTACACCATTTTCATGAACAAAGGAAATCACAGAGTCCGATTGAGAGTCATATGAAAGTACTACAAAAAACAGCGAACTGTAATTCCATAATCCTAGAACCACATTGTTGCTTTCTTCCAAGTACAAAATCTTCAAACACTATTGTGCCAATTGACATAGCACGTTCCTTATATCTAGAACGTAGATATACTCAGAGAGTTCGTATTATTCTTCAAATCACTATTGCGACAATATAGTATGTTCCTTTATAGCTTTTGAAATTTTTTATGAATAATTTATATCAAAATCAACAAATAAAACACACTTTTAGAAAATTATGCCACATTACAATTACCAAATACACTTCACGATAATCCTGATAAATCAATATTGCCAAATACACTTCACGATATCATGATAAATCAACCTTGTTTTACTGTCCTCAATCTTAATGTATTAACTCGGAGAGAAAATCTCATGATAATATTAATGTCCTGTAGATTTACAATGCTGCAATTAACAAATGAACAATATAGGTAAAAATAGTATAATTTTATAAAGTACTTAATCCAAAGTGTAAATATGACGTACCACTATATCAAAAATCACTCATATGTAGCAAAATGGGAAATACAGTAAGTCTAGGAGTCACAAATAACAAGTAAGATTATTGGCTACGTTAGTGTAGTCCAGGAATGATTAAAGCTAAAATTAATAAATCATGAATGTAAAACTTCCTCAAGCTCGGTCATTGAATGCATTAGAATACTTCTGAAAAAAAGGAAAGTTTTGTTAGACAAGTTGAGTTGATTATATTCTTCCACATGTGGTTTATATTATTGCTAATTTAGGTGTTTATACTTGTATACAACTTGAAAATGACGAAATAAAATAAGGTACAACATAAAGAATAAACATTAATGAAAATCCAAAGGAAGAAAATGAGTGATGAAAATTTAGCATAGAATCCAGAAAACAGATGGACTCACAGTTGATAAAGTAATTTCACTAAGATTAACCACAAGATATATTATGGTGCTTGATTGAACATGATATTTGTATCGGAGGTGGTATAATCAATCCTTTTCACTGCATCAAAAATGATCTTTAGTGGCAATTAATTAGCAATTGCTGCTAAATATACTTTTAGCGGCAATTAACACTCTTTGTATATGTCCCTGAAGGCTTTAGTGACATTGAATCTAATGGCACTTAACTAATGTCGGTTAGCACTCTTTATTAATGTGTCTATTTATTGCCGCTAAAAGTTGTTTTTGTTGTAGTGTTTCTGCATAATTGACTCAAAAAGAGTATACTCGTTTTTATCCCACTTAATATTCTTCTTATATTGCTTGGATCCATATATTTCACACAATATATATGTTGGTGGAAACTCTCTATGTGAACACTCAAACAACTTCTCTTGGTGCTACAAGAGACGTCTTGTCAAGTGATCTTATTTAAGGTAGTTTGGTTGGCAGTTATCTACATGACATACAAATGGTCTCTGCTTATGCAAAATATTAAGAGTAAAATATTTTTAAAATGTTTTAATCCATGGAGGACCTAGACCAAAGTGCTTGTATGTTAATAAACAAAAAGAAAAGTTATATTTGTATTTGAGGAGGAAGGGAATCATGGAGAGTCTCAAACCACCAAGATTAACAGGTGTGATTTAGGCTCCCTTTTGATAGAGCTTATCAAGAGATCCCCCTTCGTCGTTCAATGTGTTACACCTATGCAAATTCATAAGTGTTATATGTACACAAAAACAATAAATCAGAAAATATGAAAGTTTACTTTTAGCTAACTAACTGGCATGTTAACAACAGAGGTAATAGAGATAGGCAAGAGAGATACAACAACAAGCACACACATCGACTCAATGACTTTGTATATATTACTTCAAATGAGCAAACTTATAAAAGCTCGCACCACATTCTTCATAAATATTCATTGTTGACCCCTCTCTTTGAACACATAATTAAGAAATTTGATCTCAATTACAAGAAATTTTTTATTAGATGAACCTATGGCTCCTCTCTCCCAATATATACCAATTCTATGAACCCCACATTTATATTACTCCGTAAAAAGAGAGGTACTATAGTAACTAATGTTTATTTTTCATTCTTCATTGTATTGTAACATGAATTATAAATATCACTTATTCAACAAAAAGTATTACTATAATGAAGATTTTAGAAAGTGCAGGATCTTCAACATATCTGCAACTTTGATCTCTGCCTAATTTAACATTGAAGAGATATTTTGGAAGAATAATAATGACAGCAGGCGTGAATTTAACCTATTGAACTAAAAAAAATTAAGAGTACCAAAAGAACATTAGGGAAAATTTGAGAAAAATATAACCTAAATTTGCAATACGTAGATATGAAAATAGAGAAAAATCAAAGAGAAATCTTTCGAAATTCTAAATAGGAGAATATTTCTGAATTTATGAAAATATGTTGTGTATTTGTTGATGGAAGAATAGAGATAAACATCCAATGCTTTTAGAAGATATGTTAACCATTTGTGTTGGAATAAAAGTTAGAGCAAGCATTGAGTGAGTGTCTTAATTTCTTGATCATTCCAATCTGGGCTTGAGCATGAGTGCAACAGACTGAGTATTTAGATAATCTAAAAAGAAGGATATTCTTTAAATGGTAAAATTATAAGAGGCAACTTCTTGCTCAACCATCCCACCTTCTCATATTTGTTGATAGCTATAGAAGAGCTTTGATGAACTACAAATCATTGACATCACTTTTTTCATAAATTTTTCTTCCATTTTTGAGCATGAACCCTATTCTCTAAGTAACTTTTTTTTTATAGATTTTGTTGTTGTGCAATAACAATGCTAGAAGCTATGACAATATTGCTAGAGTATTTTCTCTAAAATGCATAAAAGCTTTAAAAATAGGTTTTTTGGTCCGGCATTACACTACATCCTTGAAGAGTTTCATTAGCAATGATGCTGATAAAGTTTCATTAGCAATTATTACCTCGATGAGCTATTTGTATCCTACTTTTAACATATGATTTACTATCAATGATACTTGTACAAAATCAATATGCTAAGTTTAATTCGCTTATGAAAAATCTTGTAGCACAATTAAAGAAGGAAAAAAAATAATCTTATTCATTCTAAGCCAATCAAATGACATTATATCTAACTATCTAACAAAGCATCCTTTAATCATATCCTGAAAAACACGATGACAGAAGTCGTCGTGAATGCAATAAATTGACCTAAAAAGTAATCATAACATTTAGATAATGTTATAGGTGTAGCATCAATATTTTAGTTATTTTGTATCTTTGTGCTATTTAGAAAATAATTAATGGACCGGTCCTTATTTACATGTTTTTTTTTTATTGAGAATGCCTTATATTTACATAATTATATAAAAAAATTATAGTGCAACAAATATTCATAGCAACCACAACAAGAAAATCAAAATCAGGACAAAAATTAAAATTACAAAAAAGCATGGAGATATCCCAAGAGAAAACGATAACATGACATGTAAATATTACCTCTAATAACGCAATAGAGGATTGATCATCAGATTTTATGACTATGATACGCCACAGTCTGCAAATGGGAGTAAAGAAGTAAAACAAAAAATAAAGGTTATAAGTATGTATATATGTGATGCAAAATGGCTTTAGAAACGGATAATCAAATTTTGTCTACAAAAAATTAGGAAATAATTTTTTTCACACGTACAATAGCATCAAAACATAACATCAAACTTCTAAATTTTGACTGTGAATTCAGAAACAAATGCTTTAAGCTAAATACTTAAAAATAATATAAATCAAAATAATTAACAATTCAAAAGAAATATAAAGAAACATTGATTAAAAAAATTATTTTAATTTCAAAATTTTAATGATGCCATTTAAATTGAGACAAAAACAAAAACAAAAGGAGCACAAAATAAGGAGTCATAGAAAACTAAGAAAAGTCATTGTTTGCATAAAGAAAATTCACATATGTGCTCATTTATCGGAGAATTCAACTCCTCGTCAACACCCTTTTTGGTAAACATATATTTTTTGTAGTGACGATATAAAAGAGACATTGGGCTTTTTAGAAAAAAATTTCGTAATTGATTTAGATACTGGTAAGAGAGTGAAGGCATACAAATTCACCCATGCACCAATTTACTTGAAAATTTTAACTTGTTAAATCAGTAAATAAATGATAAGAAGGAGGAGTAAACAAATATTTACTCATCAAACTTCTCAGTTCAATACACTAATATATAGAAAACTAAACTCAAAGTAACACCAAATTCAAAAAATATATATACATCGAAAAAATTGGAAGTAATTGATAAGACAACAAATCTGAAATTGCAATACCAGCTTGATAAGATGAAGAGTACCGAAGGAGTGGAAGTTGTAAATCGAAGAAAAATAATAATGATTTAACTATGAGTTTATCCATAAATATGGGGAAGTCTAAGAAATTTGGAAATAGGCTTGCCAACTGAAGACTATTCTGGAAACTATCTAAAAGAAGTGAAATGAGAGCTTCTAGAACTATGCTGAATGTGTGGGAATAAAAGTCAAAACAAGAAACTGATTATATCCACTAAATTATAATTTGCCTCTATCTCATACATTAATTACCATTTTGCCATTGATCGTTCTTTGGCTTCACTCTTTTATATAATAATAAAACTAGATAAGTATAGCCCGTGATAAGCACGGGCCCATTATTTAGCATTTTCAAGTGATATATACTTTGCTTAGTAACTCGTTAGACTACTATATACTTTCTCTATGGTGGTAATTTTTCTTTCATATTTTTGGATCAAAAGTTATAAATGTATAACTATTTCACGTACTTAACTGCAATATAATCATTGCTATTTTATAGGAGATGAGGTAAATTGTTAATTATGTAATGTAAAAGTTGTCATCCATGATATTAGAAGATAATTTGCGTCAGATAAATGATAAACTTATCAAAGGTTGTAATTCTTATATTTAACTAAATGTAGTTCGATCAGTAAACTAAAATTATGCATGCCTATTCCTTTGTTTAATGTCACATAGGTTAGTTTCACCAAATAGGGTGTAGATAAAAATCATTTGGGGCAATACACGGATGTATAAATGTACCGGAAGGAATATAAAAATGCATGAACTTTTATGGAATAGTTACCTCAAACTCAGTGTCAGAATAATGTTTAATGAAATTAATGTATGCACAATATTTTGTTTCTTACACACTACCAAGAAAATGCGCAGCATATATATAAAATTTTATTTTGATAATTGTGATGTTTGGACTAATTTATGTACACTAATTTTAAAGGGTATCTATCACCTCTCAGCTTTCACCAATAACTACAAAATAATTTTGTCCACCTAAGACAAATGAAAAGATAAACAAAAATCTTGTTCTTATTGGTATAGGGAATCCAGAAACATCACCTACAAACTTTGTCAATGAGTCATTTTGACTGGAGAGGCACAAAGCTTAAATAGAATATGTTTTCTTCATAACTACTTGCATGAGCCTACATCTTGCTTTAGACTCTTCCTCCAATCCTCCTACTATGCCTCAAAAAATGCTACTCCTATTATAGAAACATATGAAACGGAATGTATTTAACTTTTAGTCGTTGTCGAGCATGTTTCTACTCCGAATTGTCATCTCAGCTGGCAGTTGAGAAAGCAAGAACCATCTAAGTACCTATAATTTCATGGGGGCAAATATATTAACCTCAAGAGAAAAGTTTTTCTTCATATACCTCAACTTCAAGAATAGAACATAGGAAGAACAGATTAAACAACACATAATGAAATACGAAAAGAAGAAAATGATGCTATTTCACACTATTTAACAAATCAGTTGGGTTTGAAGTCCTGGAATTGATAGCACAACTCCAACATGATTAATTTACTCACAGAAAATTAGTTAGCATATGAAGCATTTTATGTATCCACACTTCAACCACAATAACAAAGTACATTTTCTTAAGTTATTGAAAACGTGTGTTCTGATGTGAACCAAACTTATACATAATACATGTGTGATGAAGACTTTTGAGGGGGAAATAGTTGAATTTTTTTCTCTTGGAATAGAAATAACAAAGAATATGACATTAACATCGGTGCCTTGCTTAACCAAAATTAAGAAATTTTCTTTTACTTCTGTATTGATTTTCATTTTTCAAGAAGAATATCTGCATCAACAACACAAAAATCACTTTAGGAAATCTAAAGCAAGAACTTTAGACCCACAAGTAGCTATAATAAGTGAAAGTACATAGCTATACCAGGACACAAATAACTGAAGTAATATGAGAAACTACATATAAACACATAATAAGCTAAAATGAAGTCATTCTAAAGAACCAAAATTGTATCATATTGCTCTTCATCAAACATGGATACAACGACCAAAAATCTTAAATACATGAATCTTAAATACTTGGTGGATATGCAACCATTATATACCATGATATGCTTGTCCAAAGAATATAAATATAAACTTTCAAATGCCCATGATTATATAAAGATCAATTAATCAATAATAGTACTAACTAATTAATGATTTATATTTTTATTTTTTAAAAACGGAGTACTATTTAAATAAAAATAATCATTTTTAGTAAACATGATAAAATAGAGTAAATTTGGAGAAAAAATTGACATCATAAATGGAATAAAAAATTATACTAATATACCATTGAAATGAGACTAATTGTTACTCCATATATTTAAGAATAATTATGATTGAAAAATATGGAATCCACATTAAATGTCCCAATATTGGGATACAGTTGGCATTTTAGAAAAAATGTTTGGATGTTTTTGTTTTGTATAATTATGACCAATTTTACTCTAATTTGTCGTGGTACCTTTTATGCTCTATTAAATAATGAATTAAAATTTATAATTTAATAAATTACTTTTTATACTTTCATCTCAAATCAATATACTACTCATTCAATTTCAAATTGCTTATCTTACATTTTTTTTAGTTTATTTCTTAAAACATGTCTTTTTTTCTTTTTAGTAATTCTTTAATTTTAATTTTTTACGTGACATTTTAATACCACAAAATTAAAAAATATAATATATTTTTGATTTAAGACTATAAAATTGAAATGTCTTCTTTACTCTTTTTTAATAAATTTATGTCAAGTGAAAATAGAACAAACAAATAAAAACAAAAAGAGTATTTGTTTTTATCACACTAATTTCATTGTATATTATATTTATTGTATTAGAGAAAAAATAGTTTTATACTCATGTTAGTTATATTATGAATTAAAGGGAAGGAGTAGCAACTCACGGAAAATATATATGATATTAAATGTTAATTTTTGAGAAAAACTCTTATGACAAGTGTGATCGCTGACAATCATTTGAAGACAGACTTGGGCCCACATTTTTAGACGGTACACAAGATTTTTTCAACTTTTTCAATGGATGGAAACCACGTGGCCATTTCAGCTTATTGTAACTTAAAAATGATTTTTATCAGAAATTTTACATTTTTCTGCATATTGTACAACTTCTTAAAAGCTGGAATTTTTATTAATTTAAAAAACTATCCTTCATCGTCCTCTTTATCACATTTCTAATAGAAAAATAGAAATATATATATCTATTATGTTATGTTTTTTCTAATACGGAATTTTGTGTCTAGTGTATATATTTATATATATAATAGCCTTTTATATGAAATTAATTGTTTTTCGTAAATTTGATGAATATAAATTATTTATGAATTTGAGAAGGAATAACAAAAGACAACATTTGAGTAGATTGGATGCTACCCTATTTTAAGAAAAATGAAAAAGGTACTCTATATGATTTTTGAATGTTATTAACTTATTACTCCCTTCAAGACAATAATGAGCCCTACATTTATAGAAGTCCATGTGATTTGTTTTACTCTTCCGATGTGTGGATTGCCATGTGGCCTCAAGAATATGCTAGAATTTGGGTGTTTTTTCTGGAATTTCAGTACTTCCCATGCACGAAGTACAATTGCTATTAAGCTATACATTTTGCTTATTTACGGATTTGCCCTTGATTGTCCTCCCTCGTCATGTTTCTATATAATAGAAATAATTAAAAAAGGTAAAAGTTGTCAAATTATTTTTATTTACGTTAATGAAAAATATATTAAAAAATTGATACCAAAATTTCAAAATAAGGAAAGTATATGTAATATTATAACCCACAAGGAAAGTCAGTTTGATTGAATGGTACGTAACGTGAGGAGATGTCTATGAAATGATCTTTTTATTATATTTGCACCATTGGTCACTGTCTAATCGAGGGTCTTTATCATCCGGACAATTATTAATACTATATTTAATTTTATTTTATTTTTTTATTTTTTAATCCATTTTTGCTTCATTGGCCATCGTCTGAAGAAGGATGGAATTATTATTGTCACTATCTTTATGTTTTTACTACTTTTATTTTATTTTCTCACAATATGATATTGGGGGTTTACTATCCGATCGATTATTATTGTCACGCCTGAAATATTTTTTTTTTCTCCTTCTATTATTTTTGCTCCATTTGTCACAATCTCATAATTATAGGTGGAGGGTCCATTTAAAGAATTATTCTTGTCACGCCCAAAATACTCAAAATCGTCCTTTTGTTTCTCCTTAACTAGCGTTTGGCCTAAATTCTCAAATATTCTTGGCAAATAATATTTGAGCCATGTTTTTGGTAAAATTATATCATGTGTTTGGCCCCAAATTTTTTCAATAATATTTGCTTATTTCAAAAAAATATGATTTATATACATAAGTTCTAAAAACTATTAAAAATATCCATAAATTTGTGTTATCTATTTATAGTGAGAATATGTTCCGTTAAAAAATAACCTTATAACATAATTGATAACAATCAACAACAACAAAATAACAATATATGCAAGATCAATACATTAATCACATATTTAAACTTGTCATTGATTCGATTATAATTATAACTCATTAAAAATAAATTGGTCTGTTTTCTCAATTTTGTCCTTCAAAATAGAATTGGAACTTTTCCGGAGGAGGTAGTAACAAACTATTCCTTTATATAATCTTCTCACATTCTAAGAACAATCTCTCCCCTACAAGCTTTCATTTCTAGATCAGAAGGCGAAGCAATATTGTTACTCTGAGTCAATTGTTCAACATCTTCATAGGTAACTATATCATCACGTTCATGTTCATTGAGTATTTCATCACTGCTTTGATAGTCACGCCAAAAATTATGTAATACGACACAAGAAACTACTATTTTAACCTGCATGTCCAATTCATAGTTGTTCATGTCTTGTCGTAGTATTCTGAATCTACTTTTCCACGCATCAAATATTCTTTCAATTACATTACGCAAAGAGACATGTCTACAGTTAAATACATCTTTGACATGCTTAGTGTCATGACCCGCCACATTGCCATTAAAATAAGACATGAATATAAAGAAAGGGAGGAGGAGAGAAACTAGAGTTGTGTAGAGGTTTGTGGAAGATTCTAGAACCCCCTAGATATATCCTTGAAAGGCTTACATTGGAAGAAGAATAGTCCTTAGTGGAATACTCTAGAGAAGTATGGATATTTTTTAGGGAAGGTTATAGAATCACATGGAAAGCCATTGGAATATTCTAGAATTGTAGAGATTTCTAGAATAAGGACTAAATTGTAAATATGTAGGGACTTGAGTAGTAATTTTTATTTGCACTTGAGCCCCTAGGTTGTAGTATAAATAGATGGGGCATTCATTTGTAAGGGATCCAATCTTGAAGCAAGCAGTCACTCAAGTTGTAAGCAATCTTTCAAGCAATACAAAGCCTTCTTCAAAGTTCTCTAAGTCTTTCTTTATATTCTCTTAGCGATCTTAGTTTCAAAGGCTTATTTTGAAAGATTAGTGAGTAAGTTGTCAAGTACCGCACGGAGCTTTAGTGAGACACTAAGTCCGCGACAACGTGGTATTAGAGTAAATTTTTGCTACTAAGGGAAAGGCTAACGAAGAAGACATAAACGCCGCTAGTACCACCAACGTCAGGCTAGATGGTGGAAAGAAGAACCGCAAGGGAAAGAAGCACCACAAGAGTAGTAAGTAAATGTTGCTCGACCCGACATCAAGTGAGGCGCTAACATCTCACCCACATTCGACCACCAAAGCAAGTGATGATGAACTTGGTGAGGAGGCCATAAACGTCACCGCCGGAGAGGAATGGGTCGCAAGGGATGAAATGGTAAGGCAGGCCGCAGAGATATTATGTTGGTGTTTGAACGTGGCCAATGACAAGTTCAAGACTCTCGAGGAGTTCTTCCTTGAGGAGACCGACAACCGCCGCAAGGAGTTGGAGGGACGCCAGCGTGCCGACTTCGATAAGAAGGAGGTCATCACTTCCTTGGAGTGCCAGCTTATGGAGGCGTTGAGCACGATTGAGACCATGAATGCCGAGATAAAAGCACTTAAGGAGGGAGTGAAAGCTGGAGGATCTACGTCATCTAATCGAGACAGGGAGGCCAGGGTCGAGGCTTGCAAGCCACTTATATTCAAAAGCGTCCGTGATTCCCAAGAGGTGGAGAACTTCTTATAGAACTTGAAGAATTACTTCAAGTGTAGTCGGGTGAGGAGTGATGAGAAAAAGATCAATATTGTCGTGTTGTATCTTTTGGAGATGACCATGCTATGGTGGAGACGGAAGAAAGCCGAGATAGGAAAAGGAACGTGCACCATCAATACTTGGGAATAATTTTGAGAAGAGTTCAAGAAAGTCTTTTTCCCTAACAACGTCATCTATGAGATCAAGTGCAAGTTTAGGGAATTAAAGCAAACATGCAACACTCGGGCGTATGTGAAGGAGTTCACCACCCTAATTCTTCAAATTTCTAACCTCACGAATGATGATATATTGTTCCACTTCAGTAGAACGCCGACAGGTTTGGACTATCCATGAAGCCATCACGTAGGCCGAAATGTTGAAAAAATTCAGGCATGAAAAGCCCAATAGTGTTAGAGGAGAAAGATGAAAGGTACTCATGACCATGGTGGGGGAGATCGTGGCAAAGTCGAGGAGTAGCGACCACATCCCAAAAATCATAATACTTATAAGTCCTATGGCAAGAAGTTTAAGTTAAAGCTATGTTGAGAAAAAGATAGAGCCTACAAAGAGAAACGGTTGCTACATATATGGTGGGCCGCATGGCTATGCAAGGTTCCTTGAACTGAAGAGCCTTGGTGCTATCCTGCGAGAGCGGAAGGAGAATGATGCTCAGGAGCAAGGAAAAGGTGCAGATACAACGCATTTGAGCTTGATATGACTATGTAGAGCCATGACGAAGCAGCTAGGGAAGTCAAAATAATACAACACACAGTATGTCGAAATCATGATTAATGGAAAACCCGCTCGTACTATGGTCGACACGGATACAGAGGCCAATATTATGACCAAGACGACAATGACAAGTTTGGGGCTGGGTTACAGTCCAAGTAACGCCTAACTCAGGATAGCCAATGCACCACCAACTCCCATGTGTGGAGTTGTGCATGGAGTAAGCATCACGCTAGGTAAGTGGCAAGGTAAAACAAACTTCATTGTCACTCCTTTAGATCTCTTTGACATAATTATTGGGCAAGAGTTCTTCCAGCAGTGCCACACGGTGATTGATCCTTACCTCCAACGACTTTTGGTCATGAAGCAAGAAGGATATGCCCCTGGTTAAGGTACCAAAAATGGAAGGACAAGTGTGAATAACAGCCATGCAGCTTGAGAAAAACCCTAAAAAGAAAGAGTTAACATTAGTAGCCACCAATGCTAGTATGACGAAAGAAAATTAGGCAAAAGGGACTTCGCGACCATGTATAGGGACAGTTCCGCAAGAGGACAATGACGTGATATCTGAAGACCTTCACAAAGGCATTGATCGAGTCAATGAACTGATGGTAACACATACAAGAAGACAAGACTCAGCTGTTCATGCAATAGTAATGCGACGAGGTCGTCCAGCATCAGGTGGGGGCGAGTGTCATGATCCGCCACATTGCCATTAAATAAGACATGTAAAGTGGGGAGAAACTAGAGTTGTGTAGAGGTTTGTGAAAGATTCTAGAACCCCCGAAATATTTCCTAGAAAGGCTTACATTAGAAGAAGAATAGTCCTTAGTGGAATATTCTAGAGAATTATGGACATTTCTTAGGGAAGGTTATAGAATCACATGAAAAGCCCTTGGAATATTCTAAAATTGTAGAGAATTCTAGAATAAGGACTAAATTGTAAATATGTAGGGACTTGAGTAGTAATTTTTATTTACACTTTAACCTCTAGATTGTAGTATAAATAGATGGGGCATTCATTTGTAAGGGATCCAAGTTTGAAGCAAGCAATCACTCAAGTTGTAAGCAATCTTTCAAGCAATACAAAACCTTCTTTCAAAGTTCTCTTAGTGATTCTTTATATTCTCTTAGCGATCTTAGTTTCAAAGGCTTATTTGAGCTTTCAAGATCTTGAAAGATTAGTGAGTAAGTTGTCAAGGGTCGCACGAAGCTTTAGTGAGACACTAAGTCCGTGAGAACGTGGTATTAAAGCAAATTTTTGCTACTAAAGGAATAGCTAACGAATGAGGCGTAAACTCCGCTAGCACCACCAACGTCAGGATGGATGGTGGAAAAAAAACCACAAGGGAAAGAAGCACCACAAGAGTAATGAGTAAATGTTGCTACATATGTGGTGGGATGCATGGCTATGCAAGGTACCTTGAACTGAAGAGTCTTGGTGCTATACAACGTGAACGGAATGAGAATGATGCTCAGGAGTAAGGAAAAGGCGTAGAAACGTCGCTTTTGGGCTTGATAGGACTATGCGGATCCATCACGAAACAACTAGGAAAGTCAAAAAAATACAACGCACATTATGTCGATATCACAATTAATAGAAGAACCACTCGTGCTATGGTTGACGAAGATGCAGAGGCCAATATTATGACAAAGAAGACAACGACAAGGTTAGAGTTGAGTTATAATCCAAGTAACTCCCAACTCAAGACGGTCAATACACCACTAACTCCCGTGTGTGGAGTTGCGCATGGAGTAAGAATCACGCTAGGCGAGTGGTAAGGTAAAACCAACTTCATTATCGCTCATTTAGATCTCTTTGCCATAATTCTTGCGCTAGAGTTCTTCCAGCAGTGCGACACGGTGATTGATCCTTACCTCCAATGACTTTTGGTCATGGAGCAAGAAGGATTATGTATGCTACCCCTGGCTAAGTAACCAACGATAGAAGGACAAGTGCGACTAATGATCATGCAGCTCGAGAAAAACCCTAAAAAGAATGAGACAACATTCATAGCCACCAATGTGAGTATGATGAAATACAATTGGGCGAAAGGGACCTCATGACTATGTATAGGTAAAGTTCCGCAAAAGGACAAATGACGTGATATCCAAAGACCAACACAAGGCATTGATCGAGTAAATAAACTAATTGTCGCACATACAAGAAGACAATACTCGATTTTCATGCAGCAATAATGTGATGAGGTCGTCGTAGCATCAGGTGGGGGAGAGTGTCATGACCCGCCACATTGCCATTAAAATAAGACATGTAAATGGGGGGAGAAACTAGAGTTGTGTAGAGGTTTATGGAAGATTCTAGAACCCCCTAGACATTTCCTTGAAAGGCTTACATTAGAAGAAGAATATTCGTTAGTGGAATATTCTAAAGAAGTATGGAGCTTTCTTAGGGAAGGTTATAGAATCACATAGAAAGCCCTTGGAATATTCTAGAAATGTAGATAATTCTAGAATAAGGACTAAATTGTAAATATGTAGGGACTTGAGTAGTAATTTTTATTTGCACATTATCCCCTAGGTTGTAGTATAAATAGATGTGCCATTCATTTGTAAGGGATCTGTCACTACCTAATTTTTCGAGTCATGATGACACCTACTATAAACCCACCAGTAGGTGCCATTATTGCTCAAGAAATCGGGTTGTGACGGTATCAGAGCCAGGTTCACCGGTCTCACTTTTACAGAGATAACGTCTAGTAGAGTCTTGCGGATCGGTGCGGAGACGTCCATAACTTATCTTCGGGAGGCTACATGATGTCTTTAGGAAGATTTCCTCTTTTGTTTCACTTTCGTGCAACGTTCGTCTCATTGGTTCCTTGAAATCTCACTTGTTTCTCTCTTTCGCAAGATGGCTCGTACGCGAGGCGACACATCTAAGGGTTATGCACTTAGGCCTGCAGACAGATCCCCAACTTGGGGTAGACGCCGATACCGAGGTCGAGGTAGGGCTGCAACACATGTCGAGATATGGAGGAAAAGCCCAAGGCAGCATATGTACCTCCACAGCCAGTGTGGCCAGGACCAGCCCGACAACCACCCGCACCAGCTGCAGCTCCTAATCTTCATGCCCTGCTAACTCAGATATTATCAGCTATTTGGGAGATGCGTCAAGCACTAGCTTTAGCTCCCGCTCCAGCGCCGCAGGGTCAGCTTGCCTTAGCGGTACTAGAGGTTCAGCCGCCACCAGTTCAGATGGTCGCCCAGCCAGACTCATAGGACAGAGAGATGCCACTACGCGAGCAGAAGATGCTCGGGGTATTCCAGAGGTTGGCACCGCCAATAATCTTAGGGGCGATTGGGAATGACTCCCACGAGTTATAGCTCACTTGCCAGAAGTAGCTACAGTCATTAGGCCTCTTAGACTCGAGAGGAGCTGACTTCACCGCTCATCAATTCCATGGGCTAGCCAGGCACTGATGGCGCACGCATCGAGTGTCCAAGCCAGCTGGATCCCCTCCTATATCTTGGCGTGAGTCCTTAGAGGCTTTCTTGGCCTGGTTCATGCCACGGAGCGTTAGGGATAGGCTTTGTGATCAATTCTCCAGATTGGAGTAAGGCCTTATGACCATCTCAGAGTACGAGATGAGGTTCCATGAGTTGTCTCGACATGCTACCATGATCTTGCCCACGGAGAAGGAAAGAGTTCGTTATTTTGTACGTGGGTTGCGGTACCGTCTGAGGCTCGACACAGAGCATTTGTTTTCGATCTGTCATTCATTTCTTAATGTGGTCAACCATGTCCAATCCATGGAACATATTCATCGAGAGGCCCAAAGGGGAAGTGATAAGAGGGCACGCTACCAGGGAAGCTACAACGAATCCCAAACTAGAGAGATGGACTCCTATGATAGGACCTGCCAGAGGTTCCAGCAGGGTCAGTCCTGTCATCCTTTACAGGCGACATTACCTACTTATAAAGGAGGCCAGCATCAGCAGGGTGGTCCTAGTGCGGGCCAGAGTTTGATAGGATCAGATTCCCTCCCTTCCTACCGCAGTCGGGTTACTTCAGGGCATTCAACTTTGGGGTGTTTTGATTGTTGTGCTCTTGACCATTGGTCCAGAGGGTGCCCCCGGCGAGGGCGAGGAGCTATTGTACCACCTCTCCTTGCACTTAGACCAGTTTCATTAGTGCCCTCTCCAGCTAGAGGTGGTGGTCAGGACCAGGGCCGTTGAGATAGCCGACAAGGTACCAGAGGTAGAGCTCGGGGAGGCAGGTCAGGTGGTAGATCAGACGTACTGGGCAGAGGTGCTCAGGGCCATTTCTACGCAACCCTGGCGTGGGAGACAACTAAGGCATCTGACGATGTCATCACAAGTATGCTTTTATTATGCCATTAGCCTGCTACATTATTATTTGATCCTAGGTCCATATTCTCGTATGTATCTGTTTATTTTGCTCCCCGATTGGGTATGAGGTCTAAGTATTAGCCGTTTCATGTTTCGACCCCCGGTAGGTGAGTCTTTAGTAGTACATCAAGTATTGCAATCTTGCTTAGTGACTGTCCAGGGTTATGATACTAGAGTTGATCTTATTCTGCTGGATATGGTTGATTTTAATGTGATTCTAGGCATGGATTGGTTATCCCCCTACCATATGGTCTTAGATTGTTATGCCAAGACCGTTACTTTAGCCATGCCTGGCATTCCCCCAGTGTTGTGGCAGGGTGCTTATAGTCACACACCGATGGAGATCATCTCTGTTATGCGGGCTAGACGGTTGGTTGCTTCTGGGTGTTTAGTTTATTTGGCCTATGTGAGAGATGTGAGTAGGGAGGGCCCTTCAATTGACTCAGTTCCTGTGGTTAGAGAGTTTGTATATGTGTTCCTTACAGACCTACATGGCCTACCCTCAGAGTGTGACATTGATTTTTCCATAGATTTAGAGCCCGACACCCGTCCTATTTCTATTCCACCTTACCGGATGGCTCCTACAGAGCTCAGGGAGCTCAGTGTTCAGTTAGAGGACCTCTTAGGTAAGGGGCTCATCCGTCTGAGTGTGTAGCCTTGGGGTGCTCCTGTTCTGTTTGTGAAAAAGAAGGATGGAACTATAAGGATGTGCATTGACTACAGGCAACTGAACAAGGCAACGGTAAAGAACCATTACCCCTTGTCTTATATTGATGACTTGTTTGACCAGCTTCAGGGTGTCGCCGTCTTTTCTAAAATTGATTTGAAGTCCGGGTACCATCAGCTGAGGATTACGGCAGCGGACATCTCTAAGACCGCATTTTGTACTCGTTACGGCCACTATGAGTTCCTTGTGATGTTCTTTGGGTTGACTAATGCCCCTGCCACCTTCATGGACTTGATGACACGTGTGTTAAGGCCATACCTTGACTCAATTGTTATCGTCTTTATTGATGACATACTTGTATACTCGCGGAGCCGGAGTGAGCATGAGCAATATTTAAGGATAGTGCTCCAGACTTTGAGAGATCAACGACTTTATGCCAAGTTCTCAAAGTTCGAGTTTTGGCTTGAGTCTGTAGCATTCTTAGGGTATGTGGTGTCATAGGAAGGTATTAGGGTTGATCCGACGAAGATTGAGGTTATTCGTGATTAGGATAGGCCCACTTTTGTTATTGAGGTTCATAGCTTCATCAGGTTAACGAGTTACTACAGACGCGTTGTTAAGGGCTTTTCTACAATTGCAGCCCCCTTTGACTCGGTTGACTCTCCAGGATGTATCCTTCGTGTGGTTATAGGAGTATGAGATGAGCTTTCGAAAGCTCAAGGATGTAACACCCCTAAATACTAACCAAGAGTCGCATGTCGATTTACCATTGCTTAATTACTACAATATGTTTTACTCTCATTTTGAGAACTTGAAATGTTGTGATAATTGCTAGCTTGCTTAACATAAATTGTATCGTAATTTAATGGATTGTATTGGGGTATCTACGTAATAGCCTAATTAGAATTATGTATAACTTTAAAAGGAGGTGAAGGATATATATATTGGTGTATATGTATGCATTTTGGGCAGCACACTATTTGGGCAGCCTTGAGGGATAACTATACAAGGATAAACATCACTTGTGCGATATATATTTTCACACCTTAAATTCGGTTCCTTCAATTCTAAGAACCTTAGAACCTTAGAACCTTAGAACTTTAGTTAATCAGTTGTTCTTGAAAATGACAAGAGAAAAACTTGGTCCTTTTGGCTGGAATTCGAGACACACAATTCTCTTTGGTAAGTGATGAAATTTGTTTCTAATCTGGGTAGTGTTTGGTAATTCATGCATATATTGTTCTCTAGAACTTAGGTTACAATGAATAAATATGATTTGGAAAGCTAATTTGTATACCTACAACTTGTATGTTTATGTAAAACTTTAATTTCCCTTCGTGATTCAAAATCTAGTCTTTCCTGCCGATTTGATTGAAATGTCCTTCAAGGATTTTGATGTTATTATCGAAATGGATTGGCTTTATAAATATCATGCAGTGGTAGATTGTAAGTCTAAGCATGTGACTTTTAAAGATCCTACATTTTCACACATCATTGTACAAGGTGAAAGATCATTAACATCTAGTATTATTTCTGTGACCTTGGCAAGAAAGTTAATGCGTCAAGGTTGTGGGGCATACCTTGCTCACATAGTTGATACACAATTGGAGAGTCCTGGTATCAAGGACATACCTCCTATACGTGATTTCCCAAGAGTCTTCCCAGAAGACCTTCCTGGATTGCCCCCGAAAAAAGAGGTTGAATTTTCAATCGAGCTTATTCCTGGATCTGCCCCTATTTCTATCATTCCTTATAGAATGGCTCCGGCAGAATTAAGAGACTTGAAATCTCAATTGCAAGAACTTCTTGAGAAGGTTTTTATTAGACCTAGTGTTTCTCCTTAGGGAGCCCCTGTTTTATTTATAAAGAAGAAAGATGGCACTATTAGGCTTTGTATTGACTATAGACAATTGAACAGAATAACAATCAAGAATAGATATCCACTACTAAGGATCGATGATTTGTTTGACCAACTGAAGGGTGCTAAAGTATTTTCAAAGATTGATTTAAGGTCTGGATATCACCAACTCCGTGTTAGAGAGAAAGATATTCCTAAAACTGCTTTTAGAACTCGGTATGGTCATTATGAATTTTTGGTGATGTCATTCGAATTGACAAATGCTCCTGCGGTATTCATGGATCTAATGAATCGAGTATTCAAGCCTTATCTTGATCGATTTGTGGTTGTCTTTATAGATGATATTTTAATATTTTCTAAAAGTAATGAAGACCATGATAAACACCACCGGATTATTTTGCAAATTTTGAAGGAGATGGAATGTTATGCTAAACTTTTGAAGTGTGAATTTTGGCTTAATGAAGTGACGCTTCTGGGATATGTTGTATTGGCCGAAGGTGTGAATGTGGATCCTAGTAAGATACAAGCAATTGTTGTGTGGAGACCTCCCAAAAGTCAAACCAAGGTGAGAAGTTTTTTAGGCTTAGCAGGATACTACAGAAGATTTGTGAAAGGTTTTTCCATTATCGCCTCTCCATTGACTAAACTCTTGCAGAAGGAAGTGAAGTTTAATTAGAATGACAAATGTCAAGATAGCTTTGAAACTCTCAAATGCTTGCTAACTCAAGCACCTATACTTACTCTACCAATTGAAGGGAAGGAGTATGTAGTATATAGCGATACTTCTCACAATGGTCTCAGATGCATTTTGATGCAAGAAGGGAAGGTTATTTCTTATGCCTCTCGAAAATTAAAACCGTATGAATTGAATTATCCTACCCATGATCTTGAACTTGTTGTTGTAGTGTTTGCTTTAAAAAATATGGCGACATTATTTGTATGAAGAGAAATGTCATATATTCACTGATCACAAGAGCTTAAAGTACTTGGGTACTCAAAAGGAGCTAAACTTTCGACAACGTAGATGGCTTGAATTCATCAAGGATTATGACTGCACAATTGATTATCATCCAGGCAAAGCCAATGTGGTTGCAGATGCTTTAAGTTGAAAATCCTTCGCAAGCATTTCTTTGAGTCCTTTACCCTTGTTTCTTGAGTTAAGAGCCATGAATTTATTGCTAATTTGCAAGTAAAGCCAATATTACTTGCACAGGTGAAGGAAGCACAAAAAATAGATGAGAAACTTGTAAAATTGACCAGAGAAGTTCAAAATGGGGAAAAACTTGATTTTACATTAACAGATGATGGTGTCTTATTTTATCAAGATATGCTATTTGTCCCTAATGATGACGAATTGAGAAGAGAGATACTGAGTGAAGCACACACCTCACCATATGCAATGCATCCTGTGGTACAAAGATTTACCAGACTATCAAAGAAAATTATTGGTGGAGTGGTATGAAGAGAGACATTACAAAGTTCATTTCTAAATGTTTGGTTTGTAACAAGTAAAGGCAGAACATCATGTCCCAATTGGTTCACTACAGCCCTTGTCGATTCCAAAATGGAAATGGGAGAGAATAACTATGGACTTTGTTTCTGGACTTCCTCGCACCCAAAGAAATCATGATGCAATATGGGTGATTGTTGATAGTCTAACCAAGAGTGCTCACTTCTTAGCAATCAGGATAGATTACGCACTTGAGCGTTTAGCCGAATTGTACATTAATGAGATCGTAAGACTACATGGGATCCCTATGTCTATTGTATCTGACCGAGACCCGAGGTTTACATCTAGATTTTGGGGTAGCTTGCAGGAAGCTTTGGGTACTAAGCTGAAATTTAGCACTTCGTTCCATCCTCAGACAAACGGCCAGTCAGAAAAGGTGATACAAATTTTGGAGGATATGCTTCGAGCTTGTATTATGGAGTTTTAGGGTAGTTGGGACAAACACTTGGCTTTGATAGAATTTTCTTACAATAGCAGTTATCATTCGAGTATTGGAATGCCTCCTTATGAAGCCTTGTACGGAAGGAAATATCAGACCCCTCTTTGTTGGAGTGAAGTTGGTGACAGGAAACTTATTGGTCCTCAAATTGTGCAACAAACAGAGGACAAGGTAAAAATTATCAAGGATCGTTTAAAGATTTATTCGGATAGACAAAAGTCGTATGCTGATCTTAAAAGGCGTGACATTGAATATGAAGTGGGAGATAAAGTATTCTTAAAGGTGTCTCCATGGAAAAAGATTATGAGATTTGGTAGAAAAGGAAAACGTAGTCCCCGATTTATTGGACCTTATGAGATACTTGAAAGGGTTGGACCAGTTGCATATAAATTGGCTTTGCCACCTGATTTGGACAAGATCCATAATGTCTTCCTTGTTTCTATGTTCAGAAGATATCGTTCTGATCTATCTCATGTTTTTCCAGTTAAATCTATTGAGATTAATCCTGACTTGACGTATAATGAAGAACCTATTTTAATTTAAGCTCGGGAAGTGAAGCAACTTAGAAACAAGGAAATCCACCTAGTAAAGGTATTTTGGAGGAATAATTCGGGAAAAGAAGTTACCTGGGAGAGAGAAGAAGACATGAGGACCCAGTATCTGCACTTGTTTCGGGACTAGTGTAAGGTAAATTTAGAGACGAAATTTCTTTATGGAGGAGAGATTTGTAACACCCCTAAATACTAACCAAGAGTCTCATGTCGATTTACAGTTGCTTAATTACTATAATATGTTTTACTCTCATTTTGGGAACTTGAAATGTTTTCATAATTGCTAGCTTGCTTAACATAAATTGTATCGTAATTTAAGGGATTGTATTGGGGTATTTACATAATAGTCTAATTAGAATTATATATAACTTTAAAAATAGGTGAAGGATATATATATAGGTGTATATGTATGCATTTTGCACATTATTTGGGCAGCCTTTGGGGACAGCTGTACAAGGATAAATATCACTTGTGTGATATATATTTTCACACCTCCTTGAGTTAAATTCGGTTCCTTCAAGTCTAAGAACCTTAGAACTTTAGTTAATCAGTTGTTCTTGAAAATCACAAGAGAAAAACTTGGTCCTTTTGGCTGGAACTCGAGACACACACTTACCTTTTGTAAGTGATGAAATTTGTTTCTAAGCTGGGTAGTGTTCAGTAATTCATGCATATCTCATTCTCTAGAACTTAGGTTATAGTGAATAAATATGATTTGGAAAGCTAATATATATACCTACAACTCTTATGCTTATGTAAAACTCTAATTTAGCTGTTATAGATTCAAAATATGGGATGCAACACAGGACAAGTTCTGTGCAGAGTTCGAAATTAGAAATCCTGTATGGATAACTGTTAGTGTTTTGAATATATCTTTTTGTACAAAATATATTTTGCAGTGATTCTTATTGGGTTGCAACCTTACGAGATGTACCTACATCTTTCATAAAGGTTATAAAGTCTAGTTTTTCCATTTTCCTTTTCAAATATAAGTTTCAACATGAGGTACTAGGCTGGACAGAATCACTGTTTTGGGAGCATAGTCATATATGTACAATCTAAGCTTACTTGTGAGGATAAATCTGTTTTACTTCGACAATATTGAGATACTAAGAATTAAATAAGTTATTTAATTGTATTTTTATGGTTGTATATACTTGTGAACAAGTTGAGGACCTTGATACGTTGGTTGGTCTACGGTTTGAACTCGCGAAGTTGTGTTGGACTGTTTCTACGCTAAAGTATTGAGGTTTGTGTATAAACTTGTACTTGCACTCTTTTAATTGCTGGTATATCTAGAAGTTGATCTTGGTACCTTGTTTACTTCTTGTCACTTTGCATTGTCGTGTTGGTATTCTTTAAGACGTTAAATACCCTTGTATAATTCGCCCACTTGTACGGATTGTTTGATCACTTGGCACTCTTGTTGGGACCTTGTCCTGCTTGTGGCTGTGACTTTGTCACTATTGGCATGCTTCTTGATTCGGATCATTTGTTATCTTGACTCTGGATTTTTAGTCCGTCTTAAGAATGGAAGTTGTCCATTTTAAGTACGAACTAGAAAACCATTTTTAATATGGTTCTTGGTTCTCTTGATTATTAGGCTTTGACCCTTGTTGATACAGGGTGTCGGGCCTTCTTGATACCTGCTTGTGCTTGGTGTGACGACATGATGTATATATTGGGCGAGCCTTGTTATTGAATCTCTTGAAAAATGATGCTATGACCGTTCTTAACATTTGGATCTTTAAATATCGAACTTGATTCTCTTTGTATATTGTTCACTTGATTTATTGATTTTGTTACAATTGGGCTACTCATGACTTGAGAAAGGGAGCTTGGTGAATTTCGAGGGCTCTGCACCTATAGTTTTTACACCACTAAGCTATATGCTTAGCGATAGTCGTTTCTATCGTAGGGAATGATCGAGAGGTGGCATGAAGCTAACCATTGGAGTTAGAGATCTTGAGAGCCTTAGGCATCTATATTTTTTATAAACTTTGGGATTTATACATGATCTATGTGTTGTATATTTACATAAAATTTTGAGGGCTAATCTGATCATGTCACCATGGGTTGTAATATAAGTATGACTACATGTTTTGTTCATTTGGGGTGTGTAAGCCCAAGTCTCGTAATATATTAAATTTACTACTTGTTTTGAATGATTGTATGAAGCATGAACCACCTAGTTTGGATACTCAAAAGTTGGTAATATTCTTTTTATATCATTTTTACTAGTGTGAGGATAACATAAAAAAAAAAAATCTCTTGTGGCTTATATTATTTCAGAAGGGTCGCTACAAAGGAATTGCTTACTACCGCTCTTATATTGACTCTTTCAGTTGAGGGCGAAGGGTTTACGGTATATTATGATGCATTCGGCGTTGGTTTGGGTTTTGTACTGATGTAGCGAGGCCGGGTTATAGCTTACGCATCGAGGCAGCTTAAGCAGCATGAGCGCAACTACCCCACCCATGACTTGGAGTTGGCTGTGGTAGTTGTTGCGCTTAAGATTTAAAGGCACTATCTATATAGGGTTCGTTATGAGATCTACACTGATCACTGGAGCCTCCAATACCTTATGAGCCAGAGGGACCTTAATTTGAGGCAGCGTCGCTTGATTGAGCTCTTAAAGGACTATGACCTCTTTATTCACTACCATCCGAGCAAGGCGAATGTAGTAGCGGACGCCCTGAGCCGGAAGGAGGGGATTATGGGTAGTCTAGCCTTCCTGTTTATTTTGGAGCAATCATTGCCTTTGGACATCCAGTCCTTAGCTAACCAGATGATCAGACTTGATATTTCAGATACCAGGCGGGTGTTAGCCTTTGTGGGAGTTCAGTTGTCTTCGCTATATACGATTCGTGGTTGTTAGTTCGAGGATGAGTCTTTGGTGGCATATAGGGTGTTAGCAGGTGATGCTAGACATAGATTCGGATGGGGTTTTGAGATTCGATGGTCAGTTGTGTGTTCCGAGAGCTGGGGGTTTGATTCAGCTGATCTAGAGCGACCTTTCGTTCAACTTTCGATGCCTCCGGACTCCTTCCGAGCCCCTCGATGGATTTGGTTAAAAATGGTCTTCGGGAGTGGGACCGAATTTTTATCGAGGTTACCTCAGATGGAAATTTCAACTGAGTCGTTCAGTCCGAATTGTCAAATTTAGTAGGGTATCATATCTATTTTATCTTTATCGGGTTCTAAACCAGATTTTGGGTCTTTTTAGCGAACAACTTCGCCTTTCCAATGCCTCATTTGTCAAACTTCAAATCTTTGTAACTCTCTCATTTCAAGTCCGATTCTAGTGATTCGTGGGGCTATCTTGAGTGGTTTTTCGAGAAGAATGCGTTGGTGTGGTTATATTTCGTATTTAATACTTTGTTAAAGGTAAAAATTATTATATAGCTGCTGCCATAGCTTATTTTTTAGCTCAATTTTTGGGAAATTTTGGAAAATGATTTCTTGGCCATTTTAGGTCCGTATTTGGTGATTCAAGAGCCTAGATTGTGGGGTTTTTCGTGTGGATCTTTCTGGTGTGGTTGGTTTCAGCAGTTGGACCCTTTTAGTGTAACTTTGAGTTTTTTATTGCATGTTCGTGTTGAGACTGTTTCGAGCCCCGAATTGTGTTCCAATTTGGAACACAAGTTCGGGGAGGTGTTTAGGACTTATTTTTGGGGTTGATTCTGGAATTTTAAGCACGGGTCCCACTTTTCCCATTTTGACTCTGAAATTGGCCCGTCTCCGTTTCTTGCGATTTTAGTGTCTAAACAATCGTAATAACATTGTGGATCTATTTTTTGATAGAGTGGCAGCTTTTTGAGGCTGTTCGAAAAGGAAAAACTCCGGAGGAGTGATTTTGAAAGCCCGGGTGATCAGCCTTCAGGTAGGCTACGACTTCCCTCTCTTAGATTGAGCTCAAGAGTGTAAATGGATATTGATTAGCTAGGATTTGGGTTGGTAGTTATTGAATCATGTATACATGTTTAGAAATCATGTTTCAGCCTCTTTCGGGAATTATCGGGTAACTGTGAGCATGCTATGTGTTACTAATTGACCCTCCATGCTACGTGGAGTGCTTGTATGCTTGATTACTGTCTATCTGAAGCATGTTGGACCTTAGTTTATGTTTGATTAGGACTTGCCTTAGAAATACATGATTCGGAACCGATATGCCTTAGTTTAGCCCCGACTTCGCTTGACCGACATAGATCTCTGTCGACTGATATAGCAGACCTGAGTCTGATAGTTTGAGCCTTAGCTGGGCGATACACTTTCTCCGATGACAGTTATCCTTATTTTCTCCGATGTTATGGCTTTACGAGTTACGTCGGCGATATTGGTTTTGCTTTGCGATTTAAAGTTGGTTGTCGATTCGGTTCCAAGGACTTACATTGATTGGCTAAGTGTGGACGGTATTCCACATACATTTATGAGCATGGATCGATTGAGTTTCTTTCAGCAGCAACATTGGCACCTTTGTTGGGCATCCGGATTCGAGCTCTGCCCTCTATCACCCAAATACTTATATAGAGCATCCAGTTTAAGTTCCGGCCACTATCGCCCAGATATTTATATAGAGTATCCGGTTAGAGGTCCGGTCTTAGTTACTTGATACTTGTGATTGGTTACTTGGATACTTTTATGAGCATCCGATTTGAGGTCCGGCCTCCATACTGTCAGATTCTACTATTGAGGTTGAGGTTCTGGTTCGATCTTCTCCGTTCTTGGGTTCCCTTATGCAATTCTCTTTAGTTATAGTTATTTTTGTGTACTCGTCGGACTTATGGGGGTCTATTTGGGTTTTTAATAACTTGCACACCAATGTACCTTCTGGGCTTATGGGGGTCTAGTTAGGTGTAGTTAGCTTATAGATTACTTTAGTTAGTTCTTTCTACACTCGTGTGCATTCCATTGTTACTTAGTTTTCCGTTCTTAGGCTCTGTTTGTGTTATTCCTTCTTTTCATATTGCCTTTACTTTTCAAGTTCAGTCGGCCTATGATGTCTATTGGGTACCGGCTGTTTTAGTACTCATACTACTCTCTGCATCTGTTTTGTGATATAGGTCCGAGCACTAGTGGCCAGCGTTGATTCAGTTTTGAGTAGCCTGATCCGGAGACGGGGGTGAGCACCCATCATTTTGTACTATTTCAGTCTTCATCTGTATATATAGACTTGTCTTTTACCTTTCGAAACAATCTAGTCTCTGTGGTCCACTTTTGGGACTTGTACTCATTTTGTTAGTAGCTCTGTACTAGTCACTTCTAGATTCTGGGAGGGGTCTTTATTTGTATATATGTTTTGGTTTGCGTTCACCTGTTTTTATTGTTACCTTAAATTCTGCCTACTCTTGTTCAGTTTCTACCCTCAGACCCACTGCTTGTTGTTCGGGTTACGGATTGGCTAACCTACTAGTGGGTTTATAGTAGGTGCCATCATGGCTTGAGAAATCGGGTTGTGACAGGATCCAAGCTTGAAGCAAGCAATCACTCAAGTTGTAAGAAATCTTCCAAGCAATACAAAGTTTTATTTCAAAGTTCTCTAAGTCTTTCTTTACATTCTCTTAGCGATCTTAGTTTCAAAGGCTTATTTGAGCTTACAAGATCTTGAAAGATTAATGAGTAAGTTGTCAAGTGTCACACGGTGCTTTAGTGAGACACTAAATTCGTGACATTTGGCTCTCTTTCACTTTTTCTTAGTCATGCAAATGATATCATATTCATTTGTAGTTAATAGATAGAGATGTTTAATGTGATTGGTGATGAGTAATCTAGTTATTTATTAGTAGTAATAGATAGATATGATGTATAAATATTATGAGTATTTTTTATAAAATATAAACTTTGAGGTAATTTTTGAATTTTAAAAAATTCCTAAATATTAAAACTTGGCCCAAAAACTAATTTTTTTTAGTATTTGGGAACTTGGAATTCTTGGCAAATATATTTGCCAAGTTAGGTAGTCAAACACCATTGACCAATTTTTTTTCCAAATTTTTCCCAAGTTTTCCCAAAATTTCCCAAATTTTATTTGGAGCCAAACGGGTCCTAATAATTCAATTAAATTCTACGCCCTCCTAAAAAAGGAGTCCGAAGCCGAAAGGGCAAGAAAATTTGCCAAACTTTTTTAAAGGGCAACAAAATTGATTTTAGAACCAAAAGGGAAACTTCATAACGAACAAATTAACGTCGTTGTCCAAATTAGGGTAGCTGCTGCAAGGTGCGAATTTCCTGACAACACGCAAGGCGGCTGGGCCTTGTAAGGCGCAGGAAATTCGTGACTTTGCTGTAATTTGAAAAAAAATCATTTCATTGCCTTGTAAAGTAGAAAATAAAAAAAAATAAAAAATTTATTTCATTATAAAATTCTTATGAGGGATTTTGGTGCAAGATGGTGTAGATTGAAGATTCAAAAGGAGAAGGCTCTAGGGTCATGCACCTTACAAGTACTGATACATACCTTGCACTACATCGTTTCATGATGTACATTCAAGTACTCAGTATCCATATCACACATAGATCGATTCTCGGTCCGCACTTAGTAGCTTTAGTGGTGAGTCCTCATATTTCGAGGACAATAGACATGCTTTCATTTTTGTCTTTACTTTCAATTTTTAGTTTGTTAGAGTTAGTTGGGGGTATGTCCCAGCAACTCAACTCAGTAGAGGTTTTCAGACATAGTATTAGACTCAACTTGCGTTGTTAAGTGTGTTTCAGTCTGTACTAGAACCCTTATATCATGTTATATTTATATTCAAACTATTTGGGTTTGTTCCTCTTCAGATATCTTTTGATATAGCTTCCTCATAGTTCTTGTCTTACTTGGTTATTTCAGTATGCTTATGTTATGTCAGACTCAAGGTTAGCTTAGGGTTACTCGTGATCCTAGGTCCCATGTTACGTCTATGGGGTAGCCTCGGGGTGTGACATATACCTTGTTGGTATATAGAACATCTCAATTAAATGGATCCACTAAAGCTCTACTTGAAATCAATAAGGAGTCGTCTAAAAAGTACAGTCATATACCCTTGTTGGTTACATGATTTGTGAGGAATGTGAGTTGTTTGAACTCATTCCCGTATCAGTGCTCAATATTACTCTCAATAAATATATACTCATACTTAAATATATAAAACATGTTGTTTCTCAATTTGAGGCAATTGCTAAAAATATTCTCTTAAAGGAGGTAACTTCTCTGAAATATCTCTGAACTCACTAACTCATTTAGAAATCATAATTTCTCCTTTCTCAAAGTGAAAAGTGATACATTTGGGAATACTTAGTTCCCTTATACTCTTACTCAAATCATGTTTAAAACTCTTTCTTAAAACTCATCTTTACTTTCTTAGAAAATCAATTTAGTACAAAAATGTTTGCTTTAAAAAATTCTCAAAAATTTTAACTCAAAATAGGATTCATGATGAAATATAGACATGAACAAATCAACTCAAGGATCTCAATAACAATATAGAAAACTCAATACTCAGAAATCAAGAACTCACAACTCAACGATACTACTCATCTGAAGAATACTCAAAATCAAGGATAAAACCCTAGATTACTCTTTTACTGAATTTATAAGGATGTAGGCCTTGAGGACGAACTTATTCCATCCCTATGATATCCTTACATACATGGAAGAACAAAGTTCTTGAAGAAGTTTAAAGGAGAACTTGATTGAAAGATTTGAAATCTTAGATTTTGTATTCCTTGCAGGTTTCTTCGAGATGAAGAGTGGAGAGTGATCTTAAAAACCTTAGGATTCTTAAAGAGAATCTTGAACTTGGAGCCTTTAGATCTTGAGAAATTGGAGATATCCTTTCTTGGAGTTCTTGATTTTTTATAGAATGAAAATTGGGGATTTTGAGAGTTTTTATCCGTATAATGATGTTATTAGGTGTAAGATGGACTTTTGAAAGTTGATTTAGGGTTAAAGGTCAAGAATACCCTTCTAGAAATGTAAGAGAGCCAATAAAAAATAACCTTTTAATGAATCCTGTCGGTCAAATAGGCAATCTTGTAGGTCTCCTTGCAACAAATACTAAGCGAATCTCCCATTGGGACTTTAGATCATCCAAATGGACAGAAACTCAAGATTTTTTGGGACACTTTGGCGAGCTAATTTGGCGATTCGCCAACCCATTCGGCGGATCGCTGATTAAGCGGGTGAGTTCGCCCAATTTTTCAACCTAATAGTGATATGCTCTAGGAAAACGACCATAACTTTTTACTCTAAACACGAAATAAGACAAACTCAGTGGCGTTGGTAAGAAGACTCACTGAAATCTAACTTGATATGTTATAGGTCACCTAACTCATTATATGCTGAGAGATGTGAGTGTTTGAAGTAGACCTTTATATGAACTTATGTAAGAACCTAGCCAATATGAATGTTTTGAACTTGGGTTGGTGTTTGAGGCCCCTTATGACCGTAGATCACTTTAGATACTCTTTATACACTCATTAAAGGACCCTAAAACACATGAGAAAGCCGAATATCACTTGATTCAAGCTCATACTTACAACGAACAATTCAAACTTTAAAAGTAGAATTGCGAGATATTACAGAATGATTTGAGTCTTAGCTTGAAAATTTTATCGGGGTGTACACCTAGGTACCCTTGCATTCATTAGATTTATGGTTTCTGGACCATCCTCTGCCATAACAATAATGTTGGAACATGTTTTCCGGTCCCTACAACATTAGGAAGTAACCCTTCCATCACATTATCATCATTTTCATTCACGATTATCATATGTTATTTCTAAAAAAAATAAAAAATAATCTAAGCTAGTGAGTAGTGTAGTGAGCTAAATCAATACCATAAAGTCCATAGAGTGGGCGGTTAACTATTGATTTGAAAAATGGTACATTTGTTGTAGGATCAAGAACACATAGATCAATAATTTAACTTATTAATTCATGGTTTAAGCAAGTAATTAAATATATTACTAAATAAGTTTATGAAGAACAATAATCATATATAACTAAAAGTGTGAAGCTATAAAGATGAAAAGTTAGATTATCATTTTACCCCTAGGCTAAATTAAACATCTAATTAATAAATTATTAAATAATAATATTTTAATTATTATTTGAATGGTTAGTCATTTATTATAAAGACAATGAATGAATCATTATATGTAATTTAATAGTATTTGATCTTTCAATTTTCCATGTGACTTTTCATATTTTCATAAGTTTTGTCCTATAAATTTAACTTTCCAAGAAAGACTTTTATTTACTCCTAGGCTAAATTAAACATCAAATTACTACTCCCTCCACCCCATTTTATATGGCATCCCTTTTTATAAATAGTTGGTACATAATACTTATCATTTCATAAAATCAATGCAATAAATTACAATATTTTATCTTTTTTACCCTTGTGAGTTATTAGTCTTGAAAATATACATTTGACCAACTTAGAAAAGCTAAGTAAATGATTCATGTTCATTGGTTAAATTAATTAATCAAAATAAATTAATTCATATTCGTTGATTGAAAACTTGAGTTCCAAAAATATTAAATAAGGGTAGAAGGGTAAAGTTACATCATTTTTTAATGCAAGTGCAAAGTAAAAAGGTGACATATAAATAGGACGGAGGGAGTAATTATTAAATAATAATATTTGAATTATTATTTGAATTGTTTGTTATTTATGATAAAGACAATGAAAGAATCATTATATTTATTTTAATAGTATTTGACCTTTCAATTTGTCATGTGACTTTTCATGTTTCCATAATTTTTTTCCTATAAATTTAACTTTTACAAGAAAGACTTTTATTTACTACTCCTATAATTCTTGTGTGCAGGAGCTCTAAACAAGTGAAATAATGTCACAATTTAAGGTGAAAGTTGTGAGATCCCCTTCTACAGTCATGAGAATAGACTAGAATTCAACTACTGAAATATCAGAGCTTGGTGTGTTAGTTTTATACTTATTTGTACCAATAAGAATTATATTAAGTGTGTTTTTTTTTATCTCTCTTCATAAAGTTGAATTGTTGTTTTGTTAGCAACTTGCTTTATTAATGTTATTAGTTAAGGCCTATAGAAATTATATCTAAGTAAACATCCTGGAATTATTATCAAACCTATAGACGTAATAATATTCAGAAACCTATAAACATGATTTTCTAAACCTCAAAATAATAGGCCAAGTAATCATTTTGATCATGATTTCTAAGTAAAACATGCTGAAATATTATTATTGATCTGGTAGGCATGATTTCAGATATAAAAATTATTTAAAACCTATAGGCATGATTATTTAAACCCCAAATCTCATATAAATAAAATTGAACTTTATGACGTGACTTCTAAATGCAAACACTGACAATCGGTAAATATTCAGAAAAACCTATAGGCACGATCTACTAAATGCACACATACTGAAAATTATTATATTCAAGGAAACCAATCATTAAAATTTAACTACTAATATGCTGAAATTCCAAAACAATTGCAGATTTAAGCTTTATAAACATGTTATCAAAATGATGAAATAAATCAAACTATTAATAGTAACATTCATTAAACACTTAGATAAATCTCCAAGACCCATTTTATTGACATACTGAGGTAGGGAATCCAAAACTAAACAACCAGATGGTTTTCTTAACGAATGTCCAATTATGAAACAAGATTTGTCATAGAATAGTCAATTTTAAAATAAAGGTTGATTTTAGGCTAATTATCTACGGATTTGGCCATATTAGTGTGCTTCGCGTTTTCAAGCAACAAGAACATATTTTAGCGGTCAAGCGTAAGCAAAAGAATAGATAGCACGTAATTCCCCCTCCCCTTAGACGATTCCCCAAGTTCTTTCATATAGATAGAGTTAGAAAGTTATTACAAGATTATTACATAACCGAATGAAGGGAAAATAAACGACATAATACAATCAAAAACTGCCTGACTAAACAAAATTAGCCCTCCGATATCCCACCTGGGCGACTCTTCAAACTCCCACATTTTATACAACCTGCTAAAATGAACAACATGCACAATACTACAGAAAATTCATGACCATATACATGTTATCATATAACAATATTTTGAATGGGGTCAAGCATAACACACGCACAATTACTGAAAGTTATATACAGAATGATCACATCAAGAGGAGAAAAGACTAACATGTACACTTCCTTTCAATCATTAATATCCCTTTTTGGACATATAACAACAAGTAAATAAAGATGCAAGAATTAAATACAGGCGTCAAAGACACTAACTGGTTAAGCAGTAAAAGAACTCAGCAATGAAGATACACACTAAATCCAATAATCGACCCGAACACAACAAAACAGCAAAACATCAAAAGCGGAACAGAGAGGAACTTTACAGTTAACTTAATTCTTTTTTAGAGTAGGGGGGGGGGGGCAATATTTTTTTATTTTTAGAGAGTAAGACAAAGTCCGGATGGTTTTTTTACAATGAGGGGAGGAGTCCTATTTATAGTTGCTACAATACGGACAAATAAAGAAAAGAGATAAAGGGGAATCAATTAAATATTTCCTTATTTTACAGGAGCAGAAAATCAGATTTGTAATTTATTTCCTTACTATGACAAAGGAAATAGTTAAAATTTACAATAAATGTAAGAATCGGTCAACACATATAAGGAAAGCAATAATCATTTATTATTATATTACTACAAATAGACACATAAGAGACTATATTAAAGCTATGGTATCAATTACCGTATTATCAATCAATATTATATAAAACAACAATAAAATTTACAAAGGGAAGACATATTACATGCTTTAATTAAATTAAGACTTACCATAGCCAAAGTGGTCTTACAACTTGCACAAACTTAATTATAGGCAAAGCAATAATGGTTAATAATATATGGAAGTCTACATCACGGTAACAGGACAATTACCAAATTAAGGAATCCTAATAAGAACAATTAACAAGTCCATAATTACACAGATTGAGGCATCATTCATGCTAAAATCAATTCAAAAAATATTTCCCAACTAACAGCAATATTAAAATTATTAAGGACAACCAAAATCATGATTTTATCATATAGCAATTAATCAAAGGAAATCATGAATTAATCATATTTAAAGAACGAGCAAACCATCGATTAGAGAAACTCGTTTGCAGTAAAACATACTAAACTAATACTCCCAAATTGAAATTGGCAAATCCTAATCGAAGTGATGAACAAGAACTTGAGCAGAGAATCGCACCCTAAACATGCTTTCTAAGAATCATTAATTGGTACGTAATACTCACACAAACTAGAACAGCCAGCAGAACAAGATAATATAGGACACTGAAATTTCTGTATATAACAAACCAAAGAAATACAAATATAGACTTTAGAATTAATCGATTTACCTGGATAAATCTGTTACTGATCCATCTTTTCACCAAAACTCAAAATCCTCAAACGAAAATCCACCAAAATCTGCTACATGACAGGAATCTCAAGTGGTCGAATTTGTTGTTGTCGTCCATAGTTGCTCGCCGTACTAGGAGAGAGAGAAGTGGACCGGCGACCCTCGCCGTTTGCTGCTGCTGTTGTCACCGGCTGGTGCTGCTGGCTTGCTGTCTGCCTCGCCTAAAAACAAGAAAAGAGAAGAGAGGGGCGAAGAGAGGACGGCGCCAGGGCCGCCGGTCGCAGCTGCTGTCCCCGCCGACGCTACTACTTGCGGAGTTGTTCGTCGGCTCCTCGCCTAAAAAAGAGAAAAAAAAGAAAAGAGAGGGGAGATGGAAGAGAAGGAAGAGGGGCGGTGTTGCCTGGAGCCTGTTAGTACTGCTAAAGGAGAAAATCAGTGAAGAGAGAGGGAGGGGTGCGGCGGATTTGGAGAGGAGAAAAGGAGAAAAATGAAGAAGATTAGGGTGGGGTCTTTCGAAGTTTTAAAAGGTAAGTTGGAGGGTAGATTTGATCTCAGCCGTTGAGATCAAGTGAGATAGAGGGCCACGATTAATTCGGGATTTAATGGACAGATGAGATGAAATTGAAATGAATTGGCTAAAATTGGAATCAACAATGGCTATAATTGAAAAGTGAATTTGAATTGGTTTGGCTAGAATTGAAATAAAATAAAATTGAATAGGCTAAGATTTAAATGATTAAAGGGAAGAAATATGAAATGTTATCCGAATAATAAAATACTACATATTAGAATATTTTTATATAATTGAACACATATAATGTTTTGAAGTAAAATAATTATTTCAAGTTTAACTATCGATAAATAATTTAATAATAATTACAATTATTTTTTATTTTTCAAATCATGCATACTAAAATATATAATTTTAATACAAAAAATTAATTAAAATTTAAAACTTTTAAATATGCTTGAAAAAAACGATAGCACTCCTGGAATGGTTAAAGGTTGGTCAAAATTGGGTATCAACAGCTGCCCCTTGGTTGGTTGAAAATGAAGTATGAATTGTCGGGCAACCAATGTTGACTTAGTAGCCGATTTTGTCCGATCGACGAAAGATGTCGATGAGATCAGTTGAAATAATTAAAAGTTGGAAAAGGGTACGATCGAGACTTTGGTATTAAGCCGCCTACATATCTCTGGTTATACGAGAATCAGGTCGTGTGTAGTTCTAGATTCAAGAGCAAACAACACTCCTAAAAATTGACAGAGCGGTATAGTATTCGAACGAGAACGATATTGGCTTGAATGGATAGGATTAGAGTAGCGAGAAAGGCATGACAGCGAGACTTCCAGCTTAAGGGCGGAGAATTGATGAGAAGCGGTAGTAGAACTAGCAAAGCATTGAGAGGGTCATCATTGCAATAGACATCAAGGCAATCGTAACTGAGAGGGAAATTGGTCTTATCTGCAAAATGTCAGTCTCTGCGAATCTATAGCTTCTAATAGAAAGATTAGAGCATATATATCAAATAAACGGTAAATGTAAACATGATGCAATTTCCCATATCAACCATGATGTTTGCCTTAAAAATATGGAAATGACGTCTTAGGCTATGATGTCTAGGTCCATGATACGCAAAAATTATATCCTCAGGTCATGAAAATGTTGTCTGCGAGCCATGAGAATGATGCCTTTAGACTATGACACCTTTGGATCATGATAAGCAAAAAGTAAATCCTTAGGCCATGATATGATGTTTGTAAGCCATGAAAAAATGATGCCTTTAGACTATGACGCTTTAGAAACATAAGTAATGAGTAAAGAAAGTGTATCTGTAATTCGGCATCTGTTGATACTTGCGACTTGATTAGAACATATTCGAGAACATGCAATCCTCGGACTCATGCAATATCGGGCACAATGCAATCTTCGGGCACAATGCAATTCTCGAGCACACATGCAATAATGTAATTCTCGGGCACAATGCGATTCGTAGGCACATGCAATAATGTAATTCTCGGGCTCAATGCGATTCTCGGGCACAATGCAATCTTCGGGCATATGCAAAATCGAGCATAATGCAATTCTCGGGCACAAGTGCAATCTCGGGCACATGCAATAATGCAATTCTTAGGCACAATGCGATCTTCAGGCACATGAAATAATGCAATTCTCGGGCTTAATGCGATTCTTGGGCACATGCAATTCGGGCACAATGCAATCTTCGGGCATAAATGCAATCTCGAGCCTATGCAATTATCGGTCACAATGCAATTCTCGGGTACAATGCAATATTGAGCACATGTAATAATGCAATTCTCGGGCTCAATGTGATTCTCAAGCAATTCTCGAGCACAATGCAATAGTTGATTTGAGGACATAAAGTAGCTTGGACCTTCACCTTGTTAGAAGGGTCGAGTGCCATTTATTGTAGACTTTTGAACTAAGAGTATTATAGCTTCAGCTCCCGTCCTATAGTAAGAAGAGGTTGTCATTGAATGACGATTGTTCAGGATTGATATGAAGTAGCTTGATCCTTCCGTTTGATTGAAAGGATGGGGTGTTGTTGATTAGCGATTTGTCGAGCTCAATATAGTGGTCCTTCAAGCGATGTTGAAGCTGCTTCTCGTGTAAGTACCTGTCTTTCTGTATTCAAATAAAATTTGTGAGTTTATAATTGGGAGGGGGGTTGATCTGTTCCAACCGGTGTGCTCCCTTTGACTTAGCATCCAAACCTTTTCGGGCATTTGCTTTGTAAAAAGAAAGAGGGAGAATTTTTTATTTTTTTTTAAAAAAGCTTTTGAAAATATTAATTTTAAAAGTAGTATCAAATCCTTGACCATGGCATAGTTTTAGACTTTACAACATCTGACTCAGTAGCGTTCAAAATTTCAGTTTCAATAGCATTTCTGTCATTCTGATCTTTTTCGTAGATTGTAGCTTGATTGTTGTGAATTTTTGAGACCCTCTCAAAAATTCTTCCCCAGTCTTGATTTGTGCGGAAAATGCTCGTTTAAAGAATTTTTGAGACCCCCTTAAAAATTCTGCCCTAGTTACGTAGTCAAAGGGGAAAATGAAATTTTTATTATTGTGAGTCCGAACTCCATATGAGCGCCTATGTATCCCTTCTTAAACGAGAATCAGGTCTGACGTAGTTCCAAATACATAGAGCATAAGATAAGCTTAGATGTAATATCTCTTCACATCATCTGAGTTGATAGGTTTGGGCCAAACTTCTCCATCCATTTCTGCAAGTATGAGTGCTCCACTTGTCAATACCTGAGAGACTATGTATGGACCCTGCCAATTGGACGATAATTTACCCTTTGCCTCATCTTGATTTGGAAAGATCCGTTTCAGAACCAGCTGCCCACGTGAGAAATGTGTGGGTCTAACCTTCTTGTTGAAAGCTCTGGCCATTCAATTTTGATAGAGTTGACCATGACAAATGGCGTTAATCCTTCTTCCATCTATTAATGCCAGATTCTCCGACTGAACTTGTATCCACTTAGCATTATTCAGCTTTGCTTCCTGAATAATCCTTAGAGAAGGTATCTCTACTTTAGCAGGTATCACAACTTCATTACCATACACCAGAAAATAAGGTGTGGCCCTAGTAGAAGTTATAATGGTGGTACGATATCCTAACAATTCAAAAGGTAGCTTCTCATGCCAATGTTTGTGGTTATCAATCATCTAGCGTAATATCCTCCTGATGTTCTTATTTGTAGCCTCGACCGATCCATTCATTTGTGGTATGTATGTTGTAGAATTTCTATGGTTGATCTTAAGCTTCTCACACAATGACCTCATCAAATCACTGTTTAGGTTGGTTCTGTTATCAGTGATAATTGACTCCGAAATCTCGAACCTGCAGATGATATTATTTTTGACAAAATCATCCACAATCTTTTTTGTCATTGATTTATAAGAGGTGGCTTCGACCCATTTAGTGAAGTAGTCGATTGCAACCAGAATGAATCTATGTCTATTGGATGTTGCTGGCTCGATAGGACAAATAATGTCCATGCCCCAAGTTGCAAAGGGCCAAGGTGAACTAGTAACATGGAGTTCGTTAGGAGGAACTCGAATCATATCTGCATGAGTCTGACATCGGTGACATTTCTGAACATAGCGAATATAATCTGTCTCCATAGTTAACCAAAAATTACCCAACCTCAAAATCTTCTTTGCCAAAGTAAAACCGTTCATGTGAGGACCACATGTTCCCACATGTATCTCTTCAATCAATCTGCTAGCCTCTTCAGCTTCAATGCATCTTAGCAACCCCAAGTCGGGTGCCCTCCTATAAAGGATTTCTCCACTAAATTGATTTGCTAACCTCCGAATTGTACGCTTTTGCACACTTGTTGCATCTTCTGTATACTCACCGTTCTTCAATTATTCTCATATGTCGTTGTACCAGGGTTTTCCATCAGGCTCTCCTTCAACATGAAAATAGTATGATGGTTGCTCATATATGTGGATACGAATAGGATCAATATAATTATGATCAGGATGTTGAATCATGGAAGACAATGTGGCTAAGACATCTGCAAATTCATTCTGGATCCTTGGCACATGTTTGAATTTTGCCTTGATGAACCTTTTGCATAACCTATGCACACACTCCAAATATGGTAACAACTTTCGATTCTTGGTAGCCCATTCTCTTCTGACCTGATGAATCAACATGTCTAAATCTCCTATTATCAACATCTCTTCGACATCCAGGTCGATAGCGCGTCGGAGCCCTAATATACAAGCTTCGTATTCGGCTATTTTATTTGAACAAAGAAATTTGAGCTTTGCCGATACTGGATAATGTTGTCTAGTTGGTGAAATCAGAACAACTCTGATACCAGCTCCACTCAAATTCTTAGCTTCATCAAAGAACATCCTCCAACCATCATATACTTCATAAATATCCTCCCCTAAGAAAGTTACTTCTTCATCAGGAAAGTAAGTCTTTAGTGGTCCATAATCAGCATCTACGGGGTTTTCTGCCATATGATCTTCTAATGCCTGGACCTTCACTGCTTTTTGTGTAACGTATACTATGTGAAACTCTCTCAATAGTATCTGCTATTTAGTTAGTTTTCCTGTAGGCATGAGCTTTTGAAACATATATTTCAGAGGATTCATCCTTGAAATCAGATAAGTAGTGTGCGAGGAGAGATAGTATCACAGCTTCTGGGCGACCCAAGTTAAAGCACAACAGGTACGCTTCAATAGAGTGTATCGAGCTTCATATGATGTAAAGTTCTTGCTCATGTAATATATCGCCTGCTCCTTCTTCCCTGTTTCATCATGCTGCCCCAGAATACAGCTGAAAGCATTATCCAACATTAATATGTATAAAAATAGTGGTTTACCAGATTCTGGTGGAACCAACACAGGAGGATTGGACAAATAATCTTTGATCTTGTTAAATGCTTGTTGACATTCGTATGTCTATTTTACCATAGCATCCTTCTTCAATAGCTTGAAAATAGGCTCGCAAATAATAGTAGATTGGGCTATGAAACGACTGATGTAATTGAGCCGTCCCAGAAAACTCATTACCTCCTTCTTACTTTTCGGCAGAGGTAGATCACGAATGGCCTTGATTTTCGATGGATCCAATTCAATACCCTAGCGGCTGACAATGAAACCCAGAAGCTTTCCAGCAAGAACCCCAAAGACACACTTTGCAGGACTCAACTTCAAGTTATACTTGCGTAGTTTGGCAAAGAACCTTCACAGATCATCTAGATGATTTGAACCCTTCTTTGATTTGATGATGATGTCATCAATTTCTTTGTGTATCATGTCGTGAAACAAGGTAGTCATTGCCCTCATGTATGTAGCCCCAACATTCTTCAACCCGAAAGGCATTACCTTGTAGTGGTAGACACCCCATGGCGTGATGAAAACAGTCTTCTCAGCATTATCCTTGTGCATCTCAATTTGGTGATAACTGGCGAAGCAATCCATGAATGATTGGGTTTCATGCTTAGCACAATTGTCAATCAGGATGTGTATGTTGGGCAATAGAAAATTATCCTTGGGACTAGCTTTGTTGAGATCCCGATAATCCACATAAACTCTGACCTTTCCGTTTTTCTTGGGCATAGGAACGACATTAGCAAGCCATGTTGGATACTTTGTTACTTGAAGGATTCCAGCATCTAATTGCTTTGATATTTCTTCTTTGATTTTCAAACTCAACTCAGGCTTGTATTTTCGTAGCCTCTGCTTCACTGGAGAGCAAGCTGGATCAGTAGGCAATCCGTGAGCTACTATTAAGGTGCTTAGCCCTGTCATATCTGCATAGGACCAGGCAAAAATATCCTTATTCTCCATGAGGCACTCAATGTACTCTTTCTTATCATCTTCCCTCATATAGATGCTTACTCAGGTCTCTTGTGTTACCTCCGAATTTCCCAGATTTACCACCTCTGTTTCTGCCAAATTTGGATTGGGTTTTTCCTCAAATTCCTCAACCTTTCTAATTAACTCTTTAGGGACCTCATTTTCCTCGACCTCTTCTAAATCATTAGTGTCAAGTTATGCAGTCTCATTATATGCCATAGTCTCAGATTCAACATTTTTATAACAAATTTTGCTGGAAGAAAGAATAACACACAAATAAATATAGGATATTAAATATATAGGGAAAAACAACTTTATTGATTAAACTCAAGAGTTTTATAATACTAGCATTTGAAAGCAATAACAGAGAACAGAAATTTAAAACTGTTTATTGAAAACTTTTTTTAAAAAAAAAGTGACAGAAAACTTCTTCCAAAGCTACCCAGATGCCCGACGAGATCTGGATGGAGTTGAGGTCCAAATGCTAATGCTGATCTTCACTTCAGTGCTTCCTCTAAGGTCCCCTTTCTCCTCTTCGTTGATCACAACATTGCAGCCTTTTCCTTCCTCCTTGGTCAGAGACAAACCCTCCATGTCTTCCAGAAGCTCATCCATGATACCACCCATGAAACCTACTGATCGGAATGATTGGTGCAATGGTGGTATCGGTTTATTCAATGGATAGTAGTACCCATCTCTGGATGGTTGTTAGTCAAGCCATTCCTTCGTAGTATATTTGTATCCCAGGCCGAAAGTGGTTGAATGACGAACGGGTTGTATAGGTTCAACTATTCCTTGCAGATTAGCTCCCAAACCTTTCCCGAGCTCGAAACCAAACCAAGCCATCATATCTATGATCTTCTGGCTAAACCAATGTTGTACTTCAATGTTGCCAACAAGCTCAACTGTATGATACATCTCACTATCTAGATGACCCCTTCTTTCTATCGTATATACAGGATGTCCTTTTTCCCCATGGACAACGACCTCTTCATGATCCCATTCAAATTTCAAATGTTGATGAAGAGTAGAGGGAACCGCTCCAGCCATATGAATCCAAGGACAGCCCAGCAATAGGTTATATGAGGATGGAATGTCTAAGACCTGAAAGGTTATTGGGAAAGTCGCAGGACTAATGAGCATGTCCAGCGTTATTTCTCCGATGGTACCCCTCTGAGAGCCATCAAATGCTCTTACATTTATCTACCAGGTCTGGATCTTTGCACTATCCACACCCAATCTTGTCAACGTGCTCAGAGGGTAAATATTCAGTCCAGAACCTGAATCGACTAAAGCTTTGGTGATAACCTTGCCCTGATATTGAACTGAGATGTACAAAGCCATATTGTGGTTTGTTCCTTCTAGTGGCAACTCATCTTCATGAAAGGATACTATGTATGCTTCAAAAACCTGCCCAATCATTTGAGCTACTTCTCTATGAGTGATGCTAGATAGGACATAGGCTTCACCCAAGACCTTCAAAAGAGCGTTTCGATGAGTTTCGAAAGATTGCAGTAACGACATAATTGATATTTGGGGTGGAGTTTTACCCAATTGCTCAACAATAGAGTACTTTTTAGCTTGCACCTTCGTCCAAATACCCTGATCTTCAAGCTCTACAATAGGTGCCTTGGATTTGCTAGAACTTCCCTGTACCAAATTTTTAGAAACGTAAATTCTTTTGGATCTAGTCACTCCTACTACAGTGTCTGCTTCTTCCACTTTCGGTTTTCCCTTTTTGTAGTTCCATGGTACCGCATGGGTATCATATTGGACAGGGGGAGGTGCTCTACAAATGATGAATGGAGGCTTGGGCATGGCAATCTCGACCTCGAAAGGCATACGCCTTTGCACTATAATTGGCATCTAGGGGGTAACAGTTGCTTTTTCTAGCTCAAGAACCCAAATGGACTTCTCCCAATCCAAAGTATCATCAACTTGTACCACGTTAATTTGATTATTAGGCAGAGGGTTGTTTGCAACATTTGGTGTTTGATCCTTGAGTTGGATGGCCTTTGTATCGATCAGCATCTGAACATTATCTTTCAGGGCTCTTTAAACTTCAGTAGTGTGACCCTTCATCAGTAAGCCCATGGTATCCTTCCCCACTCAATTCTCCGTCTTTAACCTCTTTTAGGAGCCATATGTAATACTCACGTGTGCATAAGGCCTGCTGTGCACCAATAGGAATGGTCAACACCCATTCCCACCTTTGAAGTATGTTGTGGACTTGTGGTTTATCTACTCCAAATTCATACTTAAATTGCTCCATGTCAGACCGGAGTGGTATTACTTGAGTTTGCCCAAACTAGTGGAGTACTCGAAGAGGAACGTATGGTTGAACACCTTTTAAACCAATAAGCTCAATGAAATATCGATCATCGCCTCTTACTAATGCATTAGGGGTGGTCAACCAATGGAGCTTCCATTGGATGCGGCAGCTCTCGAGTTCTATCAAAAATATCTGTCATTCTACGAATCCTTCAGAGGTGGTGAAAGCTATCATTCTTCTTAGATGATTATCAATCTTGTTGCCATAACCAAGAAAGATGTCTACCGTGTCGGGCTGTAGGCAGAAGTGTTCAATAGCCCATAATTGCAGCAAAAGGTTGCATCCATCGAAAAATATTTTGCCGTTAACGAATGCAGACAGACTTCTCATTATTTCCGCCAGGATCATGGGCGCTATAGTTTTCCTAGGTTCACCCTCTCTTTGAGCTAAATCTCGAACCACATAACCCAATCTTGTGTCGATTCTCCCCCTTATTTTAAGAAAAACTAGAGATCCTAATAAGGCAATGGCAAAGGCATTTAGACGATATGTTTCCCATCTTTCGATGGAGCACTCAAACTCATCACGAAAAGAGTGATAACTATCCTCTCAACCAAAGCAAGAATATAGAAAGTTGAAGTGGATCCACCCAAGATATAAGGAAGGCAAGGTTGGATTTGTCTTCATTCCCATACTTTTTAAAAACTCCCTCAATGATGGCTTATATGGTACCATCAGTTCACACTTGTGGTATGGCAGATCGATGAAACCACTTATCTCTTCAATCGTTGGCGTCACGTCAAAATCCACAAATTTAAAAACCATCCTCAATGGGTCCCAAAATTCCAGCAAAGCCCTAATCAGGTGAGGGTTTGGTATGACAAAGATGAGGTAGGTAAGACCACTCAACAACTGACGAATCTCTCTTTCACGGTCTCTCTTGAGATCAATCCACCAATTGTTTAGCTTGTAGTTTACCTCTACGACCATTTGCGGGTTTAGGAATGTCATGACTTTGCAAACAAAACAACAGACAAATTCTAAACTCCATTTTGGCAAAGTTTGGCTTAATTTAATAATCGTGATCACATTGACACATAAATATGCAATTTGTCTAAAGGGTGTTGGGGCCCTTTAGACGATAGGGTGTCTACTAATAACGCGGATTGACACCAAGGGTCATACCACTTAGGGCTTATGCAACATGTATGACCTAATTAGACTTCTAAGAGTTGTCTTGACACGAACTAGAAAGAGATTCTATGCGAGAAGGCTCGTGGTTTCCCGATAGCAAAACTATCTGTTCTATCCACGCATATGCTGACTCTCTATAATTAGGTGTTTGAAGAGAATTGAAGTAGTTGTGAAAGGTGTGAAGCAACAACATCATGGTAAAAAAAATAAAAGGAAGAGGGTCCTAATTGAGGGACGTATGAGCGGAATGTTAGTTTACTAAAGCAGTAAACATTTAACATGTAGATGGAAAGCAGTAACAAATAGACAATTTTAAAGAAAGCGATAAATAAATAAATAAATACATAAATAAACAGATATAAAACATGTAAGCATGAAAGTACTTAACTATAATAAACAAATAAACAACGAATTGACCAAATAAAGTAAACCCCACGTAAGCATGAAACACGTAATGGTTAGAACCTAAATCTCCAGCGGAGTCGCCATTTTATCGCGCCTCGTTTTTCTCAAAAAGGGGTTTCGACCTAACAACTCTTTTGGGCTTTGAAATTTGAAGAGTCGTCACCTAACGAATTAAGGTATGTTAGGGCACCTATCTAACCTAACTAATTCTAGCTAAGGTCAACAAACCAGAGATCGGGTAAGGGTTCAAATTACCTCGAAGGGAAGGTGTTAGGCATCCGTCGAGGTCCACAAATATAGGTCCCGATCGTATCTCATGCAATTTATGTGGGGGTTATAGATAGCAAATAAGGTCACTTCATTATTATTTATTTAATTTAGATATGATTGTTAAGTAGTAACAATAAATAAACATTTAAGGTTACTTCATTTAATTAATTAGACATGCAAAACTAAGTGATTAAACAATTAAGGGCATTTCAGTTATTTATTTTATAAGCACACGAAACTAGGTGATAACTGATATTAAACAATTAAGATGTCTATTATTTTAATTAATTACATATGCATGCAAGACTAGGTGATAACATAATAACAAATAAATATTAAACAATTAATAAAGAGATAAGCGAGGAGATAGAGATTACATAATTAAATAAGCAAATAGATTTTATATTTTATTTAAGCTACACCAAATAATTGTAATTATAAACACATAAAGGGATAAAAGGGAAGGGAGACTCTGAAGGACTTTACGGATCAACACTCGACTTTTATTTATTTTTCGATAGGCTTTCGTGTAGGGACAGACAAAACCAAAGTTTGTCGTTTTAAGCCTAAGTCGATGTCATCATATTCGTAGGGCCTAAACTACCCCTACCCCACTAACCGCATACATTTCGTCCTAAAAGGTGTCTAGCACCCCGCTTAATGTCCAAGAGGCATTGGACTACTATTGAACGGGTTTTAGACAAAATAAAATCCTAATAGGCCCGCCTAGACACCAAGCAAAACAAGCTGAACAACACTTAGCATATAAGGTCTCATATTGGCCTCTTAAATTTATTAACATGCTAGTAAAACACACATAAAGTGAAAGGGCCTCGTGCTTGAATGTGTGGCATATAATATTAATAAACAATACAGCAACAACATGACTACCTATTTAAGAGCAGGATGAAATTTACTAAATGCAGATTTTAGCTAATTAGCAGAAAAGCGAACCCTAATGCAGAAAATTATTTTTAAAAGGGGGGAGGCAGATCAGTTTATTAATGCAAAAGTTGGCTTAGCTGATTTTAAGTGGCGAAACAATTCAGAAAATTATTAATTAAAGCAAGATTTAATCGGAAAACAAATATTAAAACAATTTAGCATGCTATAAACGGTTGATCGATTCATTTAACTGGCAGAAATACAGTTGTGATGCAGAAAATAATTAACAGGAAGCAGGAATGTACAGCAAACTGCTTTGGTTATTTAACATGCTAGAAATATGATTTAGCAAGTTGTTATAATAATGTTATTAGTTAAGGCCTATAGATATTATATCTAAGTAAACATGCTGGAATTATTATCAAACCTATAGACATAATAATATTCAGAAACCTATAATCATGATTTTCTAAACCTCAAAATAATAGGCCAAGTAAACATTTTGATCATGATTTCTAAGTACAACATGCAGAAAAATTATTATTGATTTGGTAGGCATGATTTCAGATATAAAAATTGTTTAAAACCTATAGGCATGATTGTCTAAACTCCCAATGTCATATAAATAAAATTGAACTTTATGACATGACTTGTAAATGCAAACATTGACAATCGGTAAATATTCAGATAAACCTATAGGCATGATCTCCTAAATGCACACATACTGAAAATTATTATATTCAAGAAAACCAATCATTAAAATTTAACTACTAATATGCTGAAATTCCAAACCAATTACATATTTAAGCTTTATAAACATGTTATCAAATGTTGGAAATCAAATTGTTGATAGTAACATTCATTAAACACTTAGATAAATCTCCAAGACCCATTTTATTGACATACTGAGGTAGGGAATCCAAAACTAAACAACCAGATGGTTTTCTTAATAAATGTCCAATTATGAAATAAGAGCATAGAATAGTCAATTTTAAAATAAAGGTTGATTTTAGGCAAGCTTCGCGTTTTCAAGCAACAAGGACAGATTTTAGTGGTCAAGCATAAGCAAAAGAATAGCTAGCACGTAATTCCCCCTCCCCTTAGACGATTCCCAAAGTTCTTTCATATAGAGAGAGTTAGAGAGTTATTACAAGATTATTACAGAACCGAATGAAGGGAAAATAAACAACATAATACAATCAAAAACTGCCTGACTAAACAAAATTAGCCCTCCGATATCCCACCTGGGCGACTCTTCAAACTCCTACATTTTATACAACCTGCTAAAATGAACAATATGCACAATACTACAAAAAATTCATGAACATATACATGTTATCATATAACAATATTTTGAATGGGGTCAAGCATAACACATGCACAATTACTGGAAGTTATATACAGAATGATCACATCAAGAGGGGAAAAGACTAAGCTGTACGCTTCCTTTCAATCATTAATATTTCTTTTTGGACTTATAACAACAAGTAAATAATGATGCAAGAGTTAAATACAAGCGTCAAAGACACTAACCGATTAAGCAGTAAAAGAACTCAGCAATGAACATACACACTAAATCCAATAATCGACCCGAACACAACAAAACAGCAAAACAACAAAAACGGAATAGAGAGGAACTTTACAGTTAACTTAATTCTTTTTCAGAATAGGGGAGGTAATATTTTTTTATTTTTAGAGTGTAAGCCAAAGTCCGGATGGTTTTTTTACAATGTGGGGAGGAGTCCTATTTATAGTTGCTATAATACAGATAAATAAGGAAAAGGGATAAAGGGGAATCAATTAAATATTTTCCTTATTTTACAGGAGCAGAAAATCAGATTTGTAATTTATTTCCTTACCAAATATATGCAACTAAATATGACAAAGGAAATAATTAAAAGTTACAATAAAAGTAAGAATCGGTCAACACGTATAAGGAAAACAATAATCATTTATTATTATATTACTACAAATAGACACATAAGAGACTATATTAAAGCTATGGTATCAATTACCGTATTATCAATCAATATTATATAAAACAGCAATAAAATTTACAAAGGGAAGACATATTACCTGCTTTAATTAAATTAAGACTTATATAGCCAAAGAGGTCCAACAACTTGCACAAACTTAATTATAGGCAAAACAATAATGGTTAATAATATATGGAAGTCTACATCACGGTAACAGGGCAATTACCAAATTAAGGAATCCTAACCAGAACAATTAACAAGTCCATAGTTACACAGATTGAGGCATCATTCATGCTAAAATCAATTCAAAAAATATTTCCCAACTAACAGCAATATTAAAATTATTAAGGACAACCAAGATCATGATTTTATCATATAGCAATTAATCAAAGGAAATCATGAATTAATCATATTTAAAGAATGAGCAAACAATCGGTTAGAGAAACTCTTTTGCAGTAAAACATACTAAACTAATACTCCCAAATTGAAATTGGCAAATCCTAACAGAAGTGATGAACAAGAACTTGAGCAGAGAATCGCACCCTAAACATGCTTTCTATGAATCATTTATTGGTACGTAATGCTCACACAAACTAGAACAACCAGCAGAACAAGATAATATAGGACACTGAAATTTCTGTATATAACAAATCAAAGAAATGCAGATACAGACTTTAGAATTAATCGATTTACCTGGATAAATCTGTTACCGACCCATCTTTTCACCAAAACTCGAAATCCTCAAACGAAATCCACCAAAATCTGCTGCATGACAGGAATCTCAACTGGTCCGATTTGTTGTTGTCATCCATAGTTGCTCGCCGGACTAGGAGAGAGAGAAGCGGACCGGCAACCCTCGCCGTTTGCTACTGTTGTTGTCACCGGCTAGTGCTGCTGGCTTGCTATCTGCCTCGCCTGAAAACAAGAAAAGAGAAGAGAAGGGAGACGGGAGAGGGGCGAAGAGAGGATGGCGCCGGGGCCGCCGGTCGCAGCTGTTGTTCCCACCGAGGCTGCTGCTTGCGGAGTGTTCGTCGGCTCCTCGCCTGAAAAAGAAGAAAAGAGAAGAGAGGGGAGATGGGAGAGAAGGAAGAGGGGCGGTGTCGCCTGAAGCCTGCTAGTACTGCTCGTGGAGAAAATCGGAGATGAGAGAGGAAGGGGTGCGGCGGATTTGGAGAGGAGAAGAGGAGAAAAATGAAGAAGATTAGGGTTTGGGGTCTTTCTAAGTTTTAAAAGGTAAGTTGGAGGGTTTGATCTCAGCCGTTGAGATCAAGTGAGATGGAGGGCCACGATTAATTCGGGATCGGATGGATGGATGAGATGAAATTGGAATGAATTGGCTAAAATTGGAATCAACAATGGCTATAATTGAAAAGTGAATTTGAATTGGTTTGGCTAGAATTGAAATAAAATAAAATATAACAGGCTAAGATTTAAATGATTTAAGGGAAGAAATATGAAATGCTATCCGATTAATAAAATACTACATATTAAAATATTTTTATATAATTGAACACATCTAATGTTTTGAAGTAAAATAATTATTTCGAGTTTAACTATCGATAAATAATTTGATAATAATTACAATAATTTTTTTATTTTTTATTTTTTAAAAATCATGCATACTAAAATATATAATTTTAAGACAAAAAATTAATTAAAATTTAAAACTTTTAAATATGCTTGAAAAAAAACGTATATCACTCCCGGAATGGTTAAAGGTCGGTCAAAATTGGGTGTCAACAATGATTATCTAAAATTGATTTTTAATCTTTGATTCTAGGATTATCCCTTGATCATTTATTATATTAAAATAATTGTTATTTGCTTTTCAAAATCTTATGTTTTGGTGGCAGACTGACAGTGATAGTGAAACTAGTAAAATATTTATTTTAGGTGTCAAAATATTAATGGTGAATTTAATAATTTTAACCCCATTTAGAACAATATTGAAGATTATAGTAAAAATATGAAAAATTTAATGGTTGTTACTTTAGGTTAAGATCATTGAACCCACTGGTCTGAAATCCTGACTCCGCATCATTGTTACTTTAGGTTTTCTAATTATTTGTATTTTGTACACTTTATCAAATTGTATACATATTAAAATTAGAACTTGCTTGTTTTTATCTACAATGGTTTATTCGATTTTACTATTGTTTACCGTCTTTTCGTTTATAAAATTAGATGATCTATTTTTTAAAATTAAAAATTGATATTCTGTGAGTGATCAAGCTATTAAGATGACAATTATTTACCTTCAAATAATTAAAGTGAAAAAAATAGCAAACATGACAACAGGTTCTTTTCCTAGCTAGTTCTTTTAGCGATAATATTTGATCGGTAAAAAACTTAAGCACAAGAATATTAGTATATTGAATAGTAGTGTTTATTTCTTCTGTTCAACAATAGTTATCCACTATTGATTTAACGCACCCTTAAGAAACAATAAATAATAGGGGGTAATATCACTATATTATCATTAGACTTTATTAAATTTAATGCTTTGAAAATATGTTAGATTATAAATAATATTTAATAGCAAGGATAAAATAGACACAAAAAATAAATTATCTTTTAATTTTTAAATTAGATAAGTATGATTGAATAACTATTTTTAGTATAGTTGATAATTATTGTTAGATGGAACGTAAGCCACTTAGAATTCTCGAAAACTTGAGCCCTAAAATACATTGCCCAATATAAATGTTCCACCTGTTATATGTGCCAACTATTATTCTTCCACAATTTGTGAAATCTTGTGCAAATTCTCAGGAACAAAGATATGGAAATAATTGTTTTCATAACCATAGTTAAAAACCTTGCTTTAGTTAATTAAATTGAAAATTATTAATTTTAAGCAAGTTGAAAATTTTAGAGGAGCCGACTCCAAGAAAATAGTTGTTCTTAGTTACACTTAAATTCATTTTTTACATGACCTTTCAAGTGTGTGCGTCCTAAACTTCTTTTTCCCCTTCATTTCATATTAGCATAATAAATAAATGTACTATTTAACTTTACCTTATTTCATATTTATGCCCTTAAACTTTAAATGTGCACAAATAAACATTTAAATTTGTATATTTTCCCCTTAATTTCATATTAGCATAATAAATAAATGTATCATTTAACTTGACCTCATTTCATATTTATGCCTTTAAACTTTAAATGTGCACAAATAAACATTTAAATTTGTATAGAGTCGAACAAGAAAACACATGAGTCCTACATGACATACTACACATAAGATACCGCGAAGAGCACAAATTGACATGCATGATGCCATGTAGGATGCATATGTTTATTTATACGATTATATATAAATTTAAGTATCGGCTTATGCATACCCAAAATTAAAAGATATAAATATGAGATGATGTCAGGTAAAAGGGCATATTTATATATTTCACCTTTCATATGTGTTATTCATGAATTTTAATATCACATTCTCAATCAAGAAAGCCTTCAACTTTTAAATTAGCAAAAGAAGAGGGGTCAACTTCATAATTCAAAATACTTTTAAAACTTGTGATTTAAAATAATTGTTAGATATTTATATGATTGTAAATCATTGTATTAAAAATAAAAGAAGAATTTTACAATTGAATTATTTCTAATTATAATAAAATAATATTCTTTTTGGGATGGACTAAAAAAATTATAATAAAATAATATTTTTTTTGGGATGGACTAAAAACGAAAAGCTGTTACACAAAATGTGATGGATAGATTATAATGCTAACAAAGAGATAAAACTACATAATGGAAGAATAATATAATATTCATCTACTTCCATTTGTTTATTCTTACTTTTGTTAACTTTATTTTAAAGGAATGCTTTTTGTTACTTTTTTACAATTCTTTAATTTAATTTTTCTACACATATTTAGATCAAATATTTAAATATTGTGAATTTAAATTTAAAAATTCAAAAAGTTCATTCTCTTAAAGTGTCAAAATATAATAAACAATTTGAAGAGAATGAATAATAATATAGAACGTACGACAAAACCGTGCAATAATGTGATCGAATGAGATATTTGGTGCGCTGGGGCTAACGTGCACGGACAGTGTAGGGTAACGTGCTTATGGTCTATTGTGCTTGTAATTATTTGAAGAAGTAATTTAATAATTCCTATAATGATTAAATAATTAATAAACTATAAATATTTTCATAATAATAAATTATTTTATTAATAATTTGTTTGGCCAAATTTTTAAAATTAACGTATTTTGAAAAATGCTTTTAAAAAAATACTTTTAGTGAGAAAAATATTTTGATCAACAATTAGGATTTGACTAATATTTTTAGAAGTGTTTTCCAAAAACATGATTTTGGATTTATTTTTTATTTTTTACTTTTGGAAAACAACTTTAGTTATTTCAGCGCTTATTTCCCCCCAGATTAAAGCCTAACAAAAACTTCATGTTTTTAAAATAGGCAGAATGATCTGATATATCCTTATACTTGTACGAATTTATATTCTAAACCCTTCAAGTTGACTATTTGTCAACTGAATCCTTAAACTCAATGAAACTCAATATTTTAAGTCTTTTTGATCATTGCCCAAGCTTATGTGGCAACTTAATTATTGAATTGACATAAATACGTGATATCACGCGTTTAAAGGAGCGTGAACATCAAAATTTAGACTAAAAATTTTTTTTGTTTAAAAAAACAAAAATAAGAAAATTAAAAATGATTTTTTTTAACTTCTTTCTTCTTTTTACTGCCCCACCAACCCTTATTTCTCTCTCTTTTCCCCCTTCCCAGCCCTATCCAGTTTCTTTGTTCTCTCTTTTTTCTTTATTCTTTTTTTTTTTTTTTTCATATTTTCTTTCTTTCTGAGAAACGATAATGTATACTGATGTAGATCTATGTTTTTTTTAAAAAATTTTTTTTGGTAATTTACAACCCATGAGGTGACGAAGATTCAATAGTTTTGAAGGATAAAATGTGATTGTTGGATATCTTTGTAAAATTAGGTAAAATGTGATATGTATAATTGTGTACAAATGTTATGATATATTGAAGTACTTTAATGGTGATTTATTGGCATCAATGGTGAAAAAGGATTTATGGTGGTTCAAATGATGGCACATGGTTTCAATTAAGATCTGCGAATGATAAAATTTTGAGAAAAATTGAACTATGATTTTTAAAAACTTGAAGGGACTTTCACAGCAATAAGCAATGACGACCTGAAGAAGAAAAAATATTTAAGGAGAATAGAGATGGTGTTAATGGTGGTTGTGGATTGAGGAAGGAGAAGGGAGGGTGGAGAAATAACTATTTTATTTTATTTTTTAAAACAGAAAACTTATTATTTTGTCTTTTGTGGAGTAATATTTTTTTGTTAATAATTTAAAATTAGTTATGATATAATTATGATATGACATTAATATATGGACGTGGATATGACATGTCATTTATGTAAGAGAGAGTGAGATACACACATGGTTGGAGAGATTTAAAAGTCTCATTTTAATTGAGTTTAGGAGTTCAGCTGACAAAAGGTCAAGTAGAAGGGTTCAGAATACAAACTCATACAAATATAAGGGTCTATAAGATCATTTCGCCTTTAAAATAAGCACTTTTGAAAAAAAAAATATTTTCATCCTTTCAAAAGCTTGATCAAAAAATTATAGAGTAGAATAAAACTTTTTACATTATATTCAAATAATTAGGTATAATATTCTTTCTTTGAACACCCTAAATAAAATATGTAAGGACAAGGGGAATACTAATTAATATATTGAATAGGAAAGCAACTTCAATTCTTGTGTTATAAAAAGAAAAATAATTGATTGGATCCAATTTTTAAAAACTTTTACATTATATTCAAATAATTAGGTGTAATATTCTTTCTTTGAACACCTTAAAATAAAATATGTCAAATATAATAAGGACAAGGGGAATACTAATTAATATATTGAATAGGTAAGCAACTTCATATTCTTGTGTTATAAAAAAAATTGATTGGATCCAATATCTCTTCAAAATCATCTGGAAAGGCCTATGCAAGACTTTGCATAAAGCAACGTCATGTTAATTATTGTAACCATTTTTTATAAATGTTGATTGATTGTGCAAGATTATTTATTATATGATTGCTATCTCTATTATCTCCATTTCTATTGAATATATATACAACTTCACTTATTAAAATTTGGACAGATAAACAGAAATTAAATTATTTTTTTTCTTATTGTGTTTTGAGCACGCAACTTGAATATATAATATTGATAGAAAAATAATATTTGAAGGGATAAAGTATCTCTTTCAAAATTATTTTCGTGATGGATGTTTGATTCCTTCGTGTTGCACGATCTCTAGATATAATATTTTACTAAAATGTCTTTAATAATAAATAAATAAGTAGAATAAAAGTATATGGTTTTAAAGTAATTGTTAATTATCATGATGTAAGATCTATTAGAAGGAAGGAAGGATGGATTTTCGTTCCAGTTATATCAATTTATGAATAAAAATATGAAGTGCTTAGGCAATTACAATCCACAGGTATACTTGCATATAATTTAGGGAGAAGGTACAAAATATTCTTTCAAACTTTTTTTTAATAGCCAGTTTTATCCTTCGTCATATTATCTAACTATTTATACGTCATCATGAAGCTTACCACATCTACATCTTAAATGAATGAAGAATTTCAAATCAACATAAATTATCCGGAAACGAAAAAAAATCATCCACCCCCTAATCTAATCCTCACCCCACCCAACTAACAAGTATGTCAAACAAATGCACCTCCCATCTCACCTAACTTAACTACTAACCCCATAAGCCCAAAGAAATATACCCTTAATACTTGACACACATTAGATCTGTAAATCAAACAAGGCACAGTTGCAAAATTTATAAAGGTTGAAACATAAGTGATCAAGGTAAGAGAAGTTTGGGAATATGAAGTAGGAACCAATTTGGTGCAGTAGTTTTTTATTTGAGAATGTGATAGAACACTATTGGGCGGGGTGTTGCACCTTGAGCTTACATTTTGAGCGTGATTGATACTCAGAATCATTGCTGGTTGCAAGTGAACTTTTGGCCTTATTACTACTCTACTAAATGGTATATAAAGTATGCGGGAACTTTTAAAACATGAGTATGTAATAACTTTAGAAAACAAATTGAACAACTTTATAGATAAAAATCTAAATAATAAGTACATATGTTTGTGAAATAACTAAACCATTACTCAATTGACTCGTCTATAAAGCCTCTAACATATTGAAGAAAGGTTATCCCGATAAGACCCAAGGCTACTTGAATACTCTATTAACAACATATACTAACTACTATTACTCAAGGTAAATTGGAGCCCTCCAAAAGCAACGTCTCACCAAAATTGGAGAAAAATGATCCTAATGATGTGTTTGATGTCATGAGTACTTGAATATACATCATAAAGCAATGTTGCATCAAATAATGTCAGAAATATACAGTATGTAAAATAGTTGAATAAAATAAGTTAAAACTAAGCAGATGGAGCTAAACAAAGAACTCTGAAGATAGACTGAAACAAAGTCAACTAAATAATAAAACATGCATGTGTGCTTTTGAATATCAACATGGATAGCATGGATCACGTAAAAGATTTAGAGGAGCTTGATGGACACAAAGTAAAGACATACAATGTGTGCAAGGTTCATCAAAGTGAAGAGAAAGAAGAAAGAGACCATTTGTGCAAATGGTCATCTCATAATTTTAAGAATTCACAAAAGATGACAAAAAAACAAGGGCCTTATCTCATTAAGGGTAAAATTGTAAAGAAAGTGTCTTCTTTAAATATTGCATCATTATAAATAGTAATGTGTTCACGTGGACACATATATACGTTTAAAATACACTGTTAAATAGTGTAGGGGGTAAAAGGTCATCCATAAAGTTTGGTATTGTAACACCAATTTCGGCCAAATTTGGAGTATTTTTCAGATATTTTTCCCTAAAATAATGAAGACACTTTCGTTACAATTTTACCCTTAATAAGATAAGGGCCTTGTTTGGTTGTCTTCTTTTGTGAATTCTTAAAATTATGAGATGACTATTTGCACAAATGGTCTCTTTCTTCTTTCTCTTCACTTTGACGAACCTTGCACACTGTAACACCCCGTATCCTAGACATTCCAGATTGCAGATTTCAGAAGCTACAGGTGCCACCGATGGGCACAACCTACGAACTGTAGGGTGACCCACGGTCCATGCTAGTGGTCCATGGATGGTCACCTGTAGCCCTTCCTAGAAAAGTACCAAAATTTTGGCTAAGTGTCGACTCACGCTGGGACCTACGAACTGTAGGTCAGGCCACGGTCCGTGGTCCACGGCCGTAGGTTAGACTCCCAAATTCTAATCCTAGTCGCCGATCGATGATTAACCAGCATGGACCGTCGGTCGATCCATGATACATCGGTCCTGTCCGTTGGTGGCCCCTATAGCTTTTAAGTCAGGGGTCTTTTGGTCTTTTACTTATGCGTTGGACCCCTAAACTATGTCGTTTAACCCATAACTACATAGTTTTGGTTAGTTTTAGCCTAGTAAACAAACTAGAACTTACTTAAGTCATATCATTCACCAAAACTTAGAAAAACTAGAACGTAAAGAGGAGAAAGAAGTCAAGAACCCTAGTTCAAGAATGCAACAGGTTTTTATCAGTTTCAGCACCAAAATCAAAAGATTTTTCTGTGGAATTCGTCACCAGGTATGTGGGATTTCACTAGTGGGTTCTTTTCACCCATTAGGTCCCTAGAATTCAGTAAGATTCTTGATTCCCTTCATATTATCTAGACCTAGGGTTTCTAGAATCTTAGCAGATTATTATGAATTAGTTACTTTAATGTTCCTAATCAGATTATCATGATTTTAGTATTGTTTCGCGTAGATTCTTTCATGAATTCAGAATCCTAGCTATGTAGTTCTTTTAGTTATATGCATGCCTCAGTTTTCGAATGTCCATTATCAATATATTAATGTTACATTCTCAGTTGCATGCCAGTATTTTTAGCTATCTAGTATTACAGCATTTCAGTCATGGATTTTGAGTGTCTCCCAGGGATCCTGATTGAGTTATATGATTGATGACTTTTCTACTTGTGATTGATGACTTGATACTTGTAATTGATGAATTTGACCATCGTGATTGATGAACTTGACATTTGTGACTTGATGAAAGTTAAATGTTGGATTGTGATTATGGAACCTTGGGAATTGTACATTGTAAATCGTTAGGTTGAACTGATTTCTGTGCAGGTTGTAGTTGTGGAGTTTCAGTTGGGATGAAAATAGTGTTTGTATTCCCATTAGTTTTGCCTTGAGTTTAGTAGGTTGTTTTGTGGGTACCATGTTTTTTTGGTACTCACTCCTTATCTATACACTTGTGTAGGTTCTGAGCCCAGATTCGTGTGATTACTTTTCTCCATCTTTCTCCGAGGCTTTTTGAGGTTACATTGAGAGGTAGTTGCTTGTCATCCTGACAGACCCTTTTGTTCCACACTTATTCTTTGTTCTATTTGAGAGATAATGACATTGAGACTTGAATTTATCTTTCAAATTATGTATATTACATTAGTAGCTTGTACACGTAAAAAATAAAGTTTTGGAGATATTTAAGAATGACTAAATTTTTCACGCTTATGTTATTATTAGTTTACTTTCAGCATTTCTTTCGTATTGTTGGCTTTAGACTGACTTGTCTCGATAAGATAAAATGTGTGTTGTTGACACCCAATTTTGACCCTCCCCGACATGAATTAATTTTCAAGATATTTAACTTTCAAATGATTTGGAATAATCAACTTTATTAAATTCAAATACATTTCAAGTTATTTTAAGTTTTTTGTTATTTTTATAATTTTTAAATGATAAATATATTTTATATAATTTTATGTAATTAGTGTATTTTAAAAATATTTGAAAGCCATCTCAATTTTTTTTTACATTTTTAGTTAATTATTTTGTTAAATTACTTTAGTTTTAATTATGGTTATAATTTGAAACTATTTAGTTTATAATTAAGTCAATTATCTCATATCGTTGAATTTAAGAAACTCATTAATTAGTCCTTGTTTAGATTCATCTTATTTAAATTTTGGTCGGATCAACCTATTAAATCCAATTCGGCTATGATTGGCTATTTATTTATTACAATTCTTTGCCAATTGCTTGCCCTCAAGTTTTCAGAATATTTTGGGCCATTTCCAATTTCCAGTTCAACATTTCAGCAGCCCATTCCGTTATTTTCTGCCAATTCCAAACCGACCTAATGCCTTGATTTCTTTTAATCCAGCCCACCAATTCAATTCTCTCAAGCAGCAATTCAAAATTCCAACCCCACCTTCTAATTCTTCATCAGCAGCCCAAATCAATTCCTTACGCCAGCCCATTTTATTCAACAAACAAACCCGACCCCACCCAACCCAATTTGCTCTTCAAAGCTCATTCCAACGTTTTCTCCCTTCCAACGTCTACATCTTCACGATGTTAACAATAGCAGGACGCAACTCCAACGGTAAAATCCAAGCGACGACAAAATCTACAGCCGCGTGAACACGGAAATCAAACGGAGTCAACAATTTCAAATAACATCAACACAATTGCACCTCACTCGGAGTCAGCTTCACGGCAAAATACACGACGAGTTCACAGAAAGCAGAAGGTAGTACGATTCTTTGTCTTCTTCCTCATGTCCCTCTCCAAATGGTACTATCGCAGTAGCTAAAAGCACCTGCAACAACCGCGTTTTAGTCCTTGTAGCGCGAGCTGGAGACACGTCAAGTTCAAGGACACCCAAGTGAATCCCAATCGTCCATCTCTATTTCAATCCGTTGAAATTGTGAGAATTTAGGAATATTCTCAATTTTTGGATAGAAATTTGGGTTTGAAATTTAGAACTTCCCAACCCTAGTTTTCCTCTATATAAAGTCGTCTTCTTCTTCGTCATTGTAGGGGTTAGAAAAAAGAGAACGGCCATTAGAGAAAAATATAGTGAACTACTAGCTACATAGTCATACATAGAAATAGATTTTGAAGTTATAGAGATTGGGAATCAGATTTCAGCTCGTGTTTGATTTTGCTCGGTTCATCGAGGTTTTCAGAGTTGTATTTCAGTGGTGGAAGTGCATTCTAGCTCGTCTGTTCCGTTCGCTTCCCAGAAGAAGGTGATGTTTCCTCCATAATATTCTCTTCGTCTTTCTTCTGTTTTGATATGCCTGATTACTGTGTTGTCATGCCACTGTTATTTGTAGCTCAAATAGGTAGTTTTAATAGCCATGAAGCAAGTGTTTGGGGCAGTGAACTGTCTAAAATGATCTTATGAGAATTCAATTTTGATGTTATGTGACTGTTCCCTCAACTGCGAGGATATAGAAATGATTAAATTAAGTTACAACACATACACAAAGTCCAAGGAGTATTTTATTTTAGACAGAAGTGAACAATGCTCATAATTGAATAAATCAGGAAAAATAAAACAACCTAGATTCGTCGGCCTCTCTTTTAAGGAAAAAATGGTCATGTTTTTTAAAATGAACACTTTAGAGAATTCCTTACAATCCAATTTTTCAAGAACAACATAACCCACCTTCAAAACTAAAAATCCAAGTAAAATCAACCTAAAAGAAACCCTTTTTATCAACAGAATACAAAATTTATAATACCTGAGTAGAAAGTACAATTTACAAGAAGTTGAAGAGTACATACCTGGAGCAGAAAGAATTTTAATGAAGCTGAAATTCTAGTAAATAGACAATCAGAGTAGCATTTGAAGCAGAGTGAGAGAGAATGAGGGGTCCAGCTAGTGATACTATAGAAGAGCAGTTTGATTTGATTTTCATAGCAAAGTGTAACAGGAGAAGAAGGTAAATGTGAAATGTTGATAATGTCCTCGACTTTTGATTGGAAGAGGTAGAAGAAGAGAGGTGGACAAGTTCAAACTATGTTACAATTGAGGGTATTATAGGAATTTTGATATATTTCAAAGTGTCACAGTCATGTGCATGTCTGGGACACATGTCCCAAATTATGATTCTACCTCATCCCGAGTACACTCTCCATATTCTCATGAGGTTACTCTCGAGTTTATATTCAATGGATCGTTTGACAGAGTATATAAAAATAAAAGAAAAGATATAAATTTATCGTAGAAGTTTTCTAAGTTTTGAAAAGATACCTTAATTTTGAGAGCGTTTTATTACCTCATAAAAATATTAAATATCTTTTTAAATTTATCATTTCGATCCATTTTTTCGCTTGGTTTGTGAGCACGTAAATGATGCGTGTGAAAGTATTTTTTTGCTACCAAAAATCAGTTAAAAAGTGTCATGTTTCAGTTGTTTTCTCTATTAATTATTTACTTCACTTCCCCAAAAGAGACTCAAAAGAGAAATGGAAAAAATGAAAAGAAATAATGAACTACATTTAAATACATCATCATTCTTAATGGAAGCTAATTTGATGCGCAGATGATAAATACTGTGTTGCTCCCCTAGAATGACTATATATTTGCTTTCCTTGAAAGACTTTTTATTTTATTTAATTCAACCTTTATCAGATTTTTGAGCCTTCGTTTTCTCCTTTGTTTAACAACGTATAATCTTTTGGCTATCCAAAAATGTCCTCATTGTATGGTATCTATTTATCCTTTATAATCTCTTGATGTATTAGACCTAACACACATTGTTACTCCCATCAAATGAATACCAACATGGTCATCATACCATCCAACTTGAGCTATTTAAATTATCTTCAGTATACCTCCACCCCAACGGATAGAAAGAAAATTATTTATACCAAGTCTTATCATCTCATATTTCATCATAATATAAGTGATCACATTTCATGTCTTTGTCCTTCCTTCACTTCTCCTCGTATCCGTACCATCGCCAATATCATCCTCTGATTAACTGATCATTCTGATGTTACACTTATCTTCAAGACATCAACATTGAACCAATTATATTCATGAATTTTTGACTTTTCGTTGATAAACATGCATCATAAAACTGGAGTAATAAGTTTGAACAGGTTGAAGTAGCCTTTTCAAAATCACACCTCGAGCAAACTATTCTTACTATTTCAAATTTTGTCAATTTCATTCTTAAAATTCAAAATGCTCATTACCAAGTTATTTTGCTAGCCATACAACATTCATACTATTCTACATAATGTTATTCCCATCATTAGTGAGAGAGTGAAACAAGAAAATTTTGACCTTAAACCGAATTATATAGCAAATAAGGAATAAAAGAATGAAGGTTTCCTAAAGTCTTGTAGCCTAAAGATAAGTAATCGACATCTCTTCCTAATCTGTAAGACTCTATTAGATTCAGATCTTGTACTCGCGAGACCGATGAACGTAGAGCTCTAATACTAAATTGTCACGATCTAAAAATACAAATCGTGATGAAATCTATGTTTCCAACAGATAGGTAAGCCAACCCAATAAATTTACCAATTCAACTTAATAAATAAGGTGGAAGATAAGTGACAAACAAAAATCCTGAACACTAAGTCTTTCGTAAGTATTAAATGCAAAAAATTGAACTACCACCCAAGACTTATTGTCATTCCTAAGTACAATTTTACTTCTACAATATGATACAAGTCTAAAACTAAAATGACAAGTCTAAACGTAAGAAAATACCCTGTCTGAATACTAAGACAACATAATAAATTTAGAGATAAATGAAGGTGTGGCAGTAGAATAGTCAAGTAGCTCACCACAACTTCAAGATGATCAAATTTAGACTCAAAAGCTCCATGAGATGCACTCGTACTTGGAATCTAATCTGCACCACAAGAGAGTGCAACAAATGTAGTATGACTACGAAACCACATGTACCCAATATGCCTCATAGACCAAGGAGTATATGAAAAAAAAATTCTTTAATTTTACACGTTTACATTGTACTTATCAGTCAAGCTTCACCAAATAGGGATAATCAAATATCACGTAATGTCCAAACACCAATGAAGCACAAAATTAAACAAGAATGAAGGAAATGATGAGATTCAATGCAATTCAACACCATGACATGATATACCAAGTACTCTCTCAACCGTATATGCATGATACTGCTCGAAAATACATCGAGGTTTGTGACTCATGAGGGACTCGCAAGGTTCATATACCGACACAAACGATCTCTACGTGTCTGTGCGAACAATCTCAACACACTATCATAAAATCAAACAATCTCCAACATGGACAATCTCCTTGTACCTAACTTATAATCATAAATTAATCTCAACACACATGATCTCCACGTGTCAAATCTTTACTCATTCTCAATCGTATGTCAATGCATATGCACAATATAATATCAACCAAAAAAAAAAGGTGATAATGCATCTCAATCAATCAAACATCGGTATAACATATGATCACCTCAACCATCACACTATATGAGTTCAATAAAGAAACACAATCACAGAAAAGAAACAAAATCAATAATACATCAATTAATGCCCATATGTTTTGATATTCTCGGATTATAATCCATCATTTCATAGTAATAAACTTTTTTCTTTTATAACACTCGTACCAATGCCCGTCACCCCATTGATAAAAAACCCCATCTTCTTCCCTACCCCATTGTTTATTCGATTTTTATCTTTAATTAGAATAATGTCTCTCAATGAAATCTAGAAAGTCTTAACACTTGTACCAATGCCCGTCACCCCATTGATAAAAAAACCCCATCTTCTTCCTACCCCATTGTCTATTCGATTTTTATCTTTAATTAGAATAATGTCTCTCAATGAAATCTAGAAAGTCTTAACATACCTCGAATGTCGAACACGTGTCACGAATCCTTAAAATTTTGCCTTTTCCTTTCGTAAAGCTTCATAATGTTTCCAATTTATCAAATATGCATTAAGTAAATGAGTCTGTAGACATCCACATTACTATATGTCTAGTATATATCCAAAAATTTACCCAAATATATAATCAAGCTCCTAATCTTGATGACAATCAGCATGTCAAGACTCATATTTGCTACATTTCAAGCCTAATGTTAAGCCTCAATTTATCTAAATAACATAAATTTCCAATTTTCAATATAATATATACAAGATACCTATTACTCAATTAAGTATACATGTATATCAATACGAATCATAACTTGGTAACTATAAGAAAATTGTGAAACCATAATCAAAGCCATAACTACTGTTCTTACTCACAAACCACTGTATAGAAATCTAGATCAAAAATTCATTTTCATGATTTACTTAACAATCATTGGGCCATAATCACACAATGATTGGCCCCAAAGTTTTCCCAAGTCCATACCTCTATAGCATATACGAAGTTGCTTATTTTAGTTTGCAAATTCAATTTTCTCTACTCTCTCTTTCCCATCACCCATTATTGTTATAATAATAATTATTATTATATTCTGACCTCTATGCATATTTACAAATGCATATATTAAGCCGTTAATACTTATCTGATGTAGGTTGGTGATTGGTGTAGTTGTGCTGAAGTTGTGACGTCCTCTTTGGAAGGTTATTTTTTTCTCAAACAAAATATGATCTAAAGTGATATAGGGTATTAATTCAAATTATATTATATATGGATTTGACCCATTAATCATCAAGTTAAATTAATTATCTAATATTATTCATTAATTAAATAATTACAATTAACAAGTAAATTCAAAATTCTCATTTAAAATCTATTGGAATAATCAAAATAATTTTAGTGCTCAAAATGACTTAACGGATCTTTACATATATGGAGGTAGGGAAGGAAAAATGATAAGGTCAGAGTTCGGATAGTCAGCCAACTAAGCTAGTAAGATTTTTCCTAAATATTACGTTGAGAAAAAAAATCTTGAAATTCGACTTTCAACAATAACATCTAAATTAAAATGGTAAACTTTTGCTCCTTTGGGGACATATGATAAAATTGAAACGATATGGAGAAGATTAACATGGCCTGCCCTATTCAAGGAATTTGTAGTATATAAAATATATAAGTTGTCATCTTATTACTGTTCATATTTTGTTGATCAATTTGTCCTGTAGACCGAAAAGAAGAATAATTTGATCGAAGTCTAAAGTTGATTTAATCGATGAACCTATTCCAGAGACAATAAATTCTGAATCCGCCTCTCATTTGGTAGATTGTATTAGTAAAAATAATGCATGTATTAGTTCTATGTATCAATAGTATCTTGTTTGGTGCACTCTATTGTATATTGAGGATTGCATTACTAATACCATGGAGTTCTAGGTATTAGTAATGCAAAGGGATTTAATGCATGCATTAACATGATTAAAGACCCAATTACCCCTTAAAACTCCTTTTACATCTTTTTCACGATAATTGTGAAGGATATTTTTGTAAATAAATATTGTTATACAATGCATGCTATTTTTTATACACAAAATAATGCAATGTATAACTATGTATAACTAATACAAGCCTAATTATTACAAATATTATCAATACACTCTATTTAACATTAGTTTTAGAGAAAAGATAAAGTCACCATTGAAGTTATCTCGAATTTTCAAAAAAAAACCTTAACTTTGTTGGCGTCCTATTACCCCACAAAATATTAAATACCTAATATACCATTTCGACTCATTTTTTCACCTAGTAAGACGTGCGTGCCGCTCACCCTTTTAATTAAATTAATTTAATTTAAATATTAAATTAACACAACTTGATTCATTTCAAAGGGAAAAAACTTTTTCTTTTCTTTTGTTTTCCATTTCTCAGTTTGTCTCCTCATTTTCTTCATCACAACTTTTGTTGAGGATCATCTGCTTTATTATGATGAATGATGACAAGTTATATTTCACGTCTCGGTCTAAATTTGCCTCCATTTTTTCTATTTCTCCTTAGAAGTTTAATTTTTTTCTTAATAACTCAAACTCACTACCTTAAAATTTAATTAGATTGAGGGTATTTATCATCTGTGCATCAAATTAGCTTCCATTAAGAATGATGATATATTTAAATGTAGTTCATTATTTCTTTTCATTTTTTCCATTTCTCTTTTGAGTCTCTTTTGGGGAAGTGAAGTAAATAATTAATAGAGAAAACAACTGAAACATGACACTTTTTAATTGATTTTTGGCAGCAAAAAAATACTTTCACACGCATCATTACGTGCTCACAAACCAAGCGAAAAAATGGATCGAAATGATAGATTTAAAAAGATATTTAGTAATTTTATAGTTTGTAATTAAGCACTCTCAAAATTAAGGTATCTTTTCAAAAGTTAAAAAACTTCAACGATAAATTTATATCTTTTCTCTTATTTTTATATACCCTGCCAAACGATCCGTTGAATATAAACTCGAGAGAAACCTCATGAGAATATGGAGAAAACAACTGAAACATGACACTTTTTAATTGATTTTTGGCAGCAAAAAAATACTTTCACACGCATCATTACGTGCTCACAAACCAAGCGAAAAAATGGATCGAAATGATAGATTTAAAAAGATATTTAGTAATTTTATAGTTTGTAATAAAACACTCTCAAAATTAAGGTATCTTTTCAAAAGTTAAAAAAAAACTTCAACGATAAATTTATATCTTTTCTCTTATTTTTATATACCCCGCCAAACGATCCGTTGAATATAAACTCGAGAGAAACCTCATGAGAATATGGAGAGTGTACCTCAGGAGGAGGTAGAATCATAATTTGGGACATGTGTCCCAGACATGCACATGACTGTGAAATTCTAATATAACCGTTTGAACTTGTCCACCTCTCTTCTTCTACCTCTTCCAATCAAAAGTCGAGGACATTATCGACATTTCACATTTACCTTCTTCTCCTGGTACACTTTGCTATGAAAATCAAATCAAACTGCTCTTCTATAGTATCACTAGCAGGACCCCTCATTCTCTCTCACTTTGTTTACTAGAATTTCAGCTTCAAATTCTTTGTGCTCCAGGTACTATAAATTCTGTATTTTGCTGATAAAAAGGGTTTCTTTTAGGTTGATTTTACTTGGGTTTTTTGTTTTGAATATGGGTTCTGTTGTTCTTGAAAAATTGAGTTGTAAGGAATTCTCTAAAGTGTTTATTTTAAAAAACATGACCATTTTTTCCTTGAAAGAGAGGCCGACGAATCTAGGTTTTTTTATATTTCCTGATTTATTCAATTATGAGCATTGTTCACTTCTGTCTAAAATAAAATACTCCTTGGACTTTGTGTATGTGTAGTAACTTAATTTAATCATTTCTATATCCTCACAGTTGAGGGAACAGTCATATAACATCAAAACCGAGTTCCCATAAGATCATTTTAGACACTTCACTGCCCCAAACACTTGCTTCATGGCTATTAAATTAAGAATTAACTTTCCAAAGAACCTAAGGCCTCTTTTGTTCACTTGTTTTTATCAATATTAAGTTTTTTGAATCTAGGTGCACATCTGAATTTTAGATTTAAATGTTTGAATCTGAATACATAACTAAATTTTTCTGTAGTAATATGTTGTACTAAGATGTGAATACTAAATACTTAAGACTTTATTTTTGTAACATCTAACTATATAAACTTGTCTTTATTTAAAAATGAGTAATACATATAATATTTGAATAAAGTACTAATATAATCCAACACTGTATCAAAAAATATTTCTTAAAAATTATATTCAGTTGGTGGTGGTGCTTTCTAGCGGTGGTAGTTGTAGGTGCCGATTGGATATTATATTAGGTGATGGTGGTGGTTATGGGTAATAACTAATGGTGATGGTGGCCGATAGGTGGTAGTAATGGTTAGCGTGATTGTTGATTGAAATAGGTGGTGGTAACGACTTATAATTGTGGTGGACGATAGTGATAACCAATGGTTGTGGTGAATGATGACAGTGGTTGGTGATATAAAGTGGTGATTATCGATAACGGTTGGTGTCTATAACGATGATTAGTAGTGATGATTGTAAATAATCACTAATGGCGGTGACCGGTGACTATGGTGATTGGTGGTAGTTATGGAAGATGATTTCTTAATGATATTAAGATTTTGTTACATATCTTAAGGCAAGTTTGGACATAAGATATGAAATTAGATTGATATGAATCTAAGTTTTATTTGGATAGACAATATGAATTTCTTAAGTTATACTTTTTCTCAATTGAATGATTAAGATTCAGACCTAAATAACAATAGACTGATTTGATGATTGATATCTGAATGGTTAAAATTAAAAGCTTCATTGGGTGTAAACAAATGAGAGCGTAACTGATACTGAACTCAGAATAGTTGGTTACTTTTGATTTAACAAAAGTTAGAAGTTAACCAAGTCTAAAATATATCTAATAACAAAGTGAAAAATTCTTATAGTTCAGTTTACAACCTAAAAGGAAAGAAAAAGGGCATAGTTATTAAATTTTCAAGAAGGAGAGCATGTGAGTCAGGTCTTGAACTCTGCATATATAGTTTATGTTCTTTATAGAATCTGGTTCCTTTAAAGAATTTTCTAAGCTTTGCATTTTTTCTCTTTGAAACTTCCACATCCTTAAAGATTAACTAGTAGTAAGTTGAGACCTTAAATGTAATATTGCCTTCCTTTTTCCTTCTTGTTGTTTATAGAATTTCGGAGTATCGTAGTCAGGGCCGGCTCTTGCCTTTGTAAAACAAGGCTTATGCCTTTTGGGGGCCTCAAATTTTTATAAAAAATAAATTATGTGTTAAATTTTTTATAAAAAAATTGATTATTTATGATAAAAAGTATTATTTTTTTAAAAAAGATATTATTTTACTCGGTTTAACATATTGTCCTTTGTTAAAAATAAGAATTATCAGTGAAGAGTGTTGAACAAAGATAATTACAAATTCTTTTTTATTTCGTTTCAACCATTACAACAAACATATAGAAATGGGGTAAATCAAGTCATCATCTACTTGAATCAGATTCTATGGTTCTAACTCTTATCTTTATTTAATATTTGTCAACTTTACTTATAGAATTATGTTAACAATTCACATAATAATTAATAATTACCTCACTGAAAGGATGTTTTTCAATATTGAGTTGATAAAATCTTACCTTAAAATCAATAACTGAAAAAACAACATTAAATACTAAAAATTTTCATCTAAATAGTGTAAGAAAAATAAATTTTGAATAAATAAATATGTATACGAAGTTTGTTTATATTTTGGGCCTCAAATTTAAATTTCGCTTTAGGCCTCCAATAATGTTGAGCCGCCCTTGATCGTAGTGAATATGAAGGCAAAATCAACGGATGCATTTCCCCTTCAATGTGAGTGGTGACAAAAGCAGGGAGGAAACAAAATATTTTACCCTTTTCCAATTCAAGAATTGAAATAAGGGAAATTGGCTTTTCCTAAAAAAAATTAGTCACCTTCTCTCTGTACTAACCTAACTAGTAATGTAAAAGTTCTAACTTCCAAAGCTTTTGGAAATGGTTGTAAATAGTTCTAAGGAAGATGAAGCACTGATTGGAAGCTGATGTATAATAAAAAAGGATGCCCATTTTTGTCTTGCATCACCATGTAATGGGTGGAAACAAAAGTGGTGCTCGTTTATTATTTGTTGACAAAAGTGTGAAACTTCCTGTATGTCTCAAGATTTTTGAATTATCATGCGTTGTTTTGGGTCAGTCCTTTTATGTGATGTTCTCTTGCAGGACTGTGTTGCTTATGGCTTCCCCTTCCTCTGTGCCTACTGCCAAGACTGAGGGTAGCAGTGGCAATGATGCTGGTGGCGGAGAAACATCAGAAGCTATGGGGCATATAGGGACTGATCAACTGTTATTAAATAGAGGACTGAAGAAAGCAAAAAAAGAGAGGGGTTATACAGCCAAGGAGCGCATAAGCAAAATGCCCCCATGTACTGCAGGGAAGCGCAGCTCCATCTATCGTGGTGTCACTAGGTATGGCAAAAAAGGCAAATTGCAGATTGTAGTGATGTATTAGTCTCGTTGTGAAAATATGTTTTATTCTTTTGCATATTTGTGTAAGAATCTAGTTTCTCTACATTTTGCTTCCTGAGTTGCCTGACCGACATTGGGTTCTTTCATGGAGGTCTTATATGATCTCTAACATAGAAGAACTTTTCAGCAGTTCATTGCCCTATAGGAGAACATCAGCATTAGTTAATGAATTAGAAAGCTAGGATGACGGATTTTGCATATTATTGAACGAGGAACATCTGGTTAGCTTTCATGACATACATTTAGGCTTTTGCGACGAACACTTTAAAAAGTTTGTAAATGTCAAGCGGGAATAGAGAGGTCAGAGAACTAGGCTGGATTATCCCCTCAAGCTATTAAAGTTTAAATAACTATGTTTATCTGTTTTAAAACTGAAAGGACATGAATACCTAAAGCTATTAGGCTTTTGCGACGAACACTTTAAAAAGTTTGTAAATGTCAAGCGCGGGAATAGAGAGATCAGAGAACTAGGCTGGATTATCCCCTCAAGCTATTAAAGTTTAAATAACTATGTTTATCTGTTTTAAAACGGAAAGGACATGAATACCTAATCACAATAAGAGTAAATTAAGCTACCTGCTATATTTACATATATTCTAGAATATTCACAAGGATTCTAATACTACCTCTCAAGTTGGTGCATACAAATAATATATACCAAACTTGTTATATATATAACTTGTTTTGGGACTGGCTAGGGACATAGGGACATGGCGAATATGTTTGCAAGAGGATCATTTGATGCACAAACCTTGTGACAATGTCTCTTAAGAGTACTTTCTCTCTGAAAAAATGACAATCAATCTTTGGGTTTGGTCCTCTCATGAAACACTGGACTCGATGCAATGTGAAGTGCAGCCTCATTATCACACACAAGTTCCATTTCATTGTTGTCTCCAAATTTCAACTCCTTAAGTAGTTGCTTGATTAATATGAGTTCACATGTTGTCATTGCCTTAACCTGATATTCTGCTTCTGTACTCCATCTATCAACCACATTTTATTTCTTTCTTTACCAAGACACCAATTTCCCCAACTAGAACACAATATCTACAAGTGGATCGTCTGTCAAAACGACAATCCTGCCTAGTCTGCATCTATATATCCAAATATTTTCTTATGTCCTCGGTCTTCGGTCTTCGTAAAGTAGTCCCTTCCCTGGAGCAGATGTTATGTATCATAAAAGGTGAATAACTGCATTTCAGTGACTGTCACAAGGAGAATCCAATAACTAACTTCCAACACTTACCGGGTGTCCGAACCATCCCACGCTATTCCATCCCATTGTCCATTGAACCTGCTCTAATGATCCTCCTTTTGCCAGATCATTGCCTTTGAAATCATAAAAAGCTATTTTTTTTCAGTAAGTTTAGACATGCTACACATGATCCATTAGCGTATCAATAGGCCTACAGTATGTCATCCCTGTCCCCTCAAAAATATCAAGTGCACATTGCCTCTGTGAAATAGCAATTTCTTATTTGGATTGAGCAACCTCAATGCCCTAGAAGTACTTTAATCGACCGATATGGTTGGTCTAAAAATGCTGAAAAAGGTGGTGTTTCAACTTTGTAATTTGCTCATCATTATTACATGCACAGACCTATGTAGAGGGATGATAAAATACAGAATGATCAACTTCACTTCAAACTATGCCAAATTCCTGAATAACCATGCTGAATTTCCTAAACCATGCTTGAGCTGCTACAGGTTATGAAGTGCTTGTCAATTGTCATAGTCTGCACACCATGTTACCAGGCTCCCCTCAACAACAAAACATGATATCAGAGCCTACTTAAGGCCAGCAACATATAGGAAGAAAAAAATTCTAAACTACAAAAAAATTTCAGAGCAAGTTTTCATGGTTGTCTGAAGAGAATTCGTTTCCATAGGTGTTGCAATCAAACCAACACCTTCACAAGAACCAAAATACCAGCATAAGAAAATCCCAGCCTACTTCGCCATCTTCCGCCATCGCATGGGCCCTCACACGCTTACCAGAGCAGCCCAGATTCCAGCTACAGATACACACGTGCCGATGCGTGTGAGCTCCTTCGGCTTCCATTCTTTTTTGTTCCAGCAGTGTCTCTTGGTCATTCCGAGGCTACCCATATAGGAACCTCCTGCTTTGACCACTTTTTGATGACCAGATTCAATTTTTTAGTGGTTGCTTCTTGTTCTATTCAATTTTTCTGGCGTCCGCTTCATTTTTTTCTGACTCAGGCAGATTTAACTCTGTTAACATCTACAGCACCATATACTTGACATTTGGTTAAATTCTGCAATGGCCTATTATCATGTTTCTCGAATCAGATGTTTTTGTGCTTAGACCATGGTTTCCATCAATTTGAACCATTCTATCACTATTGAAACTCTTGATAGGTAGTGCAAATTACTTATTTTGGTTATCTTCAATCCAACTATGGTGTAAGGGACAAGGTGTTCAGGAACACTTGATTAAACAGGCTAGTGATATTAATGAAAAAGATAGGGGAGGATGGGAGGAGATTGATGATCTGATACCACGTGAAGTGGAAGAGGAAATAAAAGAGAACTCGGCTTGATTTATTCCCTCAAGCTATTGGGGTTTAAATATTTTGTTTACATGTCTTACAATTGCAGTAAATTAAGCTACCTGCTATATTTACATGATTCTATAATAGTCACAAGGATTCTAACAGTAAATAGGGAATGCTGCAACATGAAGTGATCCGCAGCCGTGCCATGCATGACACAAACTTGTACTGATACACCCTGCTTAGGGATGATAAACTTGTTTCCTTGATATTTGAATTTGTTTCCATATTTTATATATAGTTTTTATGAGAACTGAAGAAGGGGAAAACCTATAAATCAGTAGAGGTGTTTGATTTGGATTTGAGAAAAAATTGAAGTTGAAACTTTTTGGGATGGGAATAGTGCCTACTCTATTTGAGTCCTTAGGTAAGATTAAACAAAAGGACTTGAGAATTTAGAATGCCGGCACTGCTTGGATGAGCAGGGCTTTTTATTTGTTTTAGTTGCTAAAGCAGAATATCCTCTTCATTGGATCTTCACATTTACGTTCTTGGTTTTGTATGTAGGAGGAATGAAGAATTGCCTCTTTATGATTTTTA